>CM057009.1:23153818-23531318 GCA_029891345.1 Dryococelus australis
TATATCATGTGCTGCTATCTAATTAGGACATGATACAACTTCTTTCAATTAATAGGATTTGCATGCAGTCTATTTTCGATAGAGAGAGAGACACAAATCACATGGTTTAATTTACATGGAGAGAGATAGACTCCATGCTTTTTTAACGCAGCGCTCTTAGCCATTTACAGAAAGAAACTTCTAGCACACTCTAGTAATGAAACTCAGCAGCACAATATCGAAATAATCAAGTAAGAGGGGACAAAACTTGGGCAAAACAATGAAGTGCATAAAAGAGAGGTTGCTGCCTGAGTATAATTGAGTATGTATCATTTGAACATAAAGCATATGTCCAAGACTACTTGGAAGAAAAAGGGAAGGGCTTAAAGACACATCAAGGCAAATAAAGTTCTTTCCCAAACAATGAATCATATTTTAGTAAATTCCATTCAAGTCTATTTAATAAAATGTCATATAATATCTGATTCCTCCTCCTGGCTTCCTTATACAGTTGTCAATAGAACATCACACTCATAAGCCATAAATGGAACAATGCCCATGAGCTCAACATATGAGAAAGCACACATAATGTATGCACCCTGCCCTTATCAAATGCAGTGATTATTTCAGTATTTTGTTAATTAATATCTAGTGACAATATACGGTACTCCATTTCTGCAGCCTGTGTAAAACCTTGGTTTGGTTAGTTGCTAATATTAGTTATTAAAAATCTACTTTATGCATAAGTGTTCTTGACGGTATGCCATAGTAGTTTTACAAAATATGGGTGATAACAATTCCAGCCATACAGCACTCACCATTACGTAGTAGGTGCCACATTTACATGTAGCTCACATTTATCTACATACCTCAATAAAAGTTTTGCACCTCCTGTAATTTGGTTGCTCATGAAATATTAGCTGAAACTCATCTATTCATCAACTGCCAGCTTGGAGGCCCATCACACTCTTTATACTCTGATGGCTTTGACCTGGAAAGTTCGCTTCAACCCAAGTCTAACTAAGAAAAATGAGGTCAGTAATACAGAGCATTCTTCAGATGTCTCTAAAACCTCTGATACCCAAGATCGGGAACAGCACTCACCCTGATAGGCATAACAGGCCGCTTTGTAAACATTCCTTTGTCAAAAACTGCTACGTCTCTAATTGCAACTGATAGCATGTTCAAGTGTCAATAAATAATCTGTGCCTCGCACGCTCAGCTTGACTACCTGTAACACAGCCCTCTCCTTAAGTCTGTTCATCCTGATCAGACTCTGCTGCATCTGGTCCTTTATAGAGTGACAGTCGGTCAATGTGGACAATGTTTGGCTTTGCACAAGAGCCCTGACAACAAATCTGAAAGACAACATCATTAAACTTATTCTGAATCCTGTAGGAGCCTTCTCAACATTTCTGTAGCTTTGGGCAATACCCATTTCTCCTCTGTGGGTTGTACAGCCACAACAGTTGTCCTACTTGAAATACCTCGCCCAACATTTTCCTATTGAACCGCATCTTCATCTTGTCAATATTTATTCTGAGGTGCTGTCGACAAAATAATGAAAGCCAACAAGTCTTGCAAAATCAGGGCTGCAACTTCTCTTTTGTTGGTCAGCCAAACAGCAGGTCACTAGGGAGGCGTAGCTCTCTTTCAAACAGCAACCTTGATTGCATTACCCTTGTGGACTTGTGAACTGCTAAGCAGTAAGCAAGAAGAAACAATGGCACCTTTGAATACCAGTCATTTTGGTTGTCTGCCACAAAGATTGACAGGTATTAATCAAGAGTGCGGTTAACCCTCTCGAACATTCCATCTGACTGAGGATGTAAGACTTTAACCTTAGTTATTTTCATCCCCAGAATTTTTGTTATCTCCTGGAACACTGTAGCCTCAAAGTTTCTTCCCTTACCAGAATGGAGTACTATTGGCAACCCAAACCTCGAGAAGACATGCTCTATAATACGTGTATCAGTCACAGTAGTTGCTCCTTAGTTTGAGAGAGGGATAACCTCAGGCCAGTTAGTAAAGTAATCTTGGGCCATCAGTAAACACAGATTACCTCTCTTTGTAGCAAACAAGGGACCCAGAATGTCTACTGTCATCCTCTCGAATGGGGATCCAACATTTTATTTCTGGAGGTGACCTTGTCTCCTGGTCCTTGGGCCCTTCCTCGTTGTTCAGGTGTAGCACATTCGACACCACTACTCAACAATCTCGTGACCATGAAGCCAGTAGAATCTCAGTCTAACTCTGTCAAGGGTCTTATTAAAACTAAAGTGCTCACTGGTTGCTGCATATTCAATTATTTTAAGACATCAGGAACCCTGCATTCTGGGAGGACAACTGTAACCATGTAGATTTTCAATCATTACTTTCCCAGTATCTGTAAATTATGCCATTCTACAGTACGAGAGAATTTCACTATGGCTAGTATGCTTTGACTGCTGTGCTCAGGCTAGATATCTCTTCGTATTTTGGCTGACAGTCAGTTTATTCCACTTAAGTAATGGCTGCAAAGTGAGATCATACAGCTGATCTTTCCTAACACCCTCATCACTCTTGGTAGGTGCTCCGTAGCAAGATAGAGAACCTCAAATTCTTGTCGTCCATACCTTCAGTGATTCGCCACTCTTTTATTCCTGGTGATCACAATGATGACAGAATGGTATAGAAAGTGTATCTGTATTGCTGTAAAGGCATCAAGATCTGTGCTGTATTATAAATACATATTGTTGAAGATGCTGTATCAACTAAACTATTTGACCTTCTATGTTATTAAAGTTTTGTAGCCAGCATAATGAAGCATGGTCAGTCCTTTGAATAAAATGTCTACCATAAAGGTAGCAGTGGAAGTATGAAATTGCCTTCACTATGGCCAAAAGCGTCTTGTGTGAAACACAGTAATTTCTCTCAGGCTTATGCAATGCCTAACTGAAATATTCCAGTGGTCTTAACCTTCCCATCCTGAACATGAGATAACATAGCTCCAATGCCTACAGCATTAGCATCAGTGTTCAAAATAAATACATCCTCACTTTTTGAGAAACCCAGGACTGGTGGATATATCAGAATTTTCTTCAGTTCACTAAGTGCATTTTCACATTCAGTGGTCCATTGAAGTCTCCTTTTCCCATCAATCAGTTAATGTAGTGGCTTGGTGATTGTGGTGAACCTAGGTAATAATCAATGGTAATAGGCATATAAAGCCAAAAAACTCCGCACTTCAGTTTTGTCGATTGGTGTCAGCGAATTTCTTATTTTTTGGTATTTTCGGGGTCTGTTTGCAGACACTACATGTCCCAAGAAATTAATTTTCTTTTGGAACAGATACCACTTTTTAGGAACCAGTTTCAAGTTGGGTGCAACCACTTGACAGAACACAGAGTCTAAGTGTGATTGGTGCTATTCAAATGTCCTTGTCACAATGTCATCTAGGTAAACCTGACGGATATCTAATGGCAACACTTTTTCCATTAAGCATTCGAGGTAGAAGGGGCAATACATAGCCCAAAAGGCATAACTTTGAACTGTCAGGTTCCTTTCCCTTGAACACAAAAAGCAGTCTTCTCTTGGTTCTCTGGGGCTAACTTGCACTACCAGTACCAACTCTTCATGTCCAAAGTAGAAAACCATTGTGAACTTGCTAGACTGTTTAATGTCTCATCTATCCTTGGAAGCAGATAACAGTCTTTCTTGGTCATATTATTAAGCTGGAGATAATCTATGCAAAACAACAGAGAGCCTGTAGTGGTTCTGCTGTACGAAAATTCGTGGGAGTTCGCAGCAAACACTAGCTTCGACTAGCTCAATTGGTTAAAGTTTGAGACTCGTAGTGTAGAAATAAATTGAACACTTGAATGTTTGTTGATCCAGGAGTGCCAACACAAATAAATTAAAGATGATGAATGTTAACTGAAGTTTATTGCTGTCTCTTCACAAACAACTGACACTCGTAATAAAATAAAGAAAACAAAGTCAGAGACAGAATGGCAGCGTGGTCATTCGCTGCCCTGCACTAACACTACATCACTGAACTGGCTGATAAACTGAGACGAACTGAAGCTGTGTGACGACGATGACCTTAAGTGATGTGAAAAACTTAGTGACGATGACATACATAATGTGACGATGACGAACTGAAGTGACAACGAGAAAGTCTTGCTAACCCTATTTATGCTGCCTGAAATATTGCACCAAGTAAACATGGTCCAATCGTGGCTCTTTGCAAAGTGCGCTAATGTCTAAAAATAGCCTGTGAACACTAACGTGGGTTTCAAAATCAAAGTATTACCATGTGCGCGCGGGCTGTCATATCGGTCTACTGTGACATCAGTACACTGAGTTTCATCAATTGGTGCAACACGTGGACGTGACTCTCTTACTAACTCCTTGAAAAGGTTACACTTTCAGCCTGTGATTATGTTACTACTGATGTAATGACTTAATAAAATAATAAATTTGGAAAAACGAACACATACAAAATACAAACAAATTCTTATTATCACGATCTTCTTAATATTAAATTAATTACTATCCTTAACACAAAAATATAGCAAATAAATATAATTCCTGAAAATATAAAATATAATATATTGCAATGCTACAAGATATCTTTCTCATTAACAAAAACTATAGGGGTTGACCATGGGCTAACTGATGGTTCTATCACATCTCTCCTTCATTACCTACAGAATTCCCTCAACTGCCTCATGTGAAGCTAGCGACAGTCGTCTTGGTTGGCTGCTTTATGGGCCTGACATCTCCTGTGTCTATGTGGTGGCAGGTCACATCAGTCCTTCAAAGGTCATTTAGTCCACAGTAATTCAGAGACAACTTTCTCCTGTCGCCAGTTAAGATTTTCCTTTGTTCCTCTGTAACATTCGGAAGTATCTGTGTGACCTGCTTGCAAACACCTATCTTGGCCCCTCATCAATACAAATGGCAGTATCCAACAAACGAATAACTCTAACTGGAAAACTGTCAGAATTAGAAGAGGCAAAAGTCCTAGCTACGGCAACTTTACCTGGCAGAATGCCATTCCTCTCTGCTGGCTCAACTAGACCTAAATGCCTGGCACAATTTCCTTGATGTCTGCCTATAATGACAATTTTACTAGAAGCAGGCATCACAGTGGGTGGGCCACAGACAATTCGGCAGCTAATTGGAGAGGACAAATAATTCTGTGTTGACACCACCAACTCTGTACTGCCTACTCATAGCACACCATATCAAGTATCAATATAGCACCCAAGCCTACGCAGTACATCAAGCCCCAAAATACATTCATCCTCTATTTTTACTATGTAATCATTGTGCTCTATACAAAGGTCAGCAAGCTTCAAGATCACTTTCCTCTTACTTCTTGTGGTGTGATCTCACCTGTTGCTGTAGTCAAATAGCATCACTCCATACTGTCTTCTGGTGATCACTGGGGGGAAGGCCCAAGGATATCTGGTCTTACTACTGTTATGGCCACCCCAGTGTCAACAACCATCTGGCAAGGAACATTATACAGGCTTCCCTCCACCAGTATTGCATCCCAATCTTGTTTCACTGATCATACATACGATAGTTAGGAATTTCCCTCCAGCAGTCATCGACCTTCGCCCCTTAAGATTAGTGTTTACAAGTTTTCCAAATGTGTTGTATTCTCACCTGCCTCTCGCTGCCTCTTTTCTCGGTGCTGCTTCTGCTGCTGTTATTGTTGTTGTTGTAGGCAGCAGGCTCTCAGGGGCTCCGGCTGTTCATATGACTGACACTTCGGCCGTTTAGGTGGGGAGCAGAAAAACTCTATTGTGCAGACCCTGGATGCGATGTCCTTCACAGCCATCCGCAACTCATTCAGTGTCTTCTTTATGCTGTCTTCGTCATCTTCATTCAGCAATACTGTCCATACCAGACATAGGGGTGCAACTTCTGTGTAATGCCTGTCTCCATAACTCCTATGCTTTTTCAGCTAATATCCCAACTGATCACACTCTTCCTACCTTGTTCTCACTACAACTCTAGTTAGGAAGGGGCTTACTTGAGGAGTAGCTATCACTGACGACTATTCAATAAGAGAAGAGAAGTTCAACTAAACACGTTTATTACAATACTTTAGCTATAACAGATCAATACATTAATTACATTATGACAATAAATTCTGACTACCATTACCTTACTTTACTTTACTCGGAAACAAGACATTAACTATAAGAAGATAAAAGAATATTGTTATACAATTATCCTAGCCTTTGCCATGAATAATGTAGAATTGCAGTTTTATATATATATATATATATATATATATATATATATATATATATATATAATTACCATATTTAGGAAGTATTTCAACTGTCTATATTCCAGTCAAGGATAGTAATTCATGTAACATTTGAAAGGTCGTAGCAATGACAACTTGTTTCTATTTAATATATTTTCATGTTTCCAAATTTGTTATTTTTCTTTCCTCATTTCATCAGTAGTAACAGACGTTGATAGCGCATCTTTTCCTTTCCACTGGGTTAGTAAACTAAAAACATCCGCCACCACAAGGCACAACATGGTGAAACGAGGAAAATAACAGAGGTCACCTTTGGCTGATGTGACTGACTGCTCAAAAACAATATGTTTTCAATGAGGAAACTTTCTACCAATATATAAGGAAGTGCGACCTTTTTCAGGTATCACAACAGTTCGTCGCAGCACAGTCGTTTGTCAGATGTCAGTCGGACAGCCTGCAACATGTGTTCACGTGACTCGCACTGACCATCGCCCGCGACTTTAAACTTCTTTTGTATTTCGGACATTTCAATTCAAATATCTATTCAATTTATTTTCTGTCTGTGCAAGGAGCCAATAGGGTGGTGGGAGAGAAAAGTAACGATTCCCTCTCATCTTCATAACTCTCGAAGTGAGAAGTTTTGTTTTGTAAAGGCTGCATTTCTGTTTAGGTTATGTTTTGTTTGTCAGTTGAGTGTGTCAATTGTTTTGCCGAGATAACAATAAATCTCCAGACATTAATTTCTTTTATTTTATTGGCAATCCTGGTATCAACAAACTTTCATTATTATGTAGTCGAAGTATCCAACTCACACTGAGCTAGTCCATCGGTGTTTACTGAGAACAACGAGAGATCAGGACAATAACCTGTTACAAGTGGCGCCCAATGTGGGGCCTGGATTTCTACACGCGCCCTGCGATGTGAAGAGTGCCGACATTCATCCCCATCAATTATTCAAGAACCTGCATGCCCAGGTGTCGCCGGTGCATGTTTTTATCGCTCGTGTTCCAGGGTGAGTGTAACTACGGCAACTCCAAACTTCCAACTACAGTTCCAGACAGTTTCCATACCGCCAAGTACAGTCAATGACCGATAATACATCAAGGTAAATATAAACTTTTCGCCGAAGAAATTGCAGGTATGAACAATATGGTAAAATTCTAATGTCAATCTTTTTTTTACTAATATCACAATGATTTGGATATGGATTGTAATTTTTTTTTTTTGCCGTTTGTACGGTAGTACAATAATCAGGTTAGGTAATTAAGAAATATGGCACTAAATTCACAAATGAGTGACCAGCTAAGTTTGATCTTAAAGTTAGTTTTAGAACGTGGGAGAGAACAAAGGGCAATGTTTCAGGAACTTCAGGCAAAACAAACAGAGATGACAAAAGAGCTTTGGGAATATAATGAAGAGATTAAAGCATGTAGGCCTATGACAGAACTTAAAAAAGAGTGTAAACAGTTAGTGGGAAAATCCACAGAATTTGGGGAAATACCTGACAAACACTCAACTGAACCTAAAAATGTGGCATTGACTGTATATGGGCAGAGTACAGAAGATAATAGTAATGACAATTTTCCTGAAGGTAAAAACAATAATGCAGACTTGTCAAACTGCCATAATTAAGAAATTAAAGCAAATGAAATTCATGGATTAAAACAGAAAATTTTGGGGGGTTAATCCCCAAAACACTCTCAGTGAATTGAATTTTAGGTTAGTTTCAGCTGTTACTTTTCACCAACAGAGGGTACTTTAAAATATTTGTATTTTTTGTGCCACTGCTGATACCACAACCACAGTAGCAAAGTATAAGTTTGAAAGTGAGGAGTTAAATAAGGAAAAATATGGTGTATTAGGTAAATGTAATAGTGACAATGTTGGACAAAGTGGAAAATGTGTTAAAGTGCTCAACTCATTTAAGATTCAATGAGTTATTCAGAAAAGAGTTATCAAGAAAAAAGAAACGAAGACATGATTGGGGGGGGGGGGGGGGGTAAAGAAGACTTAGAAGAGAAAAAAGAAATGTAGTTTCAGGTGTAAAGAAATTGTGAAATATGTTGTGAGGAAATGTGTTAGGAATAAGAGAAAATTGTGTAAAGTGATAATGATGAGGAAGAGAAAGAAGAAACACAGACAGCATACCTAGTTGGTGATTTCATGTAGCCTAATATGATTAAGTAGTGTTAATTCATATGTCATTATTATGTATAATGTATTTTTTTAATATAAATTAAAGTTGAATCAATAGTAGGTTACTTTGTATGTAAATACACAATGCCAACTGGCATGTCTCATTGCGGCCCTGGGATTTAAGAGTAACATGAAATTGTAAGATAGTGTGCGATCTAACCTAATATTTGGCTTATGGTGTGTAAACGAGACACAATTGTCATAATTATCTAATAATGGTAAACATGTAAAGATATAAACTACATAGGCCTACTTGTAATTGTAATTTTCATGTAAGATCATACTAGGTAAAGGATGTAGGTTAACAAACCGTGATGAGTTTAGGGCGATACCGAATGGGAGGTAATTTGTTTTGATTCTATTTGTGTTTATTCATTTAATGTTACTTTATAATGTATTAACTTTTGTAATTGAACTTGAGAAAGTTGTATTGTTAACAGAAAGTAATGTGATTATTTTGTTGCAGTTAAATTTGTTAAGGCTAGTTAGGTCTATTATGATTAATCTGAAGAATTTATTTTACTTTCATAAATTAATAACTATTTGCCATCATGACATTTAGACCGAGGGTAACACTGTTCATGGAGCATCACAAAATTGAGTGGAGTAATGACTTTTGTGAAGAAGAGTAAGATAATATAAATGCACAATTATGAGGTTTTCTTATATGAAAAGGTTTCGAAAGTTTAATAATTATTAAAATTGATTATTTAAAATGCAGTAAGAAACTGTATAAGGTATTTATATTTGTTTATAAATTTGTTAACGAGCCATGTTGTGAGTGATAAAAAGTTGCATAATTGACTGTACCTATGCATCAAACATAAAGATTTAATTTGGAGAATGACAAGCTTAAATTAAGTGAATAATGTTGTATTTTATTATATTATTGTAATTGAAAGCAAGGGTGTATTGTAATTAAATCAAAGCACAGTATGCTTTGTGTCCTAATGAAAAAACATTATGAATTATTTTTTGATTTTTGTAAATGTATTTTGATCATTCTCAAGAAAGATTACTTGTATGTTGATACGTATTACATGTTAATTTTGAAAAATGTTGAGGTATGTTATACATTCATTTTGATAACCAAGAAAACATAGTTTAAATGTGTATTATTTATATTGCTCCCATTGTGATGTCCAAAATATAAACTTTTTGCAATAGAAGGATCGTTTTGAAGTAAATGAAAATTATTTTAATTTAACAGTATATGTTAAATGAAAGGTTATAATTAACATGAAAAGTTTTTCTTTTTTGACAACCAATAAAGGTAGAGGTGTTGTTGTGTGTTTAGTTTTATGAACATAGAGATGAAGTGCAGAAAGGTTGCTCCAGTGTGTATAATGTCCTTGGATCTTAGCAATAAGAGTAAGTTTTTGGGTGTGGCAGGTCTGAGATACTTTTTGTTAACACTGACCTAGACATTAAGATATTTAAGGTAAATGTGGCAGTGGTTTTTATAGTTTTTGGGGCAGGCCTGGATCGCCTTGTATTTTTTGTGTGCTGATCCAAACAAGGAATTAAAGTAATATTGAGCAAACCTAGAAGCAACTTGGCATGTGTAGTAGGTACCACCTCAGCTTTAGATGGAAAATAGAAACTTTAAAATAATCAAATCTGTGTGGTTTAAACTAAGCATAATAAAATTTGATAAAAAATTATTTTTAAATAAAATATAATATAAACACTGGGAACAATGTTTCGAAATATGATCATAATTTTGTGTAAACTATGTAGCGAGTATTGAACCATGTAGCAATTAAGGAATCATGTACCTGAACCATGTAGCAATTAAGGAATCATGTACCTGAACCATGTAGCAATTAAGGAATCATGTACCTGAACCATGTAGCAATTAAGGAATCATGTACCTGAACCATGAGTATTGAACCATTCAGCAACTAATAAATCATGTACCTAAACCAAAACTGAAAGTGAATGTAACATTGTAATGACTTTGAAAGAGATATGTGATGTGCACAACATTTTTATAACTAATTCTTATTAATTTACTTTGTATGTGAAATGTATGATCATCTAAACAAAAATTGAAAGTGAATGTACTATTGTATTAAATTGAAAAGAGACATGTAATGTAGACAAAAATTTTGTATGATATTATGATTAATTTACTTTACGTGATAATATAAAGAGATGTATTATATTGTGACTTTAATGTGTATGGATGTATAATCATGTAAACTGTTAAATTTTAGAGATGGAATTGCAGCCCAACCTTCATACAGTCAACATTCATGTAGGTTTCAATTTGGGACAGGTTTCTTCGAAATCTTCCCCCATATAACTAGCATATTGTGGAAGTACTTCAACTGTCTATATTTCAGTCAAGGATAGTAATTCATGTAATATTTGAAAGGTTGTGGCAATGACAACTTGTTTCTATTGCATATATTTTCGTGTTTCCAAATTTGTTATTTTTCTTTCCTCATTTCATCAGTAGTAATAGACGTTGATAGCGCATTTTTTTCCTTTTCACTGGGTTAGTAAACTAAAAACATCCGCCACCACAAGGCACAACATGGTGAAACGAGGAAAATAACAGAGGTCACCTTTGGCTGACATGACAGACTGCTCAAAAACAATATGTTTTCAATGAGGAATCTTTCTACTAATATATAAGGAAGTGTGACCTTTCTCGGGTATCACAACAGTTCATCGCAGCACGATCGTTTGTCAGCTGTCATCAGACAGCCTGCAACATGTGATCACGTGGCTTACACCGTCCAGCGCCTGCGACTTTAACCTTCTTTTGTATTTCTGACATTTCAATTCAAATATCTATTAAATTTATTTTCTGTCAAGGAGTCAATAGGGTGCCGGGAGAGAAAAGTAACAATTCCCTCTCATCTTCATAACTCTCGAAGTGAGGAAGTGAGAAGTTTTGTTTTGTAAAGGCTGCAATTCTGTCTTGATTATTTTTTCTTTGTCAGCTGCGAGTGTTAATTGTTTTGCTGAGACGACAATAAATCTCCACAAATTAATTTCTTTTATTTTATTGGCAATCCTGGTATCAATAAACTTTCATTATTACGTAGTCAAAGTCTCTAACTCACACTGAGCTAGTCCGTTGGTGTTTACTGAGAACAACGAGAGATCAGGACAGTAACCTGTTACAATATTTAAGTCTTTATGATGGGACCTCGAGATCGGGAATACCGCTCTCTGGCCAAAATTATGCTCACCAATAGTAACAGCTGTGTGGAACATTGATAGCCTGAGCTCCTCCGGATATTGTGGGCTTCTCCTTGGTGCCGCTCCGGCACTCACGTCGACACTCTTCAATCTCTTCCGGATGCCTGGGGGGTGGGGGTATGTGCTCAGTTCTTAAGGGGTGGGGTATGCTCTCAGTTCTTAAATAGCCTGGCTTCAGTGGGTCAGCCAGGCTTGTTGATTAAACAGGGGGCCTGTAGAACCTTAACTCATCATGTGCGGGCCCCTACCACCTGCTACACTTGTCTTGCTGACTCCACCTCCAGGGCATTATGGGGTGCAGCCAGATGTACTGATTGATGTACCTCTGTGTCAGCAATAGCATCAATGAAGAAGCCGACTGCTATGATGTCGCGTGCCTCTTCAAAGCACCCTTCCAGAGATAGTTGAGACAGTCGCACTGTGTCTTGCCATAGCTTTTGCAGTGGCTCACCTGGTTGCTGGGTGCAACTTGGCGGTTGGGCATGTAGCAGGTATCGGTTGCCAAAACTTAGCTCTAAGGCCGACACCAGTGCGGGTTACTCCAGTCGATGTCGCTCTGGCAAAAATTGCAGTATGTCGAGTGTAGGTCCTCTCAGTAGAGCAGCGAGGTAGTAAGCCCACTGTTTGACTGACCAGCCATTTAGGGCGGCTGCTATTTCAAACTGGTGTTGGTACTCCTGCCATGAAACGTGGCCTTCATAAGAGGCAGGCTTAATGTGACCCCCTTCCTCACTGCTGGCTGCACGACATCAATGCTGCAGAGCTGCTGACTATCCTCTACAAAGTTGCTGTGTTGGTTATGGCTTGCACTGCTTCCTCACTTTTCTCGGTTGCTGGTATGTTGATAGTGGAACTCCATTACTACAGAAATTCCTGCAATTGCTTCTCTACAGCACTGATCTTCTGTTTCACTTCATTTTTGACACTGTCCACTACTTCAGTAACAATGTCCACATTTTCATTTACACTGTCAATTTTCTTGTCCACACACTTAATCCTTGTTTTTACTAACTTACTAATGCCTTCCATTTTCCTATCTACAGAGTCAATATTCTTGTCTTCATTTTTATTTAAAGTGTCTATTTTCTTATCTACTAAATTACTTAAATTAGTTATCTGGCTATTTACTTTCTCGATTACACTACTTATAATTTCATTTACATTTAGTTTCACACTAATAATTTGGGTATCTATAATTTCATTTACACATTATTTCACACTACTTATTTTGTTATTTGCAACTTTGTTCAGACTATTAATTTCACTTTTACACCTTCCTTCAAGCTATTTGCACTTGCGCTCACTTGGATACTCAATTCCTCAATTAATACTCACAGTACTTCCAGTTATGCAGATTTTTTCTAGTTAACATTCACTGTGATGGTTGTACAAAACAGTCTTAGTTAATTATTTTTTATCACTAATTATTTGCACAAACCTAATTAAATTTACAGTTGAATAATTAATAAATGCCTCCATTCCACTTTTGACACCAGTGTTACATTGACACCTGAGGGGTATATCTGAGTTAGTGCTAGTTGGAGGTCTTAATAAAAATGAAATAACTAAATCTGATTTTTAATTTATTCACACAGCTATTATTTACAGCATTAAATTATCTATCTCCACTGTAACTCTTTTTATTTCTCAGTGAATGCAATATTTAATGTCTATTTCAACTTTAGTTAACGTATTTCTCAAAGTCTCTGGTTGGATATATAACTCAATTGACTCATATTCATCATTAACACACATTTAGTCTGTCTGTTGCCATCATTTGTAATGTCTTTCACTGATGCATCCAGTCGAATAGTCCAGCCTGCCAGTCAAACTCTTCACTGCTCTGATGCTTGGAGTCACACATTTCCCTCCCACTGGTCACTTCTCTCGCTGCACACTTCTATTCTTGCTAGTCGTCTATCGACGAAACTCATCCATTCAACAACTGCCGGATCGGAGGCCCATCACACTATTTATATTCTGGTGGCCTTGACCTGGAAAGTTCACTGCACCACGAGTCTAGCTGAGAGCAACGAGGTCAGTAATAAAGAGCATTTTTCAGATGTCTCATAACGACACCTGATACCCAAGGTTGGGAGAGGCACGTGCCCTGATAGGCATAACAGGCACACTCTGTAAACATTTCTTTATCAAAAGCCGCTCTCTCTCCAGTTGCAACTGATAGTGTGCTTCAAGCAATAAATAATCCATGCTTTGCATGCTCTGAGCAGCCTCCTGTAACAGGACTTTCACTTGCTCTAAGTGATACAGTAGTTCATGTTGAATAATTGTATTCCAAAGTATTTACCACCATCCAATGGCACTTCAAACAATAAAATCAGTTTATATATGTCACAAAATTAAAAAATATTTGCAAATTAGTGCTCTTTTAATGTGAAGTATGATATTACCTGCCAGTGCATGTTGCCTATCAGGCATTTGCCTACAGAGGTATAAAAGCTTGTGGAACAAGCAAATTTATTATACTAACATATATTCCGTAGAACCCTTATTTACTACTTTTTTTAGAGGCAAATGCTAAATGGTGTATATCTGGAAAAATTATCATGGTAAAGTATAAATGAAAAGTATAATATATAAAGTTAACGTATAATATTTATGTAGCTTAACTGAAGATTTTGTACAAGTTAAATATTTATCATTAAAACAAGTAAACAGCTAATCAATTTTGAGTACCATTTACTTCATAAGTAAATTTAACATTGTAATGATCTTAACTTTTTTATTTTTAAGATATTCAAAGAATTTTAGGTCATTTTTTTACTTTTTGGCACTGTTTGGTAAACTTCTGTTGTATGTGGTTCTGTCAGTGTTGTACAAACTCATGATCAAAAATAACTTACAAAAGTTCAGTTATTACAAGCTTTTATATAACTTCACTTGTATGTATGTAGGTGGGTGTGTGTGTTTAGGTCAAATCTTGCAAGTTGAATTTAAACCACTTCCTGTAATCCGATTGAGCTGGAAATTTGCACACATGAGTAGTAGTTCTGATGACAATAAAATGTGAAGGTACCACGGAGCTGATCTGATGATGGAGCCAGAAGTTACAAGCTTTTATGTAACTTCATGTGTTTGTATGTTAAACCACTTCCCGTTATCAAATTGAGCTTGCTGTAGCAATGTTGGGTGGCACAAGCCTGCCTCAATAAGGCAGGATGGCTTGGTGCATCCGACCATATGTGCTCGCACGCACATGCACACACAGAGTCAAGTTACATCGTTATCTAGTGTATAAATGCTGGTTTTTCATATTATGAAACTAATGCATTTTGCATAAATGTTTTAGTATGTTGGCAAAAGTTTATGAGAAACTTCAATGTCTTGAAAATGCTGATTTAAATTAATTTCTCTCCTCACATAGTAAACGTATCGAGTTTGGCCTCGTTGAACTTGTCTCACTGAGTAATTTGGTTGTAGATGGTGACCAGGATCTGTAGCAATTATGTAGCAATGCACATTAACAGACATAAAGCTTGTCATGAGATGTGCATTGCCACATAATATAATAACAAAATAATTGGTGAAACTAAAAAGTGAAGAATAAAATAACTGTAAAAAAACTTTTAAAACCAAGCTTTTATTTATCAATGCACTAAAAAGAGAAAAATAATTATAGTAGTTACACCATTTATAGAACATCTAAGATGTGGTCGAACAGCCATAATAAACTTTACTACAAATTAATACAGTCAAAGCCTGGAATAACGCTGCCAGGTATACCGCGGGGCAATTTATGTCCCCCGGCCTGAATAAATAAATAAGTGGAAAGTGCGCGGTCAGGTAAGCCTGTGATCTGTCGGTGGGTGGTCACATGCACGAGACACTCATGTGACAGATATAAACAATACAATGTCGCTCGCTTATTCCACGCCATGCCAACCAGCCTTGTCATCAGCACATCTCCATCACACACCATCTACCTCTTACATGCCACCACTAGCTGCCTGTTTTCCCATGCCTACCTTTTCAGAACCACTAATTCAAGTACCTCCAACCCTTACACACCAAATTCCCCCAGAACACTCTGCTATGCTGTATCCTACCCACAATCCTGCTCAGCCAGCTATGAGTACATGGCCTCAAACAATGGAAAGCAACCAACAGCCACTGTGGCCACCTCAACTCTTGTGCTAGGGCCAACCAATATTGCCACACCTTTCATTTTCCAGTCACTACTACCTTCGCGGGTCTATCTACAGATGTTCCGTCTGCATTTTTGGAGGACTGCAGATCCCACCTCCAGTGCTATGGGTATGCGAGTAGTAGTGGCCAAGCTGTATTGGAGAGCAACTTTCCAGTGAAGCTCGTTCCTGATGGAAATCCATTAACCATTATGGCCTGCGGTGGGAGGAGTTTTCCCCATGCTTTTCAGTGCTGTTTTGGTAAGGAGGGGGCATTCACAAGCACAAAGCATGTTAATCTTGATAACCTTGGAAGAGCAGCAACCTACCAAAATACAACATTCATTACAGGGAAAATGCACCTCATAAAGCATTTATATTCACACCTGCCTGGACGTGAAGTACTGGAAAAGGTAGCTGAAACGCTACACCCAGAGAACTGTGCCACATTGGTACCTGTCAACAGTGGGTTAGATGAACTTATGCATGCCACTATCTTCTTGGAACAATATCCAAGTCAACCACGCCACGGTTGGTACTCAGTTGCTGAATGATGGAGCCACAAGCAACATCAGGACAGTGCAAACAAACAGGATAAATCCCAAAATAAATTCATACCTAACACTTTCGGTCAACAACGGGACAAAATTATAGTGTAAACCACCACCACAAACATGAATTTAGGTCAAAACAAAATTAACGTAAACAGAGCTAGTGACAGTGTGCAAGTAAAGAATATGAAGTGGGATGGATGCAAACCACCTCCAACTCTGTCAATATTCTGAAGGCCAGGAATATCATTGGCATAGTGTACGTCCAAACAACCCACATCTCACAATTACCAAACTGACAATATTGCAGTTGATACTTTGGGAAATGGAAAGTGGGGCTAAGGGGGCTGGACATTTCCAATACCCCAGTTTTGAGCAGCGCAACCATCTCGACATTATAACAAACCCTAATCATTCTGGTCAGCAGTAATCACTTACAATCCATTCACATTTTGGTATAGTCATTAACAGTCATCATTGGCATACACTCATCGACACCGCCACCTCACATAATTTTGTGCAGCATAGTATTGTGAATTCAAAAAATATTACTCCATCTGTTCTCATCACTCACTAGTGATGGTTGAAATGAACTTGAAATCATCACTACAGCAATAGTTACTCTGGACATTATGGAAGAAGCCATCACTGGTGTACCATGGCTTACAGAACAGAATACTATCGTAGAACCTGTGACTTGGTGTATATCAATTTTGACTCCAAGAAATTATGCACAGTCTACAACATTTACCGGTACCCAGCCAATCTAGTACCAACCATTTCATTTGCAGAGTTCAAAAACAATGTTCCCACTGGAACACCAGGAAGCTTTGTAGCGGCTCTTCAATGAAGACAGGATGTGTTTGTTGAAAATGATGCATTCCACAGGACCACAGTAGCCGAATACGCAATACCATCAATGCAAAAGTGACCCATTTACACCCCACCATGCAGCTATTTACCTCACTAGGCCAAAATTATCAAACAGAAGACACCAAATGTTAAGCGACGGTGTCATTGAGTCAACAAACAGTGACTTTGATTCCACAATAACACTAGCACCCAAGAAAGATGGCATAAGGAGATTTTGTGTAGACTTTTGAGTGGTAAATCTAGTGACATACAGTGAATTGCCACGGTAAATCACTGTCAGGGATGCTCTCAGTTCACTGGGACAAGCCAAGGTCATGTCATTCCTTGACCTCAGAGTGGTTATTGGTAGGTACCGTCCAAGCTTGAAGACCATGTCAAGAGAGCTTTCACGACCTCTGACAGCAGACGTTTCCAATTCTGCGTCATGCAAATTGGACTGAAGTGTGCACCCACCACTTTATAGGTCATGATGGTACTACTGCTGGACAGCCTCAATGACGAATTCACGATTGCCTACCTTGATGACATGGTGGTGCAGTAAGAGAATTGGGAGGATACCTAAGTCATTTGTCACTCATTCTCAAGAGATTAGCTATCAATGACCTCACGTGCACAACAGCAAAATGTCACCTCGAGAAGATCAGTATTGTCTTCCTGGGAGACGTTGTAAACGCAGAAAGTGACAAGCCAAAACCTCAACACCTGTGACTGATTGACAAGTGCCGACCACCTCACACAAGCTAGAAACTTTGGAAGTTTTTTGGATTCATAAACTGGCTTCATGAGTATGTCCAGGGCATTAATGTCATCACTGCCCCACTCACTGACTTACTGTCAACACAGAAGTAATTTCAGTGGGACAACACCACCTGCGATGTCTTCCAACAGATTAAGTCACATTTATGAGCATACCCCACCCTGGTAAGGTACAACTCCACAAAGCACCTATACCCGCAGAGTGACGCCAGCCAAGACAGACAAGGTATGTTGCTATACCTGTGCAGCAAAAGTGGGGAACTTCACATCACTGATTATGCCAGTGCCAAGTTTGGACATTCTGAGTGGAGATACGTCAACAAGCATGAATGCCTCAGTGGTATAATCCATTAAGAAGTACTGCATTTTTCTGGAATACCAACCCTTCATGTTTGGAACGACAATCAATGCTTAGTCTGGCTACACAACTTGCGCGAGGCCCGCAGTAAGCTGACCCATTTGGCACTGCTTCTCAAAACGTACGACTTTGTAGTGGAACATATCCCGGGCAGCGGAAACCAGCTTACGGATTCCCTGTCAAGGTCACAGTCCGCCCAAATCGTGGTACAGGATGATGCTGAATGTGAGTAAATCCTGCAACCAATCATGCGGGAACCAGTAAGTGAGATAAGCATGAAGCAAATCAGTGCTACCAACAATGATCTTAATGTGCGCAACTAGCCCAGCAAGTACATAAGTATGTGCAGAAGTGCACTAAGTGCAATCAATTAAAATCTCGTTGAGCTGATAGAGTGCAACAACAGCAGGCACAAGTACCCACTTAGTCTCTTGAGATGGTGTCTATTGACCTCAACGGACCACACCCCAGGACAACCAGGGGCAAGATGTTTATTGTGGTAGTGATGTACAACTTCTTCTTGTGGGTAGAGGCTTATTCCAGCTCCAGTGTGTATGCAATGAGTGTAGCCAAAGTATTGTAAAAGGACTTTTTTCCAAGATGGGGTTACCCACAAAACCTTCTAAACGACCACAACACACAATTCACTGACCGCAAGTGGCGCGAATTATGCACATGTTGAGGAGTGCAGTACCTCAAGACTGCAATCTTCCATCTGCATGAAAAAAACACCCAGAGCACTGTAATCAAAACTTGAAGACACAGTTATGTCTCCGTGTAAGGAAGCAACACACTGCCTCGGCTGAACAACAGCCTTCTACCCTCTTCACCCTCCACCAGCATATCAACACTTCTGCCAGCAAGTCACCAGCCAATGTCCTGTTGTGTCATAACCTTACCCTGCCTGGCGAATTTGACTACCCGACAGCAGTAAGCAGCAGTGACCCAGCAGACAGGAACATCTGGCATAAGCAGAGCGAGAGAGAATGAGAGAGTGTGGGCGCCCACCACCAACCCTGGTACATTCCACAGTGGCTGCAGATCACTACATAACAACCACCTTGCCTCCAGCCTGGTAAGAGGTGTACATCCATGCATACCCACAATCCGCAGCCCGCATAGACGTCTGTATGAGTACTGTGATCATGTAGAGTGCTCTGCATGTGATTCTGCAAGTATTGGGGACAACCACCATTTTTTTGTCACAGCCAATGCAGGAGAGTCAAGGTCCACAGGAAGGATCTTCGCCTTGCATTAGATGATGTCGACATCGCCTCCGATGTTGAGATGCCTCACGATGGCTCACTTAACAATGATGTCAGCAGAACCAGCACTGGAATCACCCACTGGTGAACCACTGTGCGAGCTCTGCAGTCCAACGATGCCCATTCCCCATCCTGCGGGGAGGATATGGAAAATTCATTTTAGCACTAAAGAAGTAGTATGAGAACTTCTCGTAACATTGTTGAAGAGCACATTATTAATTTTGTAAAGCACATACTGCAAAACACGTGAAAAATGCCCATAGCAACCTAAATTTCTCTCTTCCATTCTTCTAGTAAGTGTTTATTTCTCCAGGATATTTCACATCATGATGTCACCCACTTGTCATTTTCATCATTTGTGTTTTAATTGCAAGAGTTAATTGTGCATATGTGTTGTTATATTTCAGTGATTGCTAAAGTATGTTTCCTACTTTTTAAGTTTCTATTTTGCCAGAAGGTAGTTTTGCCAAACACACAGCCATGCATTCCTACCAAGTCAGTTAGCATCTGTGCATAGCTCAGGGTACCATCATGTTTTTTCTCAACAATCATTAACAGGCCACAGTTAATCTTCACTACTGGAACATCTTGATTTGTTTCAGTACCCATAGACACCCCCTCCTTCACCAGGACTAGCATCGCCTGGGGAAGCATAACTCCCATGTAAGTACTTTTTGCACGAATGCATCATTCACAGCTGAACTCACGTGGCGGATGAGAATAGCTAGGGCCCATATAACTTGTTCCACAGGAATGCGCGAGTGATGTAATTTGTGAAAAGGGAAATATATGTGTGTTATCATACTGCATGTGTTATTTCTAAGCACTGCATACTCTGTGTTTAAGGGCACGGGAACCCCGACAACCTGCCTATCAGAATATTCTTCATTAATCTACATTTAATCAACTTAGCAAAATGATGCTTATCCAGCTGCTTAAGGCATGTTAGACAGCCTGAATAGGCCCACAATGTGCACATACGTATGTACCAGATGCACGGGGAGCATGACTCCACCCTAGTTATCATGATTGCACGGACCTGAGACAACCAGCATCATAAACACATCGCCTCTTGATGGTGCCTGGCGTCTAAGTTGGGTTACCTCATTCTTAACTCACTCCTGTACTTTGTTACAGCCCCTCAAACCCAGTATGAGTGTTACTTGTTAGCACAGTTTTTCATTTATGGAAAAGTTGTTCTTAAAATGAATACTGGAACACCTTCAAGAGCTGCTGTAGAAGGAAGCATAGGTAGCAACATTTTCACCTGCAAGAGAGACTGTTATCACATGAGCATTTCAAGAATTTTCTCTGTTTTAAAGTACAACTCCACTCACACGTTTTCATTTTGGGACTAAATTTTTTCCCAAACGTGCAATTTTCATCAATTTATAACCAAATTTATATATGTATGTATATGTGTGTGTGTGCATGTGTGTGTGTGCGTGAATGCATGTGTGTGTGCACATGTGCACATGTGCGTATGTATGTATGTATGCATGCATGCATTCATGTATATCTAAAATAATATGTTTTACAGTTTTCAAACAAATCAAAGTTGAACTTTTTGTCAAGATATTTTAATTAACTAAATACGTTTTAAACATTTGAATTTAAATTTTTTAGTGAATTAAACTGGGACGTTTTTAAAATTTGATTTTCCACTGGAAGAAAAAAGTTTTCTATAAGTTCATTTTGATTGTGAACTTGCACAATAATAGTGTAGGTCCTGAATTGCATCATGCCCTCTGGCTACAAAGTAGCTATGGCTAGAAAGGCCCTAATACAGTAAAAGTTGCAACACATTTATGTTCACATACATTTCCAAATGACTTTATGACAGAACAAAATATACATGTTATACAGCAGTTGATAAACATGGTAGCACACAATCTAGACACATTTAAGCAGAGACAGATAATTAGCAGACTCAAGTCAGTTCATGGCAGGTTATACAAAGATTGATGCTTACCCATGAGACATAGCATTCAAGCAAAGAAAATGCTGAACAATAATTTCTGCAATAGTGCAGAGTGGTACAACACATTGTGCATCTCTAAAAATCATAGGTGATAATTCAGTTCAACCTTGACCATACTGCATCCTTCCCAACTTCACAAAAAATGCCACAAACTTCATGTACAACTCTCCAGCTGGCTGCAATAAATATTTTCTTTACCCCTCCTACAACACTCAGGGAAAAGGATCAATCACACCAGGCAGGAGGGGAGGGAAAAAGCTGCATCCTAGAAGTTAGGGTAAAGGTGAAGAAAAAAGGGGGGAAGAATGGAAAGAGAGATTGCAAACATGCTGCCCGAGAAGGGGAACATCGCTGCTATAGCAGAGATGGTTAACTGAAATAAATTTAAAAAGGCCTATCAGGTTAATGCAGAAATGTATTACCTTATCCCAAAAATCATGAACTTATCCTAAATTTCACAGCTTTCTTGGACTTTTGGGATTCCCATGACCAGTAGATACTCTGCACAGTTAAAATTATTATTACTTTAAACACAGCCAGCTATTTTTAATATTAAAAAAATGTTATATATATATATTAATAAAATTTATTTACATTTTTACTTTTGGTTTTCCACCTACCTTCTCACTTCAAGAACATATATTTTACACTAAACAATGGAAAAATAAATATAATAATAAAATTAAAGGCAAATTATAGTAGAATAAAATATTTTAATAACTTACTTGGTTCAGCTCTCCCATTGATGCACTGCGGTTCATGCCTGAACTGCTATGTAATTCCTTTGATACATTCCCATACTTAAAGGAAGTGCCTATTGTCTGAAGCACTGGATTTTTGCTACTAGCTATATTTATAGTTTCTTTGGTATTTCTTGATAGATATGATTGTCTTTTTGGATCTTCTCGTCTTTGAGATTTAATTTGTGGAATATCTGTGGTAAAAATACAAATTTATTTACTCTCAGAAATTATTAATTTTTAGTAAAACAGAACCACATATGTCTATGGCACTGGCTACACTATTAAAAGGGTTATTGCACACCACAATGTCATAATACACACAGTATAAAAAAAACCACGTGTGTGCACGCACGCACACGTGCATGCACGCACGTGCACACACACACACACACAAAAAAACTCTTAAAGATTACGGATATCCTGCTGAAAATATTGAGCAAAGAATAAAGACAAGCAAATCCAATGAGAGAATTCAATTTATCACTGCTGTACCAAAAACTAGCCGTTAACATTATTACATTGATGGCCATACTAGTCACAGAGTCAATAGAATGTCTGCTTGCAAAACATAATCTGTTCTTGTGCAATGATGTCAAATGTCTCATTATTATTATTATTATTATTAAAATGAAGTGTTGCAAAAATTCAAAGCATTAAAATTTTTACAAATAATAAAGTGCAGTGTGTGTGTGCTATTATAAGGTTATGTGACTGTTCACATTGCAAAAAACAGGGCTCTGTGCTAAAAAGTTAATAGTGATCATTGTTATGGACAATATTAATGTACACAATAATATAATACTTACATTGCTTATTCACGTATGTATTACATATGGAGGCATTGATTCATTCAATATGTCAGCCAGTGTCCCAACAATTACACGTCGTAAATTTCAACAAATTTGACATTGAAGTTTATTTACAATTTAGTCATGTTAATAGTGCTTAACTGTATTTTTATTGAGATCACAGTACCATTACGCCTTGGAAGTGCCCAGACCTGTAACAATTGTAAATGTGTATTTCAAGTTTATCAATTAATGTGATATCAATTAACATTTCTAATTTACGTTGCATTTTCCTTATAATTTTTCATCACTAACTCAGCCTATCAATACTGCTCAACATAAAGGGAAACCTACATCTCCTTTCAAAACATTCCCAGTAACCAGTTTGTTCACCACTGGCTACAGTAATTTTGATGGAGTAGTTGGCATGAAGGCTTGAAACGCAGGGCTGACCTTAGGGCAGGGCTAGCACAACCATCACCCTGGGTGCCAAAAAGAAAGGGAGACGAAGACTAGCCAAGAAAATTATACAGCTACTCTGAGGGTATTGCAACAATCAGCCAACAGTTCCTAAAAATACTACTGACAATGCTGGCAGTTCCAGATTGCTAAAATCGCACAAAAACAAGAATATTTTACGAATATGTGAACATAAATAGGGGTAATGTGCTGCCAAAATGGATAAGTTGATCAGTAACTGATGTAATTTATGGTATACTTATTGTATAATAGTACAAACTATGTGATGAAATAAACATTGGTTTAGTTATTTTGAAATTGCCAACCATTCTTTTTGAGTGTACCTTGCATTAAGAGTTAATACACATTCCAAAAATTAGTTGGTAATGAACAGTATTTATAAATATATATCGTGACATCTACGACAATTCAATTTTGTGATTACTCAAAACCAAAATACATCATGCTGTTTTCTAAAGCAATGGAAAGTTAAATTAGTCACTACACATTCTAGTGTACATATAGGCTAAAGCGAATTCTACAGTTCATGTATGCATAAGAAAACAGATACGTGTTAAGTAGACAAGTGAATTTAGACGAGAAAATGCATTTGGGCCATAACATATTGCATGAGCTTCTCCTGCAACACATTCAAATACCGTTAAAAGAAATGCCTGAGGTACGTATCCAAGTTCATGACGAATGGCGGTCTCAATAAATATACAATAACTAAATTCAATAATTATATTTTTTCTCAATACTACAAACAAACATCTGTTATTTGCCAGTCTGAGCATCCTATTAACTGTTGTTATTCTTATAGAGTGCAATATTTAATTACTATCTCCATTTCAATTAAAGTCTTTATCACAGTCTTTACTCTTGCTAATGTCCATTAAACTGCTCCAATTATTTCCACTCGTTTAGTTAAAACTGTCCATTTCCATAGTCTCGAATGTCTTTTCACTTACGAATCTAGTCCACAGTCTGGCAGATCAGTCCCACTCTTCACTGCACACAAACTTGCTGACACACTCTCGCTGACTGCTGCAGTCATCCCTCACCACTCTGGAATCGCCAAACTGTCACTTAGGGTTGAACGAGACGTGAAACTCTCTCCTCTTAATCACTCACTCCTGCGAGACCTGCATATGGTATTTATACTTGACATAGGTGCCATCTAGAACGTCCTTGGTAATCCAAGTTGTTCTGGGAAAGATAACGGTGATAACGACAAAATTCCTACATGATAAAGTAATATGAGCTTCTCAGGGTCAGTAAGGCAGAGCTGCGATATGTTTATCAGCGTGTGCCACTGCATCATTTATGACAGACTGCTCGCTTTGTCTAATATTACAAAATTAACCTCTAGCTCTTGGTGCCTTCCCATATGAAGGAAATACCGGGCCTCAAAAAGAATTATTGTGTAGGCTCGCTTTCTGAAACAGATACATGGCCACAGACACATCACTCACTTGTTGATTCAAACCAATTACTTGACTTGCTACTGCTGCTATCATAAAACTGCTGTCCTTCATGTTCACTCGCTCGTGCAGAATGCGAAGCAGTGAGCAAGAAACACTGTCGCCTCCTCAAGTCTGTTCATCCCGAACAGACACTGCAACATTCGGACCATCGTAAAGTGCCAGTTGGTTGATGTGGACAACTTTCGGCTTTGCCCAAGAGCCTTGATGACAAATCTGAAAGACCACATCATTAATCTTACTCAGGATCCTGTAGGGGACTCCCTAACATTTCTGTAGTTTCAAGCTGTACCATTTTTGCCTCTGGGGATTATACAGCCACACCAGATGTCCTTCAAATACCTAGCCCAACATTCTCTTATACCACATCTTCATCCTGTGACTATTTATTCTAAGGTGCTATAAAGCAAAATCGTGGATGCCAACAAGTCTTTTATGTAATTCGCTGGCATAATCAAGGGCTGCAGTTTCCTCTTCTTTTGGTCGGTCAAACAGCAGGTCACAGGGGAGGCATAGCTCTCTTCCAAACAGCATCCTTGATGGTGTTACCTTTGTGAACTCACGAACTGCTGAGCAGTAAGCAAGAAACTATGGCATCTTTAAATTCCAATCCTTTTGGTTGTCTGCTATGAAGATCGACAGGTACTGCTCAAGAGTGTGGTTAAGCCTCTAGACCATTCTATCTGACTGAGGGTTAAGGACGTAGTCCTAGTCTTTTTCATTCCCAGAATTTTTGTCACCTCCTGGATGACCGCAGCTTCAAAGTTTCATCCCTAATCAGAATGGAGTTCTAGTGGCACCCCAAACCTCGAAAAGACATGTTCTATGAGTACCTCAGCCAGAGAAAGTGCTTCCTGGTTCAAGAGGTGAATGAGCTCAGGCCAATTAGTAAAATAATCTTAAGCAACCAGTGAATACCGATTACCCCTCTTTGTGATAGGCAAATTACCCAGAATGTCTACTGCCATCCTTTCAAATGGGGCTCCAACATTGTATTTTTGGATGTGATCTTGTCGTCTGGTTCTTGGGCCCTTCCTCACAGTGCAGGTGTCGCACAATCGGCACCCCATCTCAACAACCTCTAAACAATGAAGCCAGTAGAATCTCATTATAACTCTGTTGAAGATCTTATTAACACCAAAGAGCCCACTGGCTGCCACATTATGCAGTTCTTTTAAGATTTCTGGAACCCTGCATTCTGGAAGACAAACTGTAAACATGTGTGTTTTCAATCTTTACTTTCCCAGTTCCTATAGACTGCCATTCTTTAGTACGAGGCAATTTCATTGTGCCCAGTATGCTTTGACTGCTCCGCTCAGGCTAAATATCTCTTCCCATTTTAACCGACAGCTAGATTCTTTCCACTTTAATAACGGCTGCAAAGTGGACACATTGCGAGCATTAATTGAAGGGCTAAGTAAACAGATGGTTAGTGTGAGCACAAGTGTACATAGTTTGAAATAAGATGTAAATAATCAAGTTAGAAGAGTAAATGAGACTGTAAATACCCAAATTCGTAGTGTGAAAAATAGTGTACAGGTCATTGTAAATACCCAAATTAGTAGTGTGAAAGAAACCATGAATGAAACGGTAAACATTCAAATTAGTTCTGTAATTGAAAGTGTAAATAGTGTAAATGAAAATGTGGACAGGGTAGACAGGAAAATAGCCACAGTAAATGAAAATATTGACAGGATTCTAGAGTGGCGAGGGATGACTGCAGCGCTCTGCGCAAGTGTGTCAGTGAGCTTGTTTGCAGTGAAGAGTGGGACTGATATGTGTGACTGTGGACTGGATGCGTGAGTGAAAAGACATTCAGGATGATGGAAATAGACAGTTTTAACTAAATATGTGGAAATAATTGGAGCAGTTTAAGGGACATTAGCAAGAGTAAAGACTGTGATAAACACTTAAATTGAAAAGGAGATAATAATCAAATATTGTGCTCAAGAATAATAAGAGTTAATAGGAAACTCAGACTGGTTAATAACAGACTTTGACTGTTTGGGGATTGAAAACCAAAATTATTATTAAATTTAGTAATTTAATTTATTTAATAAGACTTCCATCTCTCATGAACTCAGATACGCCCCTCAGGAATCCATGTAACACTGGTATCAGAAGTGGGATTAAGACAATTACTAATAAATTAATTGTATATCAAGTTAGGCAATAGCTTAGTAATTATTGATATTAGTACAAATTAATTAATTGTGATAGCTATAGGCAGAAATATTAAGACTGTTTTGAACAAACCTCACTGTAAATGTTAACTAGAAAACATATACAGAACTAAAAGCACTGTGAGTATTAATTGAGAGACTAGGTAGCCAGATGTTTAGTGTGAGTGCAAGTGTAAATAGCTTGAAAGAAGAAATGAATAATCAAGGTATTAGTGTGAAAGAAAGCGGAATGAAACTGTAAATATCCAAATTAGTTATTTATTTGAAACAGTAAATAGTGTAAATGTGAATGTAGGAAGGAAAATAGCTCATGTGGACAAAAAAAAGAAACCTTTAGTGAGTTAATGAATAACAGAACTGAAAGTGCGGATGAGAACACTGACAGTGTAAACTAAAGAATGAACAGTGTTGAGAATGAAATGAGTGCAATGAAGAATGAATGGCAGGAATTTCTTCAGCAGTGGAGTTCCAGTACAACCATTTTGACACACGAAAAATGGGAAGAAGCAGTGCAAGTCAAAACAAATACAGCAGCCTTGGAGGAAAGCATGAAGATATGTGACATTGATGTCGCGCAGCTAGGAGTGGGGAAGGTAGTCTCTATTAAGCCCACCTCTTATGATGGCCAGACTTCATGGCGGAACTACCAACACCAGTTTGAAAGAGTTGCTACCCTAAATGTCTGGACAACCGAACAGTGGACTTACTACCTCGTCGCTGTACTGAGAGGCCCTGCACTGAGCATACTACAATCTCTGCCAGAGCAACATTGATTAGAGTACGCCACACTGGTGTCAGCCTTGGAGCTACAATTTGGCAATCGGTATCTGTGACATGCTCACTATGCTAAACTGCAAAGCTGCACCCAGCAACCAGAGGAGCCACTGCAGGAGCTATGGCAAGACGTGTGGCTGTCTCAACTATATCTGGAAGTGTGCCACGAGGAGGAAGTGTGCATGATTCCATCGCCAACACAGAGGTATGACAAGCAACAAGTCTGGCTGCATCCCACAACATGCAGGACGCCATGGCCCGAGCACTGGAGGTGGAGTCGGCAAAACAGGGGACTGCACCCCGACGTACAGTCTGGGCAGTGAAACTGAATGAAGATTACGAAGACAGAATAACAAAGATATTAAATAAGTTGCAGAGACTATGAGGGACACTGCTTCCTGGTTCCGTGCTACAGAGCCTCGCCACCCACCACCAAAACAGCAGGAGTGTCTGTCATATGGACAGCCCGGGCACCAGAGAGCCTACTGCCCACAGCAGCAGCAGCAGCAGCAAGAGCAACAGAACCAGCAGCAGGAAAAGAGGCAGCAAGAAGTAGGTGAGATACAGCACATTCCAAAAACTTGTGAAACAAGATTGGGATGCAATACTGGTGAAGCGGAGCTCAAATTATGCTCCTTGCCAGATGGTCGTTGACACTGGGGTGACCATAACAGTAGTAAGACCAGAAATCCTTGGGCCTTTCCCTCCGCAAGCACCCTATGACAACATGAAACAATTCTTTTTGATTACGGTAACAGGTGAGACCACACCAGTTAAAGGTAAGATGAAAGTGATCTTGAAGCTTGGTGACATTAGCATAGAGCACAATGTTTACATAGCAGAAATAGAGGATGAATATCTGTTGGGTTTTAATGTACTACATAGACTGGGGTGCTGTATTGATACTTTATTGGTGTACTACGAGTAGGCAGTACAGAGTTGGTGGTGTCAACATGGCATGATTTGTCCTCCCCAATTAGCTGCTCAGTGGTATGTGGTCAACCCACTGTGTTGCCCATTTCTAGTGAAATTGTCATTGCAGGGAAGTGTCAAGAAAAGTTTGGTAGACGGTTGGGTAAAATTGAGCCAGCAGAGAAGAATGGTGTCCTGTCAGGTAAAGATGTTGTAGCAAGAACTTTGGTATCTTCTAATTCTGACAGTTTTCCAGTTAGAATGATAAATTTGCCCGATAGTGCCATTGGTCTTGAGGAGGGGTCCCTGATAGGTGTTTGCAAGCAGGTCACACAGGTACTTCCCAATGTTCCAAAAGATTCTAGAGTAAAACCAATACAATGTTATTTACCAGAAGTTCTGGAAGAACTGCTAGTAAGAACAAAGGAAAATCTTAACTTGCGACAGGAGAAAGCTGTCTGTGAATTACTCCAGACAAATAGGGATGGATTCCCATGTAAACCAAATGACCTTGGAAGGACTAATGTGACTGCCATCACATTGATACAGGAGATGCCAGGCCAATAAAGGAGCCACCAAGATGACAGCGACTAGCTTCACACAAGGAAGTTGAGGGAATTATGAAGGCAATGAAGGATCTAGATATGATAGAACCATCAGTTAGTCAATGGTTGTCACCCATAGTACTTGTTAAGAAGAAATATGGCTCACTGAGGTTTTGTGTAGATTATCGCCAACTTAATAATGTGACAAAGAAAAATTCTCATCCGCTTCCAAGGAGAGATGACACATTAAACAGCCTAGCAGGTTCACAATTGTCGTCTACTTTGGACATGAAGAGTAAGTACTATCAGTGCAAGGTGGCTCCAGAGGACCAAGAGTATACTGTTTTTTGTGTCCAAGGGAAAGGAACCTAGCAGTTCAAGGTTAAGCCTTTTTTGCTATGTAAAGTCCCTGCTATCTTCGTATGCCTGATGGAAAAAGTGTTGCCTTTAGATATGTCAGGTTTACAAAAAGATGGCATTGTTGTAACAGGAAGGACATTTGAAGAACACCTATCACGGTTAGTACAGAAAGTGACCACAGCCAAACTGAAATTGGTACCTAAGAACTGCCACCTGTTCCAAAATAAAATTAATTTCTTGGGACAAGTAGTGTTGGCCCATAGAATCAAAACAGATCCCAACAAGACCAAAGCATTTAGAAATTGTTCAACACTAACCGACAAAACTGAAGTGCGGATTTTTCTGGGATTATGTGCCTATTATCGTCAATTTGTACATGGGTTCGCCGCAATTTCCAAGCAAATACTTAAGCTGACTGAGGTATAAAGAAAATTTCCTTGGGCCACTGAGTGTGAAATTGCTTTTCATAAGCTAAAGGAAATATTTATATCTCCACCAGTCCTGGGTTTCCTGAAAAGTGAGGGGATGTTCATTTTGGACACTAATGCTAGTGATGTAGGCATTGGAACTGTATTATTTCAGGTTCAAGACATGGTTGGGAGAAATACAAGGTGAGCTCTTCTGGCCATTCAAACATGTTACCTACTATGCAGGTCAGAAGATGACGTCAGCTAGACTGTGGCGTCTGGATGGCAGCCACTGCTGAAGGGTGGGTGGCACAGACGTGCAGCAGTATAAAGAACTGAAGCAAAAGTTGGTGAACGAGAAAGAATATTGGCTAACGTAGACACTTCAGAACCGTTGTTAAAGCTCCAGTACGGAAATCTGTATTTATAAAATACACATTTGTGAAGTAGAGAACTAAAACTCTATTTTTGTTAAAAACACCCTTTGAAAATGTGTGTTATCATAGTCGCGTACTCAGTGTTTTTTATACTCTTGCGTTCTTTGGGATAAAATTTTGCAAAATCATGATTATATACTTATTTATTTTCAAAAGCTTTAAGTTCCTGATGTTTCAGAAACACCTGTGTTAACAGCAGTTCTTCTAAAAGTGAGATCAAGGAAGTATTAATTATGTAATTTTCACATTAATTTCTATTAACTTATATCGAAAAGATAATGCCTTACTACCATAAATTTTGGTCAGTAATGATGAAACAATCTGTACTGTCATTTTAGTGTTGCTTCATCAATATATATATATATATATATTGTTTGCAGACAGTAACCCTCGCGCACTGATACACAAGATCCATGACATACAGCAAACAAGGTACAAATTATTAACAATAATTTAAACTGGTACCTTGGAAAAAAATATGTAATTATGCTATCTACGCTACACAAAGGCATTCTGACTTCTCGCCAATATTGATCAGCATTTCATAATAAATTTTTACAGTTTTACGTGTTGTGGTACAAATTATTTTCTTAGCGATAAATGGTTTACTGAAAGTGCAATGCATTTTAAGTATTGTTATTTAAGCTGCTTTGCCCATTAAGTGGTTGAGTTCCTGAAGTTTCTTATTACAACTGTATTCAAATTTACGTTTGAGTTTCATTAGTAAAATGAGTTATCTGTTTATCTGTCTAACATTTTGGGATGGGGCCATAGATTTTACTGCATTGTGAGTAAATTCTGCCTGAAATGGTTAAGTAAAAGGGTTATTTCATAAATTATTAGCATACTGAAAATATGATTGTGCTCTTACCAGTAAAAGACATACTGCCTTTACTGCAACTGACACTGCAAGACTTGACAGCATCTCACGTTTGTTTAAAAACGTGACAAAAACAGTCCAGAGAGGAAACACTGCCATTTGCTTTGGTACAAAGCACAATCTTGCATGCAATTAGTAACTTGTTTTATGAAAACTGCCAAATGGTTAAAATATATTAAGAAATTTATTTATGCTTGGAAAAAATACAATATGTCTCATTACTTATGCTAGTTACAGCAATAGGAAGAATATATATGAAGTGGTTTATGGACAAAGCCGTGCTGTTTTGAAAGTAATAACTTCAATCATTTACCAAACATGACAAATTATGTTCTATGTAGCTAAATGTTTTATTCATATATCAAAACAAGTTAAAATGTCTCAAAAACTCAACTATTTGAGGATTTGAAGTATCTAAATTCAAGTATCCATACCTTATGTAACATTTGGCAAGTGTTAATTTGCACAGCCAACCTAATATTTCTCACATCCTTTAAACAAGTTTCTTCAAAATATAAAACAATTTCAAGTTTCAATGTGAACTTCTATAATTAGTTCTCAATACAAAAACTATCAGTAGCATTTCATAACAACTCCAAATGTTATATCAAGCAGTACTGCTGGTATTACCTAAATTACATTTCTCATTGTGAAAAACATTAAAGTACTAGTTGTCATACACGACGCTGCCCAAAACATAGCTGATTCACTTATTGAGCTCAGCTTACATAAAATTACTATGTCAATGATATATACACACAAATATTACTATGCATTACTTATTTGTACATAGGTAAATACTTATTACTAAATTCAATAAACAATGTGATATTATTTTCACACAAACTCGCTATTCAGTATAATCAATTATTAACAAATATGAAAAAACCAAATTTTAAATTCCCTAGCTACTAAAAATTAGTCTGATATTACTCTATATGTTTAGGTATATTAAATTCAAAACATTTCACATACAAATAAAAATAAACAATAACTTGTTTATGGGAGGCTACAATAGTGTGTGAAACAAAATATACCTATAATTTAATGACATTTTTCATTTTTCTTAGCTAAACTTCTTTTTTCTGTTGAACGTCCTTGTTTAAGCTTCTTATCTAACTCTTTCACCCATATGTAACTCCAAGTTTTCACAAATGAGTATATAACCTCACGTGGAAATTCACTGTATACGTCTTAAATAAATTTTGTGCCCTGAACAGAAGTCTTTTGAGACTGAGTATTATTCGAAAACATTTAAACCAAATTTTGTAACTGGATCGAATTACTGTACGGTCACGACTAAATTTCTGAATTACGTTTACTAATAATTTCTGAATTATGTTTATTAATAATTATCTTACTGTTTGACAAAATGGTTTGCAATAATTAGTTATTATAATCTAAGAGCTCTGTATCAACCACCATTTGAAATAAATGATCTGCATTTTAATAAGGCCATTCAAACATACTAGTTAAATTCACTAGTTCACCTACAATATAAGACTGACGTAAAATGCAAAAGCATTTTTCCAGTTCTTAAAAAAACTAACACATAATTGTTGCACACATGTTTACATAAAACATACCTTTAAACTCTGCTTTTACTTTAACAACCAATTTATAGATTTTTTTGTGATATTTTTGTAATATGTTTATCAAGTGCATAGATGTTTCAAAGAACGGCGTAACAAAATACTAAATAAGTAATTACATTTGTGCATTTATCTGCTGCATACCTACAGTGACATTGCCATCATTCTCAAAATATTACAAACTCATTTGATACTAATGTAAAAAAATTTAATATTGTAATTCTTAACACACTGCCTATTGTGGTGCTAATCTTTTCTCCTGCATGCATTCATCCACAGTGTACAAATATTGCAGTTTTCAGAAAAACTAAAATAATGTAACATTTGACCCTTTTGTCTTTTTATAGTGGTTTTTACATCAGTACACAGCACAGTTCAACATTTTGAATATGGGTTAGGAAACACCGCTGCACTTGCGAGAATGCCTCTCACTTAATAGCCTCTGGCGACAGCTACTGAGGGGGCAGCTCTGAAGAAATGAGAGTTCTGCAGTCTACGTGACATCAGAGACTGAGTTGGGGAGTGGCCTGCCTGTGCTAGAGCTCAACTTGTCTTTATTACCACCATGGTTCAAGATGGAAAGGAATGACCACTAGAATACATTAATAAGGTAATGCATAAGCCTGAGAGAAATTACTGTGTTACATGAAGGGGGCTTCTGGACATGGTGAATGCAATTTCACACTTCCACCTCTACCTTATGGCAGACATTTTATTCTAAGAACCGACCATGCTTCCTTACATTGACTAATAAATTTCAAAAATCCAGAGGGCCAAATAGCCTAGTGGATACAGCATCTTCAAGAATTTGACTTTGAAATAAGGATCTGGTTGCTTGCACAGCAATGCAGATGTACTGTCTAAGCGGACATGTGAGCCATCTTGTTGTCATTGCGAATGCCAAGAAGAAAAGAGTGGTGAATCACCGATGGTACGGAGGACAAAAATTCAAGGATCTTCATCTTGTGATGGGTCACCTACCTGGAGTGATGAGGGTATTAGGAAATATCAGCTGAATGATCCCACTTTGCAGCCATTATTAAAGTGGAAATAAGCTGGCTGTCAGCCAAAATGGGGATTGATATCTAATGTGAGAGCAGCAGTCAAAGCATACTGGGCACAATGGAATTCCCTCATACTGAAGAATGGTGTACTTTACAGAAACTGGAAAGTAATGATGGTAAACAAACACATTTATAGTTGGTCCTTCCAAAATGTAAGGTACCGAAGTCTTAAAAGAACTGCATAATGAGGCAGCCAGTGGGCACTTTGGTGTTAATAAGACCCTTGACAGAGTTACACTGAGACTCTACTGGCTTTATTGTTGGGATGATGTTGAGAAGTAGTGCAGATTGTGCAAAACCTTCACTGCGAGGAAGGGCCCAAGAACCAGAGGACATGGTCACCTCCAGAAATACAATGTTGTAGCCCTATTCAAGAGGATGGAAGTAGATATTCTGGGTCCCTTGCCTGTCACAGAGAAACGTAATGGGTATCTACAGGCAGCTTAAGATTACTTTACTAAGTGGCCTGAGGTCATTCCCCTCCCAAACCAAGGAGCATGAACTGTGGCCGATGCACTTATAGAGCATGTCTTCTGGAGTTTTGGGGTGCCACTAGAACTCCATTCTGATCAGGGAAGAAACTTTGAAGCTGCGGTCTTCCAGGAGCAAACGAAAATTCTGGAGATGAAAAATACTAAGACTACAGTCTTACACCCTAAGTCGAATGGAATGGCAAATAGGCTTAACTACACTCTTGAGCAGTACCTGTTGATATTTGTGGCAGACAACCAAAAGGTCTGGGATTAAAAGGTGGCATTGTTTTTTCTTGCTTGCAGTTCAGCATTTCATGAGTCCACAAGGGTAACATCATTATGGATGCTGTTTGAAAGAGAGCTATGCCTCCCCAGTGACCTGCTTTTTGGCTGACAGACAGAAGAGGAAGCTGCAGCCCCTGATTATGAAAACATATTAAGTAATAGGCTTGTTGGCATTCATGATTTTGCTCGACAGAACTTCAGAATAAATAGCGATAGGATGAAGACGCGGTATGACAGGAGAATGTTGGGTGAGGTATTTCAAGGACAACTAATGTGGCTGTACAACACACAGAGGAAAAAAGGTACCGCCCGGAGCTACAGAAATGTTGGGAAGGCTACTACAGGATTCTGAATAAGATTAATGATGTGGCTTATGGATTTGTCATCAAGGCACTTGGGCGAAACTGAAGGTTGTCCAAATCGACCGACTAGCACTCTATGGTGGTCCAGATGTTGCAGTGTCTGTCTGGGATGAACAGATTTGAAGAGGGGGCAGTGTTACATGCTCGCTGTTTAGCATCCCCTGTGAGTGAGTGGAAGTGAAGGAAAGCAGTTATATTATAGCAGCGGCAGAAGGCATCACCATTACCTTTGCCAAAACCACTTGGATTGCTGAGAACGTTCTAGACGGTCCCTACCTCAAGCATAAATACCACGTGCAGGTGTCTGAGAGAGTGATTAAGAGCAGAGGGTTAGGTGTCTCATGCAACCTTAAGCGACGGGCAATTTTGGAGAGGAAAGGGACGACACAGTGATCTGCGAGAGTGCGTCGGCAAGCTTGTGTGCAGTGAAGAGTGGGACTGATCTGCAGGGCTGTGAACTGGATGAGTGAGTGAAAAGACATTTGGGACAATGGAAATAAACAGTTTTAACTAAACGTGTGGAAATAATTGGAGCAGTTTAAGTTACATTAGCAAGAGTAAAGAGTGCGATAAAGACTTTAATTGAAATGGAAATAGTAATTAAATATTGTGCTCAATATGAATAACAAGCGTTAATAGGATGCGCAGTCTGGTAAATAACAGATGTTTGAACTTTTTGTAGCATTGACAATAAATATAACTATAAATTTAGTTCTCTTATTTTTTTTAAGACCTCCATCTCTTACGAACTCGGATACACCCCACTGGTGTTCATGTAACAATATAAGGAAGTTAAATAATGGGGAAAAAGTTAAAAATGTGATAACTTGTGATTTAATAGTTTGGATAATGAATTCTGCTTCTATTGCAAAATATTCCAAGGCACACTAGCTCAACACTGGGAACAACTGGTTTTTGTGACTGGAAGCTTGTAGGTAACCACTTAAAAGGACAAAAGAGGTCATCACATCATATTAGTACATAATGCATACTGCAACTAGAATGAACATAAATCCAGGCTTCCTCTTAATTATGGTTATGATTCCAAACATTAAAAATTTATAATTATCACAGTTCAAAATGGGAGAGACTACTCACACATCTTTTGTCTATTACTTTGTTCTTGGTCTAGTTCAGAGGAACCTCTGGCAAATATGGTGTCAATATGAAATGTAATAACAAAGGTGCACCAGCAAAAATTCTTCAACTGAACCCAAGAGCAGCATCATGTGTGTCTTGTGGCTGCCATAATTTGAATTTAGTGATTTCAGATGCAGCTTCATCATTAACAATATCTGTAACTCTGCTTGTTTGGAATTCTGTGGAAATTATATGTGTTTAATATATATATATATGTGTTTAATATATCTGTTTAATATACAGATATTTTGAAGAACCATGTCAGCAGCCTCACTGTGTAATCATTAAGTGCTACATATTGAGAAACTATAATTGATAGTGTTCAGGCTATTCAATATCAAATACACAATATGTATAATTCTTTAATGGCCGTATTTGTTTCAAGTTTTGGCAGATGCTGGTGTGAAGTACAGAGCTGACTAATTAATAAAATTTTAATTTTTTATTTCTCTGTATGGCATTATATTTTGTATCATGTAAACATTGTGAGTAGAGCAATGCAAAAGTCAGTGACAGATATTTATACTGTAACATCTTTAATAAAGAGCTGTATAAAATATATTTCTTCCTATAGAAACAATGGTTATGTAAATGCATGTTATTACTGCAAAATCCTAGCATACCCATTGGGAGCTTAATTCCTTGTTTGGAGATCTCACTCATGCATACAGAAAGAAGAGGCAGTTTGAATATGAAGGCCTTGATGAATCAGCAAATGCTAGTCCAGAAGACCAGTTCAAACTTAACTTTTTTTATGTCATAGTTAATTGTGCACTATCATCACTGAAATAATGATATGAGCAACAAATAGATAATTTTGATGAGTTTGATAAATTTTTACTGGCCCAGTGCATGAAACTGTAAAAAATTCCAACAAACACTGATAAAATCACTGTGATAATTGTAACTTAGAACTATAGGAAAAATCTTAATAGTTCCACTATATTATACCACAATCTGTGAAGAGTTCTGTCAAGACTTCTCTCTGATCTACTATGAGATACGAACGGCTCAAGTTGCTGGCTATATTATCAACAGAGAATGACATATATGCAAACTAATTTATCCAAACCAAGCCAAGAAAGGCTACATTTTTATGACATTGTAACATTAACACATTATGATGATCATGTAAATGTGCTGATGCTACTCTCAATGTCCCACTTGTGAGGCAACCCACTGCTGCTCTCCTTGTGCACCAGGCATACACTTTCGTGTGCCTCGTGTATGGGTCACCGCTGCTGTTTGTGCAGGAATGGGTCACTGAACCGGGTCACGACCGGCCAGACCCCTTGCTACCAAGAGTAAACACAGCCCAATATGTGTATAGTGCAATTCTGATCTCTGTCCCTGAAAGCAGTCTAAAATTCACAAGGGAAAGTGTTATCTCCCTTTTGCTCCCTTTAAGTACGGCGTAAACAGCCTGCGAGTGTGAAGCCACGTGGGTTTTGTTTCGATATAGAACACGAGATAATGACATTCATAAATATTAATTTAATTTTACAGTACTAATGTCATAATTTGTTTGTTTAAAAAGGGCAGTTTTATTGTTTCAAAAATCTAGTAAATTAACATGTAAAATATCCTGCAGTTCCAGCGTCTGCCATGCCACTTACCCAAAGTTAAAATTATCTATTTTGTATTAAATTATTTTCATAGTATAATTATGTGTTCTAAAGTGTCAACGTAATTATGAAACTGTATGTTAATTCTTTTGATAGCATCCCCGTGTCTTGCCGGCACATTCCGGCTTGTTTTGTTAATTATATTTTCCAACTCAAAATACGTAGAAAGACTCTGGGACTATAATTAACAGACGTAATTGTCGGAAATCCTGTCTAATTAATTCTAATGTTCCTTAAGCATTTTTCAATGTTTTCTTATATATACGCTGTTCACGGTAAAGTGAGCACTTTTTAAGGACTTTCTAAATTTTTCCTTTCATCCAATTTCTATCTTCCTGATGCCTTTTAACATAAACATTGCATGTGACCAATAAACACAGTGTATACATTTCACCACCCTTGAAATTTAATGCCTGAGGTTGCAATAAGAAATATTTATTAGTGGTTAATGCCTGTTGGGAGGGCCTTAAAAAGTGCTCACTTTACCATGAACAGTCTATATCTATTGTCATATATACTCTTTATGAAATTTCTCTCTTGATGTTGGCAGGAGATCTCCGGTGAGGTAGCCGGATGCCTTAGCCACCATCTTGAATCTGATCTCGGTGGGTCTAGAGAGTACACGTGTGTTGTATCGCAGGAGCCTACATCTTTATGGTCTACTCATTTAGCTGCAATAGTAAGTCTTATTACACCGGAAACGTTACTTCTGTTTGCTCCTCTCATGTGTTTGTACTCTCATCTCTGTCAGACTTGCAGCCTTGGAGATTTTTAATACTATAAGTTTACTACATTCTTAACAGTACTTTTTGCAACGTCAGCCTATGGCAGGCCCAAACGTCATGCCCGCTTCAGGCTAGGATCAGTGTACGTTGTGAAACGAGTGTACCGCCACTTTTGCCAACATATATATATATATATTCTTGATGATTCTAGCCTTGTTCATTACTTGTACGTAAGTACCTTTGGGATCTGGTCCACTACAGATAACCACATGCTTTAGTGTTTACTGACTGTTTTAATCTGAACGCTCTTTCTACCTAAATGTGCAGCAGTGAGGGGTTCGCCATGTGGCTGTCAACCTGCTACCGCCCTGAGAATAGGAGTCCACTTGCTCACCTGTGCATAGATGAGCTGGCACCCTCCAGAACTTTTAAATCATTTTTTGAACTTTTCAACCATGAGCCAGGGTTTGTCTGAATCTGGTGCATCTCGCACCTCACCAGTGACCGAACCACGTTAGTGCAACTTTTGAAGTATTTTCTGCGTGGGTAATTTATCCTAGCATATTTGTGCAGCTCTTCGACAACTGCATATTTACTCATCTCAAAATGTAGCCTGCCTCTAAGAGTTCTTCCATGATGGAAATTATTTTGTTCTTGTGCGAGCTGTTTCCTGCAGACTGTGAAGCGACCAAAAGTCTCAGCCTATCTACTAACTCGCTTGGATCGGTCCAATACTGATATTCATATTTTTATCCACTCTCCAATTTCAGAGCCAATCCTGATCCACCAATTTCATATACCTTGGGAAACAATCCAGCAATAATGGGAAATTTTTTTGTGTGTCTCGTCCTTAAATCCTCACATTGAGGGGTTATTCTAAGCATTATGAGCACAACTGGACAGAAGCAGGTGACGGTACTTGCGCAAATCTGAATCTGTGTAGTGTGCAGAATGCCTACAAAACAAACGTTCACCCAATATTGACGTGATTTTCACCTTTGCATATTTAAATGTTTATTTTCACATGTGGTCACATATCTTATGGCTAATAACTCAGTAAATAGTTGGATGGTTATGAACAAAGCTGGTTTCATAAGTAGTAGGGTGGTAAGGTTGACCAGAATGGTACCAGGATAGTTATAAACAAACCATGCCAGCAGGACACGCCTTAGAGCACTTGCCATTCTGCATTACATCTCTGGTTTTATATCAATTATATAATGCTATAGTCACAAAAATTTCATTTGTAAATCTCTTAAACAAAACTAAAATTTCTCGTTTTCGAGAAACCATTTTCCAACACTTTTTTTGCAAACCATAAGTCTTGTCAGCGATACGGTCAGAGTACGAAACGATGTAATCAGATAGAAAAGTGCCCACCTTGGGTCCGCGCTTCCGGGTTCATTTCCTTTCCTGTGTACGCAGCAAATTGATTTGGGGCAAATTGTCTTTATCACTAGTGATGTGACCTGCCAATTCGTTCCATTCCAGACCTCTTTTTCGTTTATCCGTGGGGGTTGGTTGATCACCTTGAATTCGCGTTCAATTTCAACACGAGCATAGTCACTCGGTATTTTCTAATTTCCTCTAGCCAGAAGATAATAAGTTTGAGAGCCTACTCACTTAGAGTCTCAATGGCTATTCTGTTAGTTTTTGCGAGTAAGTATTTGGCCCACACCACTATATATATATATATATATAAAACAATTCTCCGATCATTGTTCTATGTTAGTGGGATCTTCAAATTAAGAGCTAACTCATATAAATACCTGTCCCCGTACAGGAAATAACAGGGGTGGCCACCCTCTTTTCCCTGGCAACTCTTTTACAGTCAGGAATTTCGGACTTTTGATGATGAATTAGTGAGCAGCATGGCGTAAGTAACACACACACACACACGCACGCATGCACGCACGCACGCACGCACGCACACACACACACACACACACACACACACATATATATATATATATATATATATATATATATATATATATATATATATATATATATATATATATATATATAACGCCTTTGTTTGAAGTCAGTCATTCATGATTTCCTTAAATTGCTCTATTGAGGGGTCCAATGCACATATTAAATATATTTTGTCTATGCCTTGTGACATCTGTTTCGTTTTAGCAGCACATAGACATTGTTTGCCATAGGGCCTGTAGAGTGGCAATTGTGTAAAGTGATATCATATTGGTCCATATTGGTGGTGCTTGTGACCGGACGCACACACCTTCTGCAAAGTACCATTGGGTTTCCTGCTGTAGTATGCACAGCCAGGTTGGACAGTAAAAAATTTTGTAGCTCCTTCAATTCTTCTCGTCGCTGTGCATTCAATATGTTGATCAAGTGCCAATCACAAGCGCAGCATATAGAAGACAAGTACCTTGGCGACCTTGTTAATAGGGAAGGGAACCGTCCCATGCAAGAACAACTGAATATCATTCATTAATACCCAGTTCCTACCATGCAAAAATGCTTGCGAAAATTCTTTGGCCTAATAAACTGGCTCAGACAGTAGATGCAGGATTTGGCAGTGATTACAGCACCACTAACTGAAATGCTCTCCCCACCAAGAAATAAAATTGGATGCAAACATGCAGAATGCATTTGAAGAAGTCAAGTACCGTTTCTCACAGTGGCACACACTCTCACATATTGACACTACACGTCACCTGTATTTGCAGACTGATGCCAGTCAAGAAGACATCGGTGTTGTGTTGTTTCAGTAAAATGACAATCAGGATCGGTGTGTGCCACTGACTATTCCAGTGCCAAAATTGGCAAAACTGAAAAATGTTATGATGTTACAGAATGGGAATGCTTGGCGATCATCTGGGGCAAAAAACTGTATTATGTTCATCTGGATTACAGAAGTTTCACGTTAAGAACCGATAACTGCTGCTTGTTGTGGCTGCACAAAATGCACGAGGTCCGTAGCAAACTTGCTCGTTCATCGATGTTGCTACAAAATTTTGACTTTGTTGCCGAACATGTGCCTGGCAAACCAGTTAGCCAACACCTTGTCATGAGCCCCAAATGAATGCAAAACAGCTTTGGATGAAGAGGAGTGGGAGACCTTCCTATCTCCGGAAAACGATGCCGCTATTCCAGTAGTGCTACAACAAATTGTGGTAACACAACCACAACAAAACCCACTAGCAGAAGGAAGTACAAAAAAACTTATACGTGTTCGTGCTAAACTAACAACAAATGTCCACAGATGTGAAAGAAATCAAAGCCCAGTGCAAACAGGAAGCAATCAAAGGATGATGAGTGATTGACAAGAGCCTCGAGACATGCAACAACAGCTAGTTAGGAGGTTTGTGGTGCCTCTAGGCGTCGCCAGGGGCATGCATTACTGTCATTCACGTTGCTTATAACAATGGCCTGTCCGGACACCCGGGAGCAGCACAAACAATATGGAACATTACATCATATTTGTGCCCCGGCCTCACTAAGCAGGCGAGGAAACACATGCACAAATGTCATATGTGCAATGTTTACAAAACACGTAGGTCAGATGGCAACATCCAACCACAGAGGCTACCCAAACATCTATTTGAAGCCATAGCTCTGAACCTTATAGAACCATACCCACACCTGTCCGATGGCAAACTTTTTCTACTAGTGTTTACTGGCAACTGATTTGTTTACATTTGGTACAAGCTGTATGCCTTGCCAAGTACAAGCATATGACACATTGCCGCCACACTGAAAAAGGAGTTTTTCCCCCGCTGGGGTTACCATAAATACTCATACGTGACAAAGCCACCCAGTTCTCCGGACCATGTCAGAGAGGTTTATGCATAGAATGGCGTGTCGAACACCACACTACCAACATCTATCATGCACGTGCAAACCCAATCAAATCCTGGAATCAGAAAATAAAGGCCCAACTGTGCCTAAGAGTTGGCGAAGATCACAGGACATGGGCAAAGCACATTCTGGAAATTGCTTTTTTTTATGCAAACGCACTAACGAGGCGACTCGAATATCTCCTGCCGAGTTATTATGTGGCACCGGCCTAGTATGCCCAGGGGAGTTTGCCTTCAGTGTACCGAATTCGAACCCAGATGCTGCAGACTTTGAGGTAAAGGAAGCGAAAAGGAGTCACCATCACCATAAAGAAGCGTGTGAAAAAAAAAAACGCTACATCCACAAATGGCTACAAGAAACCAAAAGACCACCAAAGCTCCTGCTACCAGGTAACAATGTTTACATGCATGCACACCACCTGTCAACTGCTAACAAAATTTCTGTGCGGAACTCGCTCCAAAATGGACCAGGCCAAACAGGATACTGGAACGAATCAGCCCAACCTCGTACCTGGTACATGTTGGGCCAAGGAAGAGGTGTAAGGTCTACATGGATGACATCCGCGCCGCTTCTAATCACGATGATGTTGACGATCCACGTCCACCTGACAACCAAGAGGATGTAAATGCAATGCAGCACATTAACCCTGCCGCATTGAATGAGAGTGCGCCTGTAAATGCCAATGCGACGTCGACCCAGATGTCCAACAGTAAAATTTTTTACAGATCAATCACTCAGTGCAGTCAGAGAGACAGGATAATTTCTAACCGAAACCTAGGAAGTTCTGCTGAGGTGAAAATGATTGACATTCTGCCATCTAATTTAAACCAAGACAGCACCCAAGATAAAAGTTCAGTGGTCAGTGGAAGAGTATATCAATTATGAGTGGAGGGAGGTGCAACCCCTCGCACCCAGCAACAACAAGCGTCAACAGACACTGAATGGAGACAGGAGCAGCTCTTCCCCCGCCTCCACCTGTTCGTCGGCATATCACCCTCCAGCCCGTTCACAGCAACTCTGCAAGCGACTGTCCCACTTCGGACATCAAGTAAACGCCAGCCAGGGCTCAGGCGTACTAACTCAAGCTGCTGGCATGCGCCCTCCTGCAGGCCCTACGACAGGGGCACCTGTAGCAGTTCCGGACACCCCACTTCGTCAACATCATATCGGTGACTGCCCGATATAGTTTAACACAAAGTAAGGAACATGCCATTTCTTACTTACAAGTTGCGGCAGTGCCCCTTGAGCCACCCCACCTACTGCACATCAGCATAGCCAGAGATACAAGAGAGGTTGCCACATTGCATCAGTGGTCTTCCAGGGGGAGGCATTTGATGTTGCCTTTACTGTTCCGCTTGGGAGGCAGCCCACTAGTGTTCTGCTTGTGCACCAGACACACACATCCATGCACCTCGTGTATGGGTCATCGTTCATGCAGGAACAGGTCATTGAACCGGGTCATGACCTGCTTGACCCCTTGTTTCCAAGAGTAAATGCAGCCCTGTGTGTGTGTATGCAGTGTAATTCTGATCAATGACCCACAAAGGGGAGTCTAAGAATCACAAGGGAAAGTGTTATTTCCCTTTTGCTCCCTGCAAGTGAAGCATAAACAGCCTGCGAGTGTGAAGCCATGTGGGTTCCATTTTGGTACAGAACACAAGCTATGGACACTTATGAATTTTTATTTAGTTTTACAGTGCTAATTTCATATTTTGTTTGTTTGAGAAGGGCATTTTTATTATTTTGAATTGTATTAAACGTACACGTAAAATATCCTGGCAGTTCCAGATTCTGCCATGCCAATTACCCAAAGTTAAATTCTTTAACGAGTGTTAAATTATTTTCATAATTAAAAATAATTGTTTTAAAGTACTCCTGAAGTCTTTAAATGGCATGTTAATTAATGTATAGCCTTCAAGTGCTTTGCCGGCCTATTCGACTTTCTTTTTAATAATTTTTCTCCAACACAAATTACACATAAAGACTCTGGTACTCTAATTAATTAACAGATATTACTTGTCGGAAGTCTTGTATAATTTGTTCTAGTGTCTTATATGTATTTGACCAGTAATTTCTTGTGTACTTTTTGTCAAATGTGCTTTTCATAAAATTCCCTCTTGGCGTTGGCGGGTGATCTTTGGCGAGGAAGCCAGACATCTCAGTTACCCTCTTTAGTCTTGATCCAGCGGGCCAATGAAGTGTATGTGTGCCGTGTCACGGAAGTCATCAACTTTTCTTGACTGACCATCTAGCTGCAATAGAGTAAGTGTAATATACCAGAACCTTTTCTCTTGTTTGTTCCTCCTACGCTCGTACTCCCATCTCCATCAGAGTCACAGCCCTGGATACTTTACCATTGTAATTCTTAACCACGTGCCTAACCCTACTTTTGCCACATGGGCCAATGGCAGGCCCAAATGCTATGCCTGCTTAAGGCTAAGGAAGTTGTATTGTTTATAAGTGTACCGTCTCTTTACCAATATAGCCATTTGTGACCCAAGTGTCTGTGTTTTTTATTTTCGTACATACCTTTGGGACCTGGCTCACTCCAGGTAACCGCATGTTCACGTGTACTGACTGTATAATATGTGAACTTTCTTTCTGCATAAACGTGTACTAGTGAGGGGGATCACCACATAGCTATCGACCTGCTATCGCCCTGTGAATAGGAGTCCACCTGTTCACCCATGCATAGATGAGCCGGCACCCTCTGGAACTTTTAAATCATTTTCTGAATTTTTCAATCATGACCCAAGGTTTATCTGAAATCTGGCACATCTCAGCCCTCACCAGTATCCAGACCACATTAATCTCTTTAAAATAAACTGCAGAAAGTTTCTTTACCCTTGGAAACCTCTGCCTGATCTGGTAACTAGTACTTTGCACTACCTCTTGAGTTAACCAGATCTATTACATGCTGCTTTGACTTTGTATTACATGCCTATCTTTATCTAATTCAAGCTAACTGTAAATTATATGGTTTTTCTTATAAATGGCAAAAGTCTCAAAGTGTCTAAACTTCCCTGGTGCAGGTTCCCCCTACAACTTTAGCACAGTTTACCATAGGATTTTGATTTGTTCACGGTTTGTTTCTCTTCATCTGTTCTCATTCTGATATTCGCTGTGATCTAAGGAACTGATTCACAAACTCTTTCTACAAATATCCTGCTATGTCTGGGTTTAAGTACTGATAAACACGTTTCCTCCACACCTCCCCTAATTTTCTTAACATTCAATGCTGTATGTTGGTTTGGTTAGTCATTGGCCTACCACTTCTGAGGTCCCTGGTTTGATCCGTGGCCCTGGTGGGCAGCTAATTTTTGGATGGGGGTTTTTCTTGTGGCGACTACTGATTGGTATACTTGGGGCTCCTCAATTGTCACCATCTTCATTTTCATTCCAATGCATCTCCACCCCTGTCTGGTCTCACCTCATCCCTTCTTCAGGCTCGCGAGAGTGACAGGAGTGTCCCTTGGATAAGAGACAAGATTTTCATTTTTTCTGTGCTGTGTCCTCGGTTACAGTCACAAAATAAACCGCATCTTTGAACCTCAACTTGTATTTAAAAAGGACAACATGCTGCCTTATAACAAAAAACTATAACCCAGTCTAAGAAATTACAGCTGAATGACACATTCCACATCCATGGCTATATTGCATGAATTTGTTAATCCCTTGCATTTTTGTTACTAACCTGTACAATTTGGATCCAATCAGAGTATAGAATATTGCTTGCTTTAACTCCTCCTTGATATTTTTACTCATGAGAAAATAAAACTGCAAACATTAGAAGTATATCTTGAATGTGTTCCGAACTAGCACACCTTCACCTAGCACTACAATCAACGTAATAATTTGCTGCATTACCTGAATAATATGGATTCTAACTTAAAACTACCATTTACATAGGTTGCAAATGGTCGCATGTTTTTGTTGAGTAGGTAAATTAAAATTAACATGTGTTCACTTTCTTCTAACTGAATGGTGAAGGATTGGCAACACTTCATCTAGTAGTATGAAAATAATATGACCTGATGTTGTTGTTTGTGTGCTCTAAATGGAAAGTAAAATAAAAACTATTTAAAATGTGTTTGCTAGTCTTTGACTGTGTAAATGTAAAACTAAAAATAAATTAATAACAGGTTATGGGCCCAGGGACTTCTGGTGTAATACATACTGCAAGAAAAATATCCAGGTAGTGTCTCGCATTCGTGTGAATGTAAACGAAGGGAAAAAATGGCTATGGCACTGGAAGATTTTGCCCATGTGGAAAAACTCAAGAGGTCATTCTAATTTCAGTATTTGGAAGTTCCAAATAGTTGTGCTGTTGAAAGTGGCGGATTTGTATAATGTTGTTAGCACCAAGGTTAAGGATGGTGAACAAGATACGAATTGGGGGAAGAAATACGCCAAAGCCTAGAGATAGATCATAACAATGATAGACAAAGGTAATATATAATTTATTATGTCCTGCGACTCTGCAAAGGGTATGTTTGACAAACTGTGTTCCATTTATGAAAGAGATAGTAGTCACAACAAAAGTTCATTGCTGCAGAATTTCTTCAACTACAAAATTGGCAAGGTTGCATCTGGTCTTTCTGATTTACAAAACCTTTCCATGAAACTAAGAAGTGTAGGCCACACAGTTGATGATAAAAAGATGATGGGTAAAATTTTGTCGTCTTTGCCAGACTGATATAGACATTTTTTAATTGCCTGGGAATCGACCCCAAAGAGTGACAGGACACTGACTAATCTGTCAGATTGTTAGCAGAAGAAGAGAGATGTCAAACCAGTAGCACATATAACGTAGCATTCAAAACTATAAACAAAATTGTCAGTTTTACGTGTAACAAAAGGGGCCACATTGCCCAGAACTGCATGAAAAAACAGTTAGGTTGCAAAATCTGCAAAAAGGATAACCTTACCGAGCAGAACTGCTACTTTAGGGATAGAGACAACAAGTCTACTACAAGTAACATTGATAAGGTTGCTTTTCTTACAGAATCAATGGGTTGAAATCCTGAGGGATTTTGGGTATTAGATTCAAGCTGTACTTCCACATGATCTACAACAGTGATTCTTTGACCAATGTCACAGGTATGGAGTCTGAAATTATGACTGCTAAGAAAAATGAAAACATGTGTGCCGTGCTCAAAGGGGATATAGAGTACCCATAATGTGTATTGAAAAATGTGATGTATGTTTCAGGTTTAACAAGAAATCTAATATTGATACACAAAGTTACAGAAAATGGAGGTGTTGTCAAGTTTACTAACAACGGTGTAGAAGTTTTGAAGGGTAGAACTAAAATCACAGGTAAGAAGGACAATGCTGGACTATATAATGTAAATTCGAACTGCAGTGAAACAACACTTCCGTCTGAGAGCAAACAAACAAGTGACCTAAATCTATGGCATAGAAGAAGTGGGCATTTGAATGTTGACAGCATGAAGAATCTGGCTACCTTTTCATCTGGACTAGAAAAGCTTAAATTTGGTACGAGTGATATCCACTGTGAAACCTGCCTATCAAAGCAGACCAGAAAATATTTTGGAAAAGCAAGAGAGAGGGCAACAAGACCACTAGAAATAGTACACTGATGTGTGTGGGCCACTTGACACAACATGGGATGGTTTCAGGTATTTCGTGACCTTCTCGGATGACTAAACACATTTTTCAGCGATATGTCTGATTAAAAACAAATCAGATGTTTTTGAAGCTGCCCGAAACTACATTGTTGAGGCTGAATCAAAATGAAACTCGCATGTATACAAACTTTGTTGTGACATCGGGGGCGAATATGTAGCCAACGAGCTCACTGATTGGTGTCGAGAAAGGGGAATAAAGATGGACTATGCCTCTGCAGCAACTCCTCAGCTAAATGGATAGCAGAGAGACTGAACCGGACGCTAATGGAAATAACTAGAGCACTCCTTTTAGACTCGGGCCTAGAGAAAGAGTTGTGGAGAGAGGCATTACGCACTGCAATGTACCTGCTGAACAGAAGCCAGTCTGCTACAACAGTCGACACAACTCCTGTCAAACTGTGGTGTGGGAAAAGACCGGATCTGTCCAATCTAAAACTATTTGGGTCTCTGGCCTATGCAAAAAAAATTAAAGAAGCTAGAAAAACTAGACAAGAGATGTGACAAACATATCATGGTTGGTTATGTGACAAATGGCTACAGACTGTGGAACTTAGAAAAGAAGGAAATTAAACTCTCAAGAGATGCAACATTTGTGGAATCAACTGAGGTTTCTGCAACAAACAATTTATCACAAGAAATAATTGCAGACATAGTTTCACTTGTGGATTCTAAGGAAACATCACTAAGACTAGCAAACAATATGGAAGTGAGAAGAAACACAACTGTGCTTCAAGATGATGTAGTTGATGAACCCTTTCATGGTTTTCCCTCAGACCATGACATAGCAAAAACCACCAGAAATACCCTACTCACTACCCGAAAGAGCTACTGTAATGGAAAACTGCAACCACCAGGGCAGAAAAGAACGAACAAAAAGAAAACCCCAATACTTGCAGGAATATGTAATGCTGTCCTACAAAGAAGCTATTTCCGGTGAAGATCATTCAAGAAGAATGGTGTTTTTCAGTTTGTTGATGGTAAACAAATCCCAAGAAATCAGAAGTTACTTTCTAGTAGATGGGTATTTAAGTTAAAAGATGACAACAGTTATAAGCTAGACTCGTTGCACGTGGTTGTGAACAGAAAGCAGGACTTGATTATAGTGAAACATTCAGCTCTGGGGTGTCGTTGAATGCCCTGAGATTCCTCATAACCTACGCTAAAATGGAAAACATGTTCCTCGATGGGCTTGTGATTTCAAATGAGTACAACAAGATTGAGGAGCTCATGATGAAACTCCAAACTGAATTTGAGGTTAAAATTACTGACAACTCTGAAACCTTCGTGGGCCTTGGAATTGAAAATGCAAGGGGCTTCATCAACATTCATCAAGAATCGTATGTAGAACACTTGTTGAAAACATACAATATGGACTCAGCAAAACTTCCGCAGTTTCAGGTACTGACAACTCTGAAGACTGTAATGGAAAGGAAGGTGTAAATTTTCCATATAGGGAGGCTGTTGGTAGCCTATTGTACTCGTCAAACAGGTCTAGACCAGATATAACATATGCAGTAAACATGGCATCAAGAAAAGTGGAAGGAAAACTCTACTCTACATGATGCAAAAATTAAAACGGATATTCAGGTACCTTCAGGGAACGAGAAACCTAGGACTTAGATATTTGACAGCTCTCAATACTTTGCTGATTAACTCCTACAGTGATGCAGATTATGCTGGTGAGGAGCCATCACGTAGAAGTACTTCAGGTTATGTCATCCTATACATGGGGTGTCCTGTTGCCTGGTCTAAAGAGAACAGCCCATCATATCACTCAGTACTGCAGAAAGCGAATTTATCGCCACCAGTGAGCGTGTTAAGGAAGTGCTGTTCTTGAAATCTCTATATAAAGAACTCACGGGTGACATTCCAGTAAACCTCGACATTGACAATCAGAATACAATCAGATCATAAAAAATTACAGTATGACCAAAAGGTCTAAACACATAGACATAAAATTCAAGTTTCTGTGTAAAAAAGTTAATCAGGAAAATTTCAGTTTAAAATATTGTCCTACTGACAGCCAGTTGGCTGATATATTCACTAAAGCTGTGAGCCTCAGTATTATTTGTAAAATAGTAAAAAAAATTGTTACTTGCAAATGAGTAGTATTTGTATTAAGCAGTAAAATAGTGTGATGTTTTTATAATTAGTAAACAAGATTGTGTTAAGAATTTGTGGAATTCGAACTAAGTTCATGCTAATTTTGATTTATGGGAAGAGCGTTGAGTAGGTAAATTAAAATTAACATGTGATCACTTTCTTCTACTAACTGAATGGTGTAGGGTTCACAACACTTCATCTAGTAGTATGAAAATAATATGGCCTGCTGTTGTTGTTGTTTGTGTGTTCTAAATGAAAAGTAAAATAAAAGCTATTTAAAAAGTGTTAGCTAGTCTTTGACTGTTTAAACTTAAACTAAAACCAAATTAATAATCTTTACCTTTCTAACCTCCTCTAAAATACTGATATCAACTCTGATAAACACCATAAACATATACCTATTTATTTTATTCTTACCATCGTTTACAAAGCTTTGCTCAAGCACTACTATAAATAAAAAACTACAGTTTGAAAACTAACCAATTAGAGAACATGAACATTGCATGTCTCATAGGGCAAGAGGTATGTGGAAAATAACTTAAGTGTTTTATTTACCACAATACTGGCTACAGTTTTATGAAAATAATTTTCATATATAATGAGATTTTAAGGATCTCATCTGAAGAGGGCCTGCCCAATCATTTCAACAACTACTTCTGTTCCTTTAATATACAATGTTCTGGTATTATTAGGTATGGGAAAATAATTAAAATAAACTGCAGTGGTGGTGTGCAAAATTGCACTTATTGAAATCAAGGATAAATACATAATGTGGTTTTTGTAATGTAAAACATGTTGAATAATTATGTAGGGTAATTAAGACAGGTATCCTTCAAAACAATAAATTAGATTCCAGTTTTATACAATATTCCCAATTATAATATCCCCATGTAAAAATTTTTGTTTCAACAGACCAATCATTTGAGTGTTCAATGTTACATACTGACATTGCATTATCTTTGTATCAGTTCATTTTAAAATTGAAATATACATACATGTTGAACAATTTAAAATTTATTCAGTAACAAAATCTCATATTTGCAAATATAATAGGCCTACAGAAATACTACTTTTTTAATTTTAGAAGTTCACCAAACACAGTCCTGGTAATTTATTTTATTGCCTAGGCTTATTATATAAAAATTAACTTGATGTATATTTAAAAAGAATTAAAAAGCTTCCACTAAAAATAAATAGATCATTTATAAACTACTGACCTATATGAGTTCCTTCACTTTCTTCCCACAAACTGGGCCGAAGATCACTAAGGGAGTAAGTTCGTCGTATTCCTCCAAACTCTTCATCACTCTCTTCAAAGTAAAGAAAACAAAATATAAAGCAACATACCACATCAAAGAAAAATTTGTTTCTACAGGCAGTAGAAGATATATATATAAAACTGACTAACAAGATGTTAATAACATAATATTCTACGAAACCAATATTTTAAAATATTTTTCTTGAGTTAATCACTGGCTCAATGAGTATGGTTCTGTACTTCCAACTCTATGAATTGGTGTTCAAACATATTCCATAACACACAGCAAGGGCAACTATTTTTAATAAACAGCTGTGACCTACATTCATATATAAAATAGATATCACTGTCAATTTTATTGTAAAAGATAAAGCAGAAAAATAACTACAGTTGATAGTAAACAGGAAGTTACTGACATAACTAATAAACCTAATTTCCTCTACGGGGATGCAAATAACTTTAATCAAGTTCTTAGTAGTTAAGAAGGTAGATAGGCCTTGACGTCTCTCTGACAATCATATAATTATAGATGAAACCAGAAACAAATGTGAAAGTAGTAGAACAATTGCAAATACACACATGCCTTACCCAGGACTTGAACTCAGTGAATCTCATACCATAAGCTAGCCTGCAATCAAATGCATTACAGAGGTTGGATTTGGAGCATCAACTTTAGACGTAATCAGCCTAATATTTTGAATGATAAGGTTTACTAACCTGAAATATTTACAAAGCCGTCATTTTGAAAATAAGTATCTGAGCCAATGAAAATACATAACCTACCATAGTGCTATTTGTGGGAAGAATTTGGTGGAAATCAGCTGATTGGTCCCCGAGATATAGCATAAAAACTTTCTTATTTGGTGCTATCTTAATAAATTGCCTTAAAAGTTTGAACATAGGATGCTTCTAACAGATACTGTCAGCATTAAAAGTTTAGTTAAATTTGGTTAAATTGTTTAATGGATATGACCAACATATCAAAATATTTATATGACTCCCATTTCAAAAAACAGTGTCTGATACCACTTAAATCATGTAAGTATACATGCCTTCTATAGCACTAATGGTATGAAAAATTTGGTGGATATTAGTTTAACTGCTTCATAAATATGGCAAACTGTTAAATTTTCTCACCTGGCACAATTTTAGAAAAAGGCAGAGAAAAGAGGCTCTCTATATGCATAATTTATGTTTATATAGTCTGTCTCATTTAAAGTTTCCAGAACTTGACAGCTACCATTGCCAACGTATTTAAAGTGTAATACAGTAGCATTGTATTTGAAATAACGAATGACAGCTGACCACCATGTGAAGCAATGGTGGTATCCCTGAATAACACATATTCTTTCTTACATCTGCGAAAAAGAAAATAGTGCACAGTACAAATAAAAAATAAGTAAGCATTTCTGAATAAACGTAATTAATATTACGCTATAGTATTCTGTATAAGGTTATTAAACATGTTTATAGCTTCAAATTTGTTAAATTGCATAACAGAAATAATGAAAAAGGAGGGCTGTTTATCTTCACCAACCAACGACTGGACACCATGTTGTTTTTGTGAGATGCAATTTTTGTGTGCGCTGTATCAGTTTAGTAAGTTTCAAATCAAATTAATGAATGTTGTATGAATAGTTATTAAAAATGCAGGGACTTAAAAATATTTCATGTAATCGCCAACGACAGCAAAACATAGTACGTGTTGCCAAAGGAGTCGAAGACATGATACTAATGGGAAAACTCGAAAATCGTGTGCTAGAAACAACCGGCCGATGCTTGGAATTTGATCAAAAACAGTCACAAAGTAAATAACGATAAATTATGTATGTGAATATTTGGAGTGTGATATATTTTGATGGGGAAATGTAAATATCTTAGGCAAACGTTTGTTAGTTCTTTTATAATTAAGGTAAACATGTTAAGTTTGTGTGTGGGTTTTTAGCAGACAACATTTAAATGGTCAGCTTTCATTTCATTTCTTAGAAAGTATGTTAATGTTACAGTTGAATTAATTTTTGTTTGGTCAAAAAACAACAAATAGTATTGACTTCACCAAAACATTGAAGTTACATTGCTCGCCTGTGTGTGTAGATCAAAACCACAAATGCAGTTCTAATTAAATACTAATTATTTAGGCCTAATGTACGTTAAAACTGAGATATATGTTTCATTTGTCCAGAAAGACTATGTAAAGTACATTTTCTTTCTATGGTAAATTTTTTAGCTATGGTAATATACTAATCGTATAGGACAAAAAATTATATTGAAATTTTTTTTGGGGGTGACAATGGGCATGTATATTAAATATCCATGTTACTGTAATAGTATATATGGCCATGTGTTTGATGTAATTGCCACTAGGTTTCATTACTTAATGATCACAGGCCTATCAGTCTCCACCATTTGTGAGGAATGTTTTTAGTACAAGCTTATTTTATTGCAATTGCTATAAATAGGTTCTATAATTATTGACTGTAGAAGACTTTTACAGTTCTAATTAACTATTTCTGTGTATGATTTGACAGGCCTAACTCTTATTGTGTTTGTTCACTGCCTAGATGTAATTTTTTTAAGGTAGGCCTACTGGTGACATTTATTGCCTTTACACAGAACTCCAGCAGACTTTTGTTTTCTCACAGTTCATTTTACTGCTCAGATGTGAATTAATGATGTTTTTTTCTTATGCTAACATCAGTTAACTATGTGAGATTCACATTCATCTTATAATGAATTCGTTAAATTTTTCACGAGGCGTACAAAGAAAAGAAGGTTATTCTGATCATACTTCAGGCCAGGTAAGTTTTTGTATTCTCCGTTATATTGTTTAACATGTGTGATTTAATTTTGATTACAATGTTAACTGTAACCAACATCAATGTCTTTCTATCTTGCCTCAAATATTTTCCTGCTGTGAGAGTTTCAAACTTGCAAGTCCAATGAAATTTCTTGATTTAAATTATTATTTTTTGTGTTTATGATTATTGATTTGATAGTAATTAATAATATCTGTTTAATTAATTGTAAGAATATGAATATATTTTATTGATAGTATTTTGATAATACAATGTAGATGTTACCATCAGAAATAAAAAAAAAAATCTGTGTAATCACATATGTTCTTCAATTATAGTTGACATGTTTAAAATGTCAAGCAAAAATTCACATGATGTTGACCTGTTTTGACAGTCACATGGCAATCACTTGGTGGCAGAAGAATACATATTCAGTTTGTTTACAAGGTACTACTTTCATACACTCTGTCAAAATCTGAAAACCTTACACAAGAAAGATTATAATAAATACTTTTAATGTAAAAAATTTGGTAAGAATTTGTTGAACTGTTGAATAGATATAACATACTAACCTAAGTTATTTATACTAACACCATTAAAAACACCTTGCCATTAAAAAGCTTGCCACATGAAAAACATGTTAGTTTACATGTGCTACTGCAGCATTTGATGTGGCTACTCCTCTTGGCAAGACTACAAGCTCGTTTAGCACAACGCCTCACCATTCCAGAGTGATCCATCAACCAGGAACTGTGTAAATGTGACCATATGCTCATGCATGCACACGTGCATGACCAGCTTCTTGACTCATGTGCAAACAGAGAAAACAGGAAAACTACTCGAATCAGAACACTCCTCCAAGCATGTTAGGCACACAGCTCATACGGGAACACTCACAACAAAGTTTAATATGGACTAAATTAAAACATGTAAAAAGTATCACTGAACATTGATCGTTTCATAAGATATAATTTATTGATGCTACAATTACATGGTGAGCTTGTGCAGCCATTACATACTACTTCCAATTCCAGTAACATTTATCACATGAAATCGATGCACAATTTGTAGGGTAATTAAAGAAATGTGTCAACACCATAAGAACTTGAAATAACTTACAAAATTAAATTCTGGATTATTAAACTGCCAACTTCAATGAGTGCGAAACAGTAAGTTACAAGAAATTGAATAAACATATAAACAACCAATTCAGACAGACGTTATACATAGCAAAATAAATAGACGAATAATTAAAAACATCTCATGGCTACAATTAACAGACAATTAAATTGCCATCCACTTTTGAATGCATCCCTCAGATGCATAGGCACAGCAGTGGAAGTGCATTATGTTTTCATTGTGTTTTCATGCATGTAACTTGTACGATGTGTCTTTATCAAAGATTTCAAATGCTGATTTAATAATGTTAAAAATTCTGCGCACTCTGATTGATGAGGCCCGATCACGCAATGTCATGTTTCATAGTCGTCATCCAGAAATCTGAAGGCACGGTCGGCTTTGTGCCGCTTGGGGTCCAACATTCTTTGTGTGGAGTGATAAAGAGTACAATAGTTGATTTTCTACAAAACTTTTCATTGACCCCAAGCCGAACCCGCTAATCTTACGACTCACGTCAAGGGAGTTCCTTTAGTTTGCAACCACTTATAGGCATATTAATTTTTTTCTCAATTGAGGGGCTTTGTTCTCCTTGTCTGCTTATTAAGGAACTGAGCATAGGCATCATATAGAGAACTGAGCTTATCTGTATATATACACCTTGTTTTTGGCATCAACCGGTAAAGCGGTACAAGGAAGTAGTTATGCAGTTATAGTCCCAGGGCACCAAGCTGTGATTTTACGTATGGTAAACTGTGAGCAGATAGTCTAACAAGGATCACGATGTTGTCACGTGGCATGAGGGTTAATGCTGACACATACTCTTCTGCTCTGTTATTAGCCAGGGAACAAGCCAAACACAATTACAGGGGAGCTGGTTACTTACACTTAGGAAATAAGTGTGACCATGTGCATGTCAAGTTCAAAGCCCTTCTGCATTTATTATATAAGATAGACACTGAAATGCACTGCGTGCAACACAAACACAAAATTAATGCTACTAAAGAATACATGAAACAATGCTCACAAAACACTTGCATGGAGCAGCGCCTGAAACAGCTAGAATTTGATACAAGAAAATTCTAATGGCCGTCGGTAGCGGGGTCACTAGCCTGAATCGAAAGTGTAGGCCCCCGGGGCCTACCACATGCATGGGCATGAAGCATGGAGGGAAGGAACTATACTAATAAGAAAAACGTGCACAGGAGTGCACGGCAAAAGTAATACACAAAAACCTTACGTGTTACTTCACAAGAACGTGCACTGCAAAATAAATACATAAAACCCTTAATACAACAGGACCCTTTGCTCTGGTGGTTTTGGCTGCTGCTGAACATAAGAAAATGCACAGGAATGCACTGCAAAACAAATAAATAAGAACCTTAACTTGCTAAGTCACAAATACGTACACAGGAGTGCATGACAAAACAAATACATAAAAGCCTTAGTATTAACAGAACCATTTTGCTGGAGATTTCAACCATCTGCCAACTTTTGATGCACTTTTGACATGCCGATGCACTGGAGACATGCATCACACGCATTAGGCAGACCTGCGCCTCGTGTGTGTATGACACATGATGGACTTTTGCTGGCCAAGAAACATGGTCAGATGACAAATGCCCCCTTCTCTGCCAAGCCATCATGGCACGAGTGTACAAGACCAGAATACATGTATACTGATGTACGGGGGTGATGTACACTGGGTGGCACCAGCTCATGTGTGACGTGGGTGAGAAGAGGGGTTTGTCGCAGCTGGAGTGGGCCCGCCTGTGATGATAGGTGTGTAAGTGTGGGTGTGTAAGCATCTCAGTGTTGCATCCTCAAGGTAGGGAGTGGAGTGATCTCGCTGAGTGCGGCACCCACATTCCATACTAACCATGAGGAGCTGTGGGGTTGCATCTGTACTGGGCGTTATAAATACGGGTACCATGCACCACCGCGGCTTTACCGCCGTGGGTGGGGGGAGGGGGTTGGAGGTTTGTCCCCCACCTCAACAACTATGCAGTGGCGGACAGAGTCACTCAGGGATATGTACGGTGGCCAAAAGCACCAAGGTGTCTCAAGCATTTTGGGTAATAATGAGGGCTGCTCAACAATTGGCTATGAGCTGGCTTGCAGGAAGCCCAAAAATTTTGACAATATCTGCTCTGCACCGATGCATTGTCTGGGTTGAAGCTCAAGGAGGGGGAACATTGTGGGCATGTGACCTGCAATGTAAGATGCGCTAAGACCCTCTTGCACTGCAACATATCCCCACAGCATACCGGGAGTTTCCTCTGGGTCTTCCAGGTTGCGCACCTTCAGCTAACCTGACCTTGGCAGGTCATGTCGTTTCAACAGCTGTGCTAGCGACACCCTGGTCACAGTATTGGCTTACTTATGTAGACAAAACAGTGCCCAGGGCAATTGTATGTCCCACTTCGTCTGGTTTCCCTTAATGCAAACCCAAAATGGGGCCTTCACATCATGGTTCCAGTGCTTAGCCAGGTTACCCTGCGGGTGGTAGACAGGGGTAGTGTGGTGCATTTTGTGCCAACAAACGCATTCTATCTGCCATCTGCGGACCACGAACTGGGTGCTGTTGTCGGTCAGGAGCATATGGGGGTAATCCCTTCGGGGAATGAATTCTGATTCCAGCAGGTGGGCAATGGTGCTGGGCCGGGTATTACTGACTGGGAATGCCTCTACCCAGCGGGTGAAGAGGTCGGCACAACGACGATGAAATGTGTGCCCTAGGTGGTTTTAGGGTAGGATTCCATGATTTTGAGGGCAACTGTCAAAAGACTGTGTCTGTTTTCTGGGGCACTGCTGTTTCACACAGTCATGGTGATGGGTCTTGCATGTTTGGCACACAGCATACACAAGTGCATGTACCCTACTGGAGAGTCTCATAGTTGATCCTTGGCAAGTGGAAATAGTCGCTCATGGTGCATGTCGTCTTGTTGGTGCCAGGGTGGCCTGCTGAGGTGTCATCATGGTGTAATTGATACACTGCCATGTGGACCAGCCATGGCACAAACACTCTCCAGGTAGCATCGTCGTGGCATAGGCGACACTGGAGGATGCTGTCAACCGACCGGTGGTGACCCAGGTGCCTGGACTTACATGCTACCTGCCTGTTCTTTGCAAAATCATTTGTCATCTGCACCCTAAAGACCTTGCACCAAACTTTATCAAATGTCCTGTGCTATCGCGCATACCACCTCCAAGGGCTGGTTTGTAGGCTGGTCAACATGTTCACTACAACAGGATGGTGGAAGGATGTCAACCCAGGTGATGTCGTCACATGCCTAATGGTTGGGGTGGCAGGACAGCTTATACGCTAGTTCATTGTATTTGCCAGGGACGTGCTCACCCACATGATCACGAGGCACTCCTGCTCATTCACATCATAATGTCTCTCAGACTTCCTGAATTTCACGCTCACGTAGTCAACAATGAGGAGTTTGCCTTTGTCATTCAAGATAGTACAACATCTTGCCCAAACCCTCCTGGTTCGCCGCTGTTTGCATGAAGCCTACGTGGGAGTAATCAGGGAGGGTGAGCAAGTGGCATTACCTGAACCTATGTTTCAGGTTTTCGAAGGTCTGTTTGACCACTTCAGCCCAGCTGTACCAGTACTTGGTTAACAGTAGGTCAGTGAGGGGCCCTGCGACTGTGGCCAAATCTGGGATGTAGTTGCAGAGCCAGTTCACTAGCCCTACTAACCGCTGTAGCTGCTTGCATGTTTGGGATGGGGACTTCCCGTCAAAAAAGCTGCAAGTGTTTCGGAGATGGTCGGTTCCCCTGCATGTTCACAACATGCCCTAGGTACGGCAGTTTGGTCATACGGATATGGCAATTTTGGGAGGTGCAGGTGAAGCCATGGGTCTTAAGTCTCTCGATCACACGCACAAGGTGATGGGTATGCTCCTCCAATGACTGGGATCATATCATCATATCAATGAGGTACGCTGCGGTGAAAATGCCAATCTACCTGTCAAGCACCCGCATCATGAGTACTTAGAAGGTCACACAAACATCCTGCAGACAGAAGGGCATTGAAAAAAAAATGGAACCACCAGCCACCTGGAGCAGTGTACACAGTCTTGGGCCTGTCCTCTAGTGTCACTAGGAGTTGCCAAAACCCGGACTTGAGGTCTAATGCGGAAAAAACTTGAAAATCCCCAGCCCTGCCAGTGTGTCCGAGATGTTTAGCAATGGTAGATGCATCACATGTACAGTTAGCTTGTTAAGCGTATTGAAATTGACACAGAAACTAAGTGAACCATTTTTTTTGTCCACTATGATTACTTGACAGTTATAGAGGATCTCACTAGGCTCATTCACACCATCTTTAAGCATGTCCACGACCTGGTGCAAAATTGTCTGTCACATAGGGCCACCATAGTTTATGGGTCTCACAAAATCAGGGGTGTCCAACACAGTTGGAATCTCATACGAGGTGATGGTGGTCCACCACAGTGGGTTTGATAATGCGAAGACACTGAAGTGTTGGTTCAGCACAAAAAAAAACCCTGGTGCATGTTCGGGAATCTCTTGACTGGATTTGTTCTGTGACACAGGTCCCTAAGGGAGAGAGGGAGGGGGTCTTGATACCATAAGCAGTACGTTGGCCAGCAGTGCAAACATGATTGACCCAGGATGACGTCCTCCTACAGCCCCTCTTTCGCAAGGGCAGTAGTAGTAGTGGTCAGGTCTCGTATCTGGACGGTGATGGTGGTTTGCCCTCTGATCGCGGCCAGTGGGCCCCAGGTGGTGAGGCGGAGCAGCCTCGGTTCCCCCATCAGCTGGTGGGCGGTGATGATGTGTGCCACCGCCGTGTTAACCTGGGCTGCCCTTGGTCGCCCGTCAATGTCCACCGGGATGCGTAACAGGCCCACATCACTCGCTGAGATGTGCCCCAGGAGAAGGGTGTCATCGGCAAAGAACTTGTGGGTGTAGGATAGAAGTTCAGTCTGACTGGCACAGTCTCTGTATTTATGGCAGTGGCATCCAACACAGCAGGCCACCTCATCCATTGGGCTAATGCATACCATCGTGGAACATTGGCCATGTGGTTGGGGGACCTAATACAAGGCCAGATTGCCTACCCCTTTGATGTCCATGCATATGCACATCTTGTTATCAATGCCCGTGGTGTGGTCTCCTGACAGTTGGTGAGGATTTATGCACACAGCACACACATGGGCCTGTGACCATCCCCATTCCCATGTTACAGTTTTCTTGAACTGACAGGTGTTCGCAGTTACCGTTACTCCGCATGTGGGCTTGGGGTTAGTGTACCTGGGGAGGGACAGAAGGAAAGCAAAACAGAGTCCGTATGCACCTGTTACAGTCCCTTTACACAGTTTATTCTACTCATGTTTTGAGGTGTTGATTGAAGTTAGCCACATGTTGTCAGGTGCCATATTGTTATTTGCATAAACCAGTAAGGCAATAGATGGAAGTAGTTGTGCGGTGGTTGTCCCAAAGTGCCAGACTGTGATTTGGCTCATGGCCATGTGGTGAGCAGAGCTTCTTACCAGGGTTGTGACGTCGCCACGTGGCTTGTGGGTTAACGCAAACATATACTTTTCTGCTCTGTTGTTGGCCACGGAGTGTATCAAATGCAAGTACAGGAGGGCTGATTACTTACACTTAAAAAATAAGTGTGACAACCTACACATTAAATCCAGAGCCATCCAGCATTTATCTATACTAATATTATAAAGAGGTAATGTGAGTTTGTTTATATGTAATGGCTAATTTTGGAAACTAAAGGGACGATTCTTATAATTCTTTCACTGTTAGAAAGCTACATTCTCCCAGATGGATTTAGGTTATGTTTAATATAAAAAAAAATCCTTGAGAAATTTCAAAATTTGTAAACCAAGTCGGAGAAAAATGAGCTACTTGGTTGCTTTCTAAGCATGTGCTAACAAAACCATTATTAAAGATAAACTGAAACAATATTAGAAGAAATTGTGTAACTAATATTTAAAAAAACTCGCAAGTAGTCGCAAGTGATGGCAGGTGGTCGCAAGTAATCACAGGTAGTCACAAGTAATTGCAAGTAGTCATGGGTAGTCACAGGTTGTCACAAGTAATTGCGGGTAGTCACAGGTGGTCGCAAGTTGTCGCAGGTAGTCACAAGTAGTTACTGGTAGATGAGGCTTATGCTCCACGTTGGATGTCAATTGACGCTATTCAATGGCGACCAACACTATCATATCTCGAAGGGGAGGGGGGCCCCTTGCTCGGTCTAAGTCCCCACGGCTTAGCTACTTGAAGCTTAGGCCCCACGTTAGGCTCCAATTGATGTGCTCCTCCTTCCCTGATAGGAGGGAGAATGAAAGAATTATTTAAAATGGCAGTTGGTAGTTCTACTTCTCAAGGAAGGAGGGCGAGAAAAAGAAAAATTAAGTAAATCCGTTACGTAAGCGTGCTAATCCCCTCCTCTATAATGAGCTAAGTAATTTTCCTCCGGAAGTGTTGGCTGATTTGTTATTTGTTTTGCCTGACTGAGTCGCAGATCTACCCACGTTGGGTGATTTGGGGGGGGGGGGGGGGGGGGGAAGGGGACTTTCAAGGCCGAGGATTTTTAATTGGAGGAGGTGAATCAAACTACAGGGTGAACTTGACTGCATAAATCTCCCTCCTGGGGAGTTTGGTCTGGCTCACCGTGAAGGTTGCCCAAATGTGTGATGCAAGCTGTCACAAAATAAAAAAAAGTGAAAAGTGGGGTGTGAGGGGGGTTTAATAACAAAAAAATTAAATTTACCCCTACAAGGTAAACCTCCCAGCTGCAAACTAGTCTGTTACTCGAGTGCTTCCCATGCATCTGTAAGGGGCGGGTCTAGTCGATTTCCTTGCAGGAACAATCTGGGGTAACTGTCATAACCCTAGGCGAATCTGCCAGTTTTGGGGGAATGCGAATGACCATCACTTTCCTGGCGACTGTGCGTATTTTGCATGTATTGGTTAGCTTGCTTGGGGCGGTACACGGCCAAGGTGGGGCGCTAGGCTCGGGATCTGCGTCGAGTTTACCTAGATTGCCAAAATACTCCTGGTCATGCTAAGGCCAATATATACCTAGCAAGTGATCTAGGGGAGAATTGTAATCTTCCATTATATATGGTGGCTCTTTACTTGGCTCACTAGTGGATTCAATGGACTGAGAACTCTGCGGTAATTCTCTAGAAGTGGTGGGATTTCCTATATTAGCTGATAAATTCAATTCTCTTTGTAAGGCCTGTCTGGCTAAAAAATGAACCTGGCTATTGCGTCCTCCACTCTTTCTGGGCATTACTATAACTGATGTTACAATAAAAATAATAAGCTCACTTTTACAATTCTTAATGTTGATCAAAATGGTACACTCTCAATTTATCCAGAGTTGCTCAAGCCCTCCTGGGTGCTGCCATCCAGCAGCATTCCTTCCAACTAGCTTCGCTTGTTCCGGCGTGTCGGATAAAAAATTTTCTCCGGCTATAGGGTGGACAACCGCATATCGGCTTTTGAGTGGGCAGTACAATTTAAATAATTTATCCACGTGTCTGTAATTGTCCGCTGAGCTGGGATCAACCCTGCAGATAAGAGATTCATTGCCTGCAGACATGAGATTTGCCTATATACTATTAATATGCTCCATGATAGAGCGAAGCCAAAAAGTAGAAGGCGCATGTGCAATGCGCAGGAGTGTGACATGCATCAGTGGAAATAACCTGTATCAAATTTAGGCTGTGGGGGGCTTGTTATCGTGAGAGTATCATATAAATTAAGATTATAAACACAGTGCATTCACACCTATGAATGTCATATTTCATGGTGAAAGCGAAGTAACATAGCTGTCTTCAGCATCAATGATAAGGAATTAAGGTACAAATGTCTTGTACATGCAGCCCCTTGGAATGTACTGCTCTAGGCCCGGGCCTTAATCTGCCTAATGGGAAATCCAGCCCTGCATATGCACAAGAAAATACAAATATTCCTTTTTGACTCAAATATTATTATAAAAAAATTGATGTGATAACTAATTATGTGAGTATTAACATCTCAAAATATTTTTCACTTCTTTGTATCCGACTTCCTGCTCCACTGTCTTCACTACATAAATTTTCTATCAACGTTGTCAAATTACTTTGGAATAATACTGAATTCAATATGCTAGTATAATTGTAAACTCAGGAAACACTATACCAAGAAGTAACCATTGGATTCCAATTGAAGTTTATTAGTGTGATGGTACAGAAAGAAAAATTGATTATAATATAATTTGACCAGAAAAATGTTCTGCCCACCTGCAGCACAGAAGGATACCTGTCCTACCTTGCCTCACCTCCTTGTGCCTGAAAATAAGCTACAGTACTACTGGGTATGGAATATAATAGTGTAGTGATATCCAACAACAGATCTGCCTACAAATGTTACAAATTACATTCAAAATCATAAACACTCCGAACAATTCCTGGAAAACCAAGCTGTGTGTTCCTGGAAAAACCAAAGCTGTGTGCAGGCAAGTCGTAGGTATTTTTACGTGACGTTAATGGGTGGCGAGAGGAAAAGAAATAAAAAGTCATTAATGTATTTGCTGGAGATGTGTCAATTGACTTCTTCAATCATTTTGCTTTTAATTATATGAGTTGTTGCAATCTATCTTGCTGCTTTTTGCATTTTTGCTGATTGTGTTGTCGTTGTTTGGTCTTAGTTTCATCACGTGATGTGGCATGTGATGATGACGCAATCACCCCGTCCACATTTTGCTGCTGTGTAAAATTGTCAAGGTCTTCTTCATATAACTCTGGAATGGATTGAGGTAGCTGTCTCATCATATCAGTATTAAATTTGACTTGTTGAGCACTATTCATGTTGTTAATATCATTAGTGTCCTTTTCGCGTAACTTGTAATTTTTAACTATGTTTGTTTGTAATCTACAAAGAAAATTATTATTGGCTAGAAAGATACTATATGTAATTATTTTTATGATTCTAGATTACGTTGTTAGTTACTTTTTTTTATGCAGAATTTCTCAGATCGGATGAGCCATTCAGTCACTACAGCAGTCTTAAGCATACTAAACCACTCAAAATCAGACATTCGCAGCACAGCTCCCACTGCAGCCTCATGATGTCAGAACAATAAGATTATGTGTGAAGCATGAAGCTAAAGGATGGACCTATACTACTCTTCATTTACATTTTACGTACTGCTCATTCTCAACGAGTAATTGTATTGTACAAAACACTGAAGAATTTGTAAATTCAACTCCATGACAAGGGATTGGCCATCATGTCAGATTAGAACCATGTCACACTAAGATAACACAGTAGCTCTACCAGCACACAAGCTGGTTTCAAAACATGGAATGATACACGTCACAAAACTGACAAAAGTGAAAGAATGGACAGCACTTTATGATTTACAAGCATATGGAGCTATTGTTTGCAGAGCTGCCAATATGGCAGTGTTGTTAACCAAACTACAAAATATGATGCTCAGCAGTACCTCTCACATATGAACAACATATGCTGAGCTAAGTTCATAATTCAAATAACTTTTTGTGACTCATACTATGTGAGGCCACTGCAAATGTAAAATTTGCAGAAGGCCTGCAAAGTGTGTTTAGTGGCATAACATTTTGCTAAATTTCAATACACAATTCAACATACATAAGGCTACATAATACGAATCCAGTCAAAATTATTGTTTGTATTTAACTTTAATTTTCAACAAATATAAAAAGTGGCGGTGAGGTGAGTACCCCAAGGGAGCCCTAATGGCTAGTCTTTAGTGTTCCACACACTTTTAACTTGGAGTCACTGACTGTTTTCATGCCATCAGTGATGAGTTTAACTTCTTTCATGAATTCCCCTCTCCTCATTTAATACTCATTTAATTTCCCTATATATTATTTTTTCCTGGTGAAAAATTATATTTTTTATATAGATTGGTTACAAATTATTTCATGCAGTAGTCACGTAGGTTTTCTTTTCTTATTATTTTTTGTTTCATAATCTTTCAAGAAATTATGTTAATTAAACACACGGGAAATCATATTAAGTGTGTCAATTGATAAAAATGCAGTAGTTAATATTTAAGAGTGTTTTCAGATGTGTCTACTATTCTTTAAGAGCCAACTACTTAGTAGTACACGTAAATCCCATTAATTTTATTTAAACATTACCTACCAACAGTTACTACACATACCTACAGCTTGTTTTCTTTTCTTTGCTTCTTGCCATTATATAATGTTGACAATTATATTGATTTCCATAGTTTCAATCAGGCCACATATCATTACTTTTCTCTAGCAGCTTAGTTACCAAAAAGTTGTTAAAGTTGTCACAGAGATAATTTTTGGATACCTGAACCATAGAGCATGTATTGTTGCAATGGCAAAAGTATAGGTGGTGACACGGTTCGGAGTGGTCACAAGGTCCAACAGGTGAAATTTAAATGTCCAAAGGGCATTAAACAGAATTTGCTTGGGTTAGCACGAGGTGAGCTGCGGTCAAAAAGCTCGGGCTTAAGAACCCTGTGCTCCATGTCTTATTATTTCATGCGTGACAGCTGGTGTAGTCGAGGTTAGTTAGATGCCTGAACGTACACACACTTACCGGAGTGGGATATAGTGGCTCCTCAGCATGCCGTACCAATGCACAAACATATACACTTCAAAAACAGAAGATACACTGACATGTGGCATAAATAAAGAGGTAGGTATTTGATGATCAGGAGGGCCCATCGCCCTTAAGCTCTCTGTGAAGTGGGAAAAGAGTACATACACACAATTTGATTTCAGAACATGAATTGCATTGCAAAAAAACCAATGAGTTAGTACACTCAATGAGCGGGTGTGCAGAACTAGGATCTGCAGTGGCCTATGCTGTAACACACAAAGGCATCACACAGATGCTGAAAAAATGATTAGAGTTGCATAATGACAGAGGGGCTTGAGTTAAATCCGGGAGGGAGGCAAACTTGGGGGGTTGTTGTGGAGACGTGATGGGTAACAGCACCAAGGGCCAAAGCAAGTCGACAAGGTACAGTGTGTGGTGTTTGTAGATACAAGAGGTAAACTAGGGGCCGGCAGGAAGAAAGGAGGCCAGTGGGTGCGTAAGTATATAAGGAGCTGTTGCAAGTTCACGCCTCCCCCCCAAGAGGTCTCCTGGAAACAGTGACGGAGAGGCGTGGCCAAGGTCAACGCAGTTCGGCATGGCCCAGACGTCCATTGAAAGTTACCTTCTAAACTTACACAGTGGTGAGTGAAATCCCTTCATAAGTGCTAGGCGGTACTTTCAGACATAAGGGTAGGCCACAATGAGTATTGTCAGACATTGATATAATAAGTTGCCTACAGCACTAACTGTTGGTTAGGGCATCGCTGAGTAGATGATATAATGTGTACAAGGAGATATCTTGTTTGTAACAAGAGTTGTATTAATTGTGAAGAAATAAATCGTTGGTTAAATTGTAGTGCAACTTGGAGCTTGTTATTGGCGATTGATAACCCCTCACTTCTGGTAGGAAGTAAGTATTGAATTGACTGTGCAGTTCCCCATAAGGGTACCGTAACAACTGCTGGAGGTGCAGTTTTGGTCAAACCTTTTGCAATCCTTGCATTAAATGTTCATTTATTAACCTACGTTTATGTCAGAGTAAGTATTCCAGGTTACTAGCGTAACACTCAAAAGGCATGGTTCCAATTAAATTTTCATCATAAGTGAAGTATTTAGCTACGTTTTCTTAGAATTATCCCAGTATTCTAAGCGTAATACAGAATCAGGCTAGAAAGTGCAACTTTCAGTAATTTTGAGTAAAATATAGTGTCAAAGAAAAATATTACAAACTGTTAGGTGTCAGTAAGTGAAAATTGCTGTAATGAATGTCTACAGTGCTTAGAACAAATAAGGTATTAGTGTGTGCGTAAATAAAAACTTAAAATAACATCAGCATTCAGCACTCTTAAGAGTAGTAAGCTGTACAGAGATGATATATGCCATGCGTTTTAAAAGTGATTATAAAATAGACAAATTTTAAAATATCACAAATTAATTCAGTTGTACAGTGTAGCTTAAACAGAAAAGTCATATAGAGTTTTTAAAACGAAAGAAAATGCATGAACACTGCGACCAGCTGATGCGTGGTAAGAACCGCCTTGCTGCCTACACCTTGTGTAGGCAGCAAGCATAATTCTAAACTGCAGCATTGCATATTTCATAAGGCTCTATGGGCGACGTACAAATAGAATATACATAACTTCTTAGCACACTTTTGCTTTTAAAATTTAATGCATGCTAGTTAATTGGAACGGCTCTTTGGCTCCAAATAAATTTTACTGCAAAAATTACTCTCCTCTAAAAGTATAGCTGTGTGAGTGTGGCGTTATGTGGAGAAATACTTTGAAGTGTGTAGAAAATCAGTATATAAGAAATTACACAGTGTATGAGTAACACCACATAAAATACTATACTACATAAATCAGTTGCCACAACACATCAAATGAAATACAATACATGTGAAAACACACAACATTCATGAGTGATAAAAGCAAATATGCCTCATACACAGCCAAGAAGTTAGTAATGGGGGTAACACTCGACGTGTCCAATGTCAAGCGCACGATAAAACTTAAAAAGATAGAAGCACAGGCTAAGGTACATGACGCAACAAGTACATCAGCAGACGACACTAATATTTCAATCACACAACAAAATGAAGCCTTAGAATACTCATCTCACATGCACCAAAATTAACACCAGTCTGACCTCACTTCTCAAAATATTACATTACACACCAAAGAAACAGAAACACGCACATCTGAGGAAAATACAAGCTGTAACCTTATACCACTGGGTTGATCCAAGCATTAAGGACAACTACACACATGTGGATAAAATATTAAAATTGTACTGCCTACTCAAAAGACTACATGTGGTCATCCACCGACACGGAAGAAATTGTCTTACCCACCGAGCCACCAACATGCCAAACCAAGAGAAACAAGTTGGCAGGGATGCTGCAAGAGAGCAGCACCTTCACACAATGTCGTCACTGCTGCCCAAGTCTTGTGGAGAGGTGGTAAATATGTAATCAGCCTCGAGACAGGGAGATAAGAAATGGTGGAGCAGTCCACTACCCTAGTTTAAACAATCCCTGCCAAGCGAGGCTAGCAACCCCCACACCACTTAGGCAGCCTACGAACAGAAATTTTCTATATATAAGGAGATGCAAAACTGCAGCTCAACAGTTCCATCGGCCTGCAGATCTAAGTAAGGTCGGAGGGCTCCAGTCTGCATAAGAATCTCCTTCCAGTCTACGGAAGACTCTCCGCCTGAAGAAGTAGCCACCACTGCCCCTGAAGAGACTGCATAAACGCTTATCTCCAACCAAGGAACTCACGAAGAAAATCCGCCAGAGATTTGAACGACCTCTCATGATGCCAACGCCATCAGGCGCTCACCATGACTCCAGCAGCCAGAGGTATACCGACATCCCACACCTGTTCCTTTTACCCTGAGTTATTCCTTCTACCTCCGCAGTAGCAGGTTATACCGCCGTCCCTTCTGGACTGCCACCCCTCAACGAGCAAATAATTTTATTCATTTTAGGAAATTTGAATTTTATTAATTTTATTCTCACCCGCAGGTTTGCCTTTACCTGCAGTATATTAAAATAAATTAAAATTATTATTGATGTACAGAGCTACAAATCCTCATGCTTTTCTACAGTAATAAAATTAATACGTTTGTGTTAAATTGAGTCCCACATTATTTAATTAATTTATCCCCAACTCGTAAATCATTTAAAATAAATGTAAATAAATTGTCATTTATTACTGTGGCTCTTTTAGTGAAGCGACCGCTCCTGGTTATTGGTGAGTGGGCCAAATGGGCTTGGCACTCCTGGTGCCTGAAGAAGGCTATAGTCTGAATAAGAAGTGGGAGCACCTGAGTATTGTCCGGATTGCCTGTGCCTCTGAAGATCTACTCAACTATCTGGATTTTCTGAACGCTTATTACATTGGATCATCTGAAGAATACTGAACTCAGAAGGGCGTGAGCGACATTGGATAAACCAAGAGTGTGCCATTTTGGCTAAGATTAATAATTGTGATACATTTATATTCTGGTTTGTTCTGATTAAATATCAGTGTTTCTAGTGCCATGAAAGAGTGGAGGACACAGTAGCCAGATTCGTAGTTTAGCCCAACAGACATTACAAAGAAAGTTAGTCCCATCTGTAACAACAGCAACTTCCAACGTGTCTTATCGAAATGTTACCGGACCTTCAACCTACTGAACTCCATAGTGAACCTCACAAGGAACCACCCCCTTTAAACAGCGGACTGTAGTTAATATCTTATCATTTACTGGGTATTTGTTGACCTTGGTCTGACCTAGATTATCTGAGCCACCTAGAGAATCAAGAAGCGGACCCCAAACCTAACACCCCACCACAGCTGTGTACTACCCAGAGCGAACCAACCCATACGTGTACAATATGTACCACAACTGGGAAACTGATAGTTGTTCAGGTCCCACCTAAAACAACCCGGCCACGTAAGGTGGCAAATATTATCTCGGACTTTGTTTCCACTAGAAAGTGAACTAGGCCTGCCCCTTATAAACACCCAGGAAATGCCAGAGAAAGAAAGTAAATAAGGATTGCTGGGAGCATTTAAGTCATCTCATTTTGTTGGTCACAGCATACCCGTTATTTCACCCTTTTTTTTATTTAGTGAGAGCTGGCATCACAAATTTTGGCAGACTTCATGGTGAGCAGGGCCAAACTCCCTAGGAGGGAGGTTCATGTGGTCATGTGGTCAGACTCACCCTGGGGTTTGATTCTCCTCCTACAATTAAAGATCCTCCAACAAGAAAGTGTTCCCCAAGATCTCCCAACGTGGGCAGATCCGCGATTCAGCCAGGCATTACAAATGCCGAGCACGAAGACACTTCAGGAGGATGTTCATGTAATCCAGTATAGAGGAGGGAATTAGCACTCAAACACACCGATATAATATACGACTTATTACCTCAACTCTGCTATATATCTTCCCCCTCCGCTTCCCACCTAAGGAGTAGAGAGTGCAACGAGGCTTCTTTACGTTGGTAGAGGAGAGACTTGGAGGTAGTGAGAGTGCATCAACAAAAATGTGCCAATTGGCGCACAACGTGGGGCATAAGCATCTTATAGACAAAGGTAGAAATGTGAGTGCATCAAACTTATGCTCTTTTTCACTTGGCAGAAGAAAATCATCACTAATACAAGCTTAAAAACCTCTCCCTTGACCACATTGTAGCGGCCACTAAAGTGCTGCACACAGTTAACTTAAAGTTTTATTGGATATAGCTTTTGGAGAGAGCCATCTGTTGACATAACATGTGCTGCATGACCCACTGCCTGAAGACTATATATATAGTGTGTGCGCTGTGCAACCACCCCCCCCCCCCCAGACACAGCAGAATGATTGAAGCAGTAAGGCGTGTATTTGTCAGAGCCGACAATAAAGAAGAGGGCATCACTACAACCAGGCCTAGAGGAGCTCTGGGCCATTCTACAGACTTGTTTGTATATGGTGAACATAAATCCGTTAGGCAGTTAGGCCCAAGTCTATCTCTCGAGACCCTGTTACTCCATTAAGTTAACTGAGTAATAATTGCTGGCAAGGTTAGGTCGTATAAGTTCAATGTGTTGTATAAGCATTAGAAATTGCAATCCTTGTGTATATCAGTTGAAGGAGTTAATGATTCATCTTGTCATGTTAAATGTTTTGTTCTTCCTTGTATAATTAATAAAAGTGATGTGTTTAGAGAGTTCTCCTCCCATTAGTCTGATAATTAACAGCATTAACGTATAACGAGAAGTTGGTAATAACAGAGAGAAGGGGTAGAGAGTACATAGACGAGTGTTAGGAGGAAGGGGATCGCTACAACATGGTAATGCTGCAAGAGGTATAAGTTCGCATCCTAGTGGTCTGAGAGCACCATCAACATGTCACGCTTGTCAGAAAAGACTGGCACCGATCTCTGTAATTCCACCTTCCCCCAGCATTTCAATTATCCATCTCATCCTCACGGCTCCTCAAACCATGCAAGTCCTGCCTACTCAGGTGCACAGTGCAGATAGAAATTTTGTTTTCCATCCCCTAAAAACGTATATTTAATTGGCTCACTAGAAACCTTTCATTTTAGTGCTGGAGCAGCCACCTCACCTCCTTGCAGAATTACATTGCCCAGAGATGCTTCATTTTCACATTTAATTACATCAGTCATGTGTCATGTGACCGCATGTCCACTACCTTTTGTACTGTATAGTCCTGCACTCACATTATTTGTGTAGTCTTAGTAAAGAGTAACATACATGTCCAAGCCCAATATACATCAGTTCTCAAACTTAATTTATTATTTTAAGTACTACTTTTGCACATTTAGTGGCATGGGACCTCATTAACATGCAAACCTTTTAAGTGTGCCCTGAATTTTTTATAAATTTCCATCATAACTTCACTAAATTTATGTTAAGCCTGCAGGTCAGCCAGTAATAGGCCTCCAGGTTGTAATGCATGTAAGTTTTACCGGCGTGGTGAAGCATCATCCCCCTACTCAAACGGCGCAATTTCACACGTGGCCATGACAGGTCCCGATGTCACATTTTGCTGTCAATGTTGTATGTACCTGTCAGGTGAGCTGACTGATTGTTTGTCTGATAACTGCATTGTAATTTATGGTGCAAACAAATGGTATCATGGTATTTGCGACACTGAAACACTGCAGATGCATTGGCATCTAGGCGGCAGTATAAACAGGTCACTCGTGACACATTTTCCACATTCTTTGCTTGTATTATGGCTGGGTCTTATAGCTGCATACATAACACAATGAGGCAGGTGCCAGATATGTTTCCCCAGTGCTATGTAAGCGTTTATGGTGGGTTGGATGCTGGGTGTTTGAGCATGTGGATGTAGCATATCCTAACTACTGCCAATCTTGCAACCCACTCTTCCGCCGGTAAGCCAAAAATGATAAACACGGCTTCTTGCTTGGATTTTGCATTTTGTTGCAGGAAGGTGACAGTTTGCTTGTATAACTAGTCAGACCTGGCATCAATGGTGCAGTGATGGTTGGTTACCTTCTGTTGCATGGTGGCCACACTGACTTAGTGGTTTGCACAGATGTTGCTGTAGGTTCTATGATAGTGATAGGTGCCAGTTGGAGAATTTGCTGTACGTAGGTTAATGGCACTAGAATGAACAAAGGTGGAAGGAGAGAGAGGAAAGTATGCTATAGACAGCGAAAGCTATGAGGTGGCTGGGGGTGGGTTGAAGGATGCAGTTGGTAAGAGTGGCTGGTGCAGTGTGGCAGGTGACAATATGCTTTCTGCTGCAGTACGCTTCATACAAGTTAAATGTCCAGCTTGCACTGTGAGTCGTTCCACTGCTTATAAACATTGTCTGTGTACATTTTGGGTGCAAAAACAGCATGGAAACCTGTCTCTGCATTCACCTCCGTCACATGTGGGCCTGTACCATTGTGTTGGTACATATCCCGGTCTTGTCAATAAGACACTGTACTTAGTAGCAATACAGGTGATATCCTAAGTTGTGATCTACTGTTTTCATTGAAAATCTTTCATGGTTGGGTTTATGGTTACGTTCAGGCACACTGGGTGGTACATGCAGTGCACCTACCACATGGCAAGGAAGGGGTATCTTGTCCTTCGCACACCAAACTTACACAATTTTGTTGTTGGTAAGATTTCGGAAATTTAGAATTTTGTTGTTGAAGGTTGGCCAAAATAATTTGGTTAAATTTCTAACTACATGAATCACCACAGAAAAGTCTACAGTGTCCTTGAGCTTGCAATTGATAGCAACGCAATTGTTATTTGGGCTGGGCCTACCATACGCTGACATTACTACGTGCCTTTCTTGTACTTTGCTACATAGTACTGGGGGATTGGGAGCAAATATTGCAGGCACAGAAGTGTCAGGACACCTCTATGTACCTGGCGAGCCATGCTTCACGTCACATGACACAACAGCTGAACAGGTGTTGGGCGACGAAGGGGACAGCCCTCCTTTACACGACTGCTCTCCCTTCACCCACTAGATGGGTAGACTTGCCAGCGGCAGAGGGGTGCATGCGCAGGTGCAGCACACCTCGCAGCATCAATTGATAACTGCACCAGCAGAGGAACAGTGGTAGTGAAGGGAGGATGAGTGCACATGCACCTGCCCTCTGGCTGCTGCTTCCCCAATGTGGTCGGAAGGTGTTGAGTTGATGGTGGCAAACAGCCAAAGATGGTCGCTCAGTAAACATGACATGTGATATACAGCACAATGGCACAAAGTGGTTGACTTTGCCGCCCTTTTCTCCACATACTGCGGCATCCACAAGGTGTCTATTTAGCATCATTTCTGATGTCCCACAATGCCTGGGCTGCTTCATGGTGCAATCTTAATGTTGCTGGGGAAAAGGAAATTAATTTTACATGTCAAAATTCCCAGAACAGATTGAGCAATTTGGGTTGGCAGAAATTTTGCTGGTAAGAAAAGGAAATAGGATTACGCCACATGGAAAGGTGACATTTAACAATGGCATTTGGTATGCTGAGTGGCCAAAGATTGCAGGGTTTGAAGAGTGCTGATGGTGAGATGGGTAATTAAGGTTAGGTTAGACAGAGGTATCAAGCATTTGAGATACACGACATGTTTAGGTGACAAAGTGTAAAGATACTGCGATTAGACGAATAATCCAGTTCCAGCAGAGACGTCTTAAAAGTGTAAGTTAGTTTCAAATTCATCATTGAAATACATCAATAAGTGAATGGTGTAGTAACTATCATCAATATTCTTTGTATTTTAAAGATTTTAATATTTTGTTTGCTAATGTAATGTTTATCTAAGGTTAAAAATCCTGTTTTGTGGATAAAATACATGTTCAAGCCCTGCCAACCAGTATGTCATAGTTTGAAAAGTATTAGAAAAAAATAGTACTTACTCTTTGTAATTTAGTATTTTGTATAATGTAGTCTATTTGAAAATTAATAACTAATTCTGTTGTCTTAATAATTTTGTTTTACTTTAAACGTAATTTTAGTAAATTAAATTTTAGAAGTCGCAAAATGTAAATTGATCAATGTTGGTACTGGTCTTCTCATATCTATCTTACTCTGCGACAATTTCCGGTACGTTACTTCCTTCTTCTTCCTCAACATCTTTATTTCTAGTGTAAAAATACTGATATAAAGTCTTAATTTTCACAGCAAATGTTATGAATTTTCCGTGTCACATTTTGTACATAGTGGTTGTCGCGGCATTTGCTGAATTATGTCTCAATTATTGATTCAGCGGTTCCACCCGACTGGCCTACGATGACGACCTGTATTATGTGGCTTCGAAGTTGAGGCGCAGTCGTACTTTGGAGGATTTTCCTCGTTGCCTTTTCTCCATGACTTAGATTCCTGTTATTGGGAACATACCATTTAGAGATATGTTCCTGATCTGCAACTCTTACATCACCAGGCCAATTTATTCTCAATTTCTTTTACATGAGCATGTTCTACTAACTTTCAGATATTAACTTCGGATAGACTTATTAAATTTTTGTTTGAATTTTCATTCATCTCTCAAGAACTGATTTAATTTTCACTTGAGATTGACAGTACCAAAATAATAAAAAAAATTTTTGTAAAAAAAAAAACAACCAAAATGCAATGTTGTATGTGTTCTTTATGCTTGGCCATAATGGCCACTATAGATAATTGAATACAGCTCAGGACCTGGGAGTAGTAAAATGAAGGTAATATAAAATATCAAAAATGACAAAAATTAATATTTGCATTAAATAATAAAAAAAAAGAGACAAAAATAAGTGAAAAGGAAATACTCAATGAAAATACTATAGATTACTATTCTGTTATAGCTTTTGTTATTGTACTTGAAAAATATTCATGGTTAATTGTTTGCAAATGGTAATTACGATCGTTTGAGCAAAAAATAAAATTTAGATGTCACCCGATTATATGTTGTGTTTTTCGTATACAAGCTAGATATACCTAGTACCGCATTTGCATAAAATTTTAAGTGAAGTCTTTGCTCTTACATACCAAGTGTTTATTGAATTATAGTGGAATAATTTGTAAGAAACTGAATTTTGGGTTAGTACTCTAGTTCTACTTACTAACATTTAATTATGCACAGTCGCACAGCAACCTGGTCCTTGGGCGTTTCCTTTCTTATGGTATTATTAAGAGGAGAATGCTTTTGGTAGGCTAATCCCTGCCATCTCTCTTTCCCCATAAATACCGCCACATTGGAATGGTGCAGAAGTTGTGAGCTGGCTGCAATGCTGTCCTCGCTGTTGACATCACTCACAGTGCTGGCATCCTGTGAAGTGAGCCCTGGTGTGTGTCACTCTCGTTTGTGGTGGTTGCCTGCAGGGAGTGCCCCAATTCCGTTGAGAGTGCATCAAGTACCCCCGGAGTGTCATCTTGGGCTGGCAAGGTGAAAGAGGACAGTTTCTTTGTCATGGTGGGCACAGCAATGCAAGGCTTCACGCATCTCCATCTTGCTGCCGAGGTATCTTGCAAGACCGTGGCACTCAAGACATAAATACATAAATAATAAAATTAATTATAAAGAAATGTGCGTTAGATAATGCAATGAGGAAGATAAAGATTATGACAACAAAAGACCTAACTGATAAACAAAACAATAAATGAGCACTGATGTACACACTTGAATGGGTAAGAAAATGTACTTATGTGTATAAACAATGAGGGCACTGACAAATGTAAACAATGTATGTGAGGTAAACGCTACACTGGCCGGCTGCAATGAAAACACATTGTTGCAATTCAACAATAATGGTGATGTGAATGGTAATTTGGTTGTCTGGAACACTTGTAGAAGTCTCAACTTACTGTCATTCAATGAGCGACTGGATGTCTCAGATGTGCAAACCATGTGTAAAGGGGAGATTTGGTTCCCTTCCATTATCTACACATGTGTGGAAATGGTTCCACGTGCAGAGGGGAGCTTGTGTATCCACAAATTAACTCTGCATGCATGGTGATGAATGATGGTACCGCATGCGAAGGGGCAATTAGTTACCCTCTGATTATCTCAGCGTGAATGGCGATGAAGTACGTATGTTGTGAGTCAAACTTTCAGTGCTGATGAGGTGACAGCTAGAAACACAATGTTCCCAAAACCAACATAACTTTGAGTGACATGTGTTTTCTGGTGTGAAATGATGCATGTTTTCAAGATAACTTGAACAGTGGTTGTGTAGGGAAATGAATTTGTTAGATGACAGAATTTACTCTAAATACTTGATGAATACACAATTATTTGTGCTTGGAATATATCCTCTAATAATAACAAAAAACAATGGATAATGAAACGACAACATATACAAATAAATAAATACATGACAATGGTAATTAGAAAAAATGTATGAATCAGTAATAGTGATAATGGAATTTATGAGACCCAAGGCATTTTTCTAGGTATGCAGCAAAATTGAGGGGTACTAGTGAGCTTGTTCTAGCTGTGAAGTTGACATGTTGCTGTGAAGTTGACATGTTGCTGTGTGACAAGCATAGGACTATGTGCTACATTTGTGCATAGCTGCTTGCTTAGTAAGTCAATGACTGTAGAATGCCATGGGATGGTGGTGTGGCCCGCAGAATGATCCCAGAGTGTGACGTTATGTGGCAGAAGGAACTGCTGTCCATCAATGAGTTACTGCATATGTGATAAAGCTGCAAGGGAGGGAAAGGTGATTCTTGGCTGTTGTTTTCCCACGCAGGTGTGAAGAGATGAATAATGCAGCAGCAAACATAACACATACAAACGTCTGAAATGCATTGCCTGTAATGCTGAACTCATGATAGGAGTGGTGAGTAGCACTAATGATTTATATAGAGAATTTCTGAGGCACTGTCTATCATAAGGATAATGAAGCATTATGTTAATTATGGTGCACAATTTCACATGGGGCCTTCATGGCTCCTGATGGCACATTTTGCTGTCACTGTCGTTCACACATGTCAAGTGAGCTAGCTGATAGTTTGTCTGATAACGGCTCTGTAATTCATGGTGGAAAAAAATGGTATGATGCTTGCAACACACTTAAACACTGCAGAAGCATTGGCATCTCGACGGTGGTGCAGACACGTCCTTGTGACTCATTTTCTATGATGTTTGCCTGCACTGTGGATGGGTCTAATGGCTCCATGTTGGACACACTTGGTCAGGCGGCAGACATGTTTCCCCAATACTATGTAGGCGTTTGTGATGGATTGGATGCTGAAAGTTTGAGCATGTAGTTGTAGAATCTTCACAATCACTGATACTACCCTTGCAACCCACTGAGTGAATGAAGAGATTCAGGTGGCTCTTAACATTGAGGTCGTGAGAGCCAATGAGAGTGAAGAAAGATGAGTGTGGGGCAACACCAGAATGAAAGGGCAGGGAAAATGGGAGATCCCCGAAAAACCCTGCCAACCAATGGCATCATCCGGGACTACTAGCCACAAGCGAAAATCAGGGAGCGAACCCGCCAGGAATTAAACCTGGTTCACTTAGTTGGGAGGTGAGTAGTCTAACCACTAACACACAGCAGCCCTCGCAGCTCAACCTTCCACTGGGATGTCGAAAATCATAAACACTGGCTTCTTGCTTGCATTTTACATCTCATTGCAGGATGGTGACAGTTGGTTTGTATAACTGGGCAGGCCTGGCATGAATGGTGCAGTGGTAGTTGGTTGCCCTCCATTGCTTGATGGCCATGCACAGGTGTTGCAGTGGGTTGTATAAAGGTCATAGTTGCTGGTTGCGGAATTTGCTGTAGGTGGGTTGGTGGCACTGGAACAAATTGTGATGGAAGGAGACACATATGAAATTATGCAGTTGATGGCAGAAGCTACAAGATGTCTGGTGGTGGCAGAAGGGATGCAATTAGCAAGACTAGCTGGTGGTCTGGTGTGGAGTGGGCAAGTAGCATGATGTTTATACTCGCCACATGGTCGCCTCGTGAGAGTGGCAGTGATGATACAATCACTGCTGCGGTACACTGCGTACAAGTTAAATGACACTGCGTACAAGTTAAATGCCCAGCTTAGCACTGTGAGTCATACTCTTGCTTGTGAACACTAGCCATGAACATTTTGCACGCAAAAGCGGCATGCAAACATATCTCTGCTTTCACCTTCTTCACATGTGGGCCTGTAACATTCTGTTAGTTGATATCCTGGTCCTGACAATAAGTCACGGTACAAAGTAGAAGTACAGGTAGTGTCCTGAGATGTGATGCACTGTTTTCACTGAAACTGTTTCCCTTTCATGGTTGCGCATATGGTTACAGTTAGGCACATTCTCCTTCACACACCAAACTTGCAAAATTTTGTTGTTGGCTAGATTTGGTAAATTTTGCATTTTGTTGTTGGATGTAGGCCAAAATAATTTGGTTAAAATTTTGACTAAATTAATTGCCACAGAAACTTTTTAAGTGTCCTTCAGCTCATGGTTGAGAGTGACACTATTGTTATTTGGACTGGGCTTATTATATGCTGACAGTACTGCATGCCTTTCTAGTACTTTGCTACAGAGTATTGCTGGATGGGGGGCAAGCACAGAGGCATTGGGCTGCATCTATGTACCTGGTCAGTCATTCCTCATGCCACATGTCGTGGAATCCTAACAGGTGTTGGAGGCTGAAGGTCACAGCCCTCCCTTTTATGGCTGCCCTCCACTACGTGGCTGCCCTCTCTTCGCCCACTGGAGAAGTAGACCGGCCAGTGGCAGAGGAGTGCATGCATAGGTTCAGCACACCTCACAGCATTAATTGATAACTGCACCACCAGAGGAGCAATGGCAGCGGAGGGAGGATGATTGCACGTGCACCTGCCCTCTGGCTGCTGCTTCCCTATTGTGGATGGGAGGTATTGAACTGATGGTGCCAAAGAGCCAAGATGGTCACTTGGTAACATTACATGTGCTATCCAGCACAATGGTGCAAAGTTGTTGATTTTGGCGCCCTTTTTCCCACATGCTGCGGCATCCACAATGTGTCTATTTGGAATCATATTTGATGTTCCACGATGCTTAGGTTGCTTGTGTGGTGCAATCTTGATGTTGCTAGGGGAAAAAGAAAGGGTTTTTACATGTTAAATTTTTTAGAACAGGTTGGAAATCTTGAGGTTCATCCAAATTTTGCGGGTAAAAAAAGTGTGATAAGTTTATGCCACATGGAAGGGCAACATTTAACAAGGGCATTTGGTTTGCTAAGTGGCCGGAACTTGCGTGGTTTGAGGAGCAGGGAGGGTGAGATTGATAATTAAGGTGTTGGGAAAAGGTAGAATTATTTGCATAAGCATCAGTCATCACAAACAGGCTGTGATGTGATGGTGGTGCTTATGTTCTCAGATTTATGGGGTCGACCACCCGGATGTGAACTTATCCCTTGGGCTGCATACAATACTGTTGAGCTCCTAACAAAGAGGTATTATGGCTTTCACAGAATGATTAAAACTACGTGATTTGCAACCTGCAGGTCTGTTACAAGCTGACCTGCACACCTGACATAAATATAATAAAGTTAAGAACATATTTAAATTTAAGAAGAACAATTACAAGCACACTTAAGGATTGGCAAGTTGATGGGGTTTCCTGCCTCTACATGCCCGAAGGCATTACTTGACATAATAAACAAATTCGGAGAACTAAGGTATATTTTCCTTGTAAGTACACTTTACTGCTTAATAAAGCTGCACAAATAATTGGGACCCACGGCCTAAGCCCACGCGGTACGCTACGCAGTGTGAAATGTTATGGATATGAGGGTCACGCGATAATGATGTAATTAAATATGAACCTTAAGCTTCCCAGGACAATGCTATTCTGAGGGGTGGTGAAGCAGCTGCTCTGGGACAAAGAAAAAGGGTTCCAACCTGTTAAAACTATAGTACGCGTCATGATTCTTGCAAAAGTTGGTTGAAGGTGCCGGCGAGGTGCTAAAACCTTGCCTGCCTCATGTAAGCCGTATCTGGGACTGGCAGACATTGCAAATGGCCGGGGGGGCCATGCTGGTTATGTGCCTAAATTATGTGAAATTACTAGAAAATAACAAAACACTTTCAAACACATTTTAAGACACCAGGAAAATTCGTTAATAAATTGATACTTTGAAATATAAAGATTACGTTAATTGAGGAATTAGGTTGTGTTAATTGTATTATGTTGAAAATCAAAACAAAGCTGCTATTCATGCACTGGAATTATTTAATAAACTTTCTATGCCATTTACCATTCTTTGTATACGTCCTTGTGTGTTAGGTAAATTATTTTCACTGAATAGTGCCTTGTGATTTAGGCAGGAAAAAACATCATACTCTTTGTTGCGTGGGCACAAATGATTTCCATTCCTACTTGCCAGACGGGTTCAACCCACTGGGACGGGTGTACAGTATGGTGAGAACTGCACTGAAATGGAGCGAAAAAAACACTTCACTGCAATGTTTGACAATCTTAGATGTCCTGCACAAGGTGCATTTTGTGTGGTCCCGGTGCAAGATATGACAGATGGTCTGGAGTGCCGGATGTCATCTTGCATTAAAACAACACAGAAAAACTCGATATCTTCACAGCTACTGACGAATATTAACCCAGTGATATTAGTATTGCTTCTATGCTATAAGACAAATTTTATGTGAGTGAAAAATCAGTTGTTTTGTTGTGTTAAGTTGTAGGACTAACATGAACAACATAAAATGCAACAAACTTACATTTACCCTTCTGAAGTTCCTATATACGTCGTCAGAAAGTGTTTTTAACTGCATAAACAATAGCAAGAATAAGACTGCTAAGAATGTTATATAACCTGCTTTGTGAATCATTAGGCCTCATTCGGCTATCAAGACCTCAATGTTAAGAACCGTCTAAACCTCTTCAGTCAGTAGGCCTCATATCTATATTTTTCATCTAAGTAGCTATTACGTCTTATATTGCTAATAATGCACATTTTTAATAATGTCAATTTGTTTGCTATTTTGAAAGTATTGTATTTATGTATTTTAATGGATTTTTAACAGCACATATTTCTGAAATTGTTACCAAATCAAGTAAATACACTTTATATTTTAAATCACTATGAAGACTGAATAACAGTTAATTTTTTTAAATATAAATTATAAGATGTTAATAATTACACCTTGTATTAAAATACAATAATTGTGAAAAACAAAAAATTGCAAACATTGTAACAAGAAAGCATAAAAAGTTCTAATCTCATTTATATGGCTGCCATAAGCATGAAAATGCTGGCATTCTCAAGGATAAAAGCTCATTTAGAAGTCCAATAAAGGGGACAAAGTGATACACTTTATGTGGTCCCACCAAATCATAACCCGTTTGCACTATGCCATGCCAACACAAACAGCACCAGGCCACGCTTTGTGAATTCATGCCCTTGTGCACCATACAGACCACTCACCGGCTGTGTCACAGCGTGAGCTGAAAGATAAAGTGCCCACATGACCCGGTCACAGACACAGAGAGGGTGGGAGCCGAGTCAAGCCACAAACACTTCCAAAAAGCATGGCAAGTGTCAGCAGAGTACAGACCAAATAAACACACAGAGTACTTTAACATAACATAAATTAACACCTATTAAGAAGAACTCCAGACAGTGGTAGTTTTCCTACGTATAATTGTTTGATGCTACAGTGACATGATGAATATATGCCATGCCAACTCACAAGTCATCTATAACACTTTAATATGCAAGTAAAGTACGTGCACAAATAAAGACACAGTTAAAGTGTGAAGACATAGTGTGAACATGATTTATTTAAGTTTAATATTCATTAAAAGTAAACGATTAACAATTACGGTAATGATTTGCATTGCACCAGTGTCATCACCACACAGCACTTTGGATGTACTCAGCTTCACAAACAGAATTATTGAAAATTTGTTAAAATATTTCAAAAATCTTTTCCATTCAGTGTCACACATCAATATTAATTAAACATGAAGATTTCCACTCACCATCATAACAATCACTAGATAAATCAATTAGCATTTGAATTAGGAGTGATCATTTCAGCACATATGCAATTTATGTACATGGGTGCACTATGTTAATTTAATAAATGTAAGTGCCATTAAAAAATTCTCAAGTATTCCATGCCTTCCGAACGTCATGGATAGTCGGGAGGATGCCATGACACGGGAGTCGTCATCCCGCGGGTGTTGAGGTGAGGCTGGCATGCTGCCGCTCCCAAGTCCATCATTCTTACAGCAGAACTTATGAGAACCATTTCCTCTTTGACCCTAAGTCATGCCCATATCATCTCCCACAACTCACACTCAGGTAGTTTTATTATCTTGTTACAACATTAAGGCCAGATAAAAGCAAGACAAATTGTTGTACTCATTGCTCTATGTCCGCTGTACTTTTGGAGCATACACACCATTTCATGTAGTGAATAGTTCAGAGCAATTACAATTACCTACATGAAAATCTTTGTCTCTGTAAATATGGCTGCTTTGCAACCACTTAAGTGTCTGGCCTTCTCAAGACGACCTGATACCCAGTTTAAAGTGTATTTCGGGTAATGTGCCTTATGTGAAATTAAAGTGAGTTGTACGATTACTGCAGGGTATCCAGAATGGTCATACAGTTCAGTTTCAACCATGATTCGACATGCATATATGAACCATGATTCCACATGCATATATGGTACGGTAAGCCCAAAGCCGAACTTACCCCTAAGAGGTCCCATGTTGTTCCAAGTGCAGAGCAACTCGCACACCCATATCAATTAAAAATACATCATCACATTATAACTTATATATTCTCATACCTTACATTACATGTCACATTGATTAGCACCTTAACTTATGGCTTGAAATTCAACCGAACAGCAAATATCAACATTGTGAATTTTCAGTGTAATATGGTACATCAAACAGTGAGTATGCTGGGTGTAAACATGTACGTGAATTCATCTAAATGCATTATCCAGGGCATACGTCAAAATGCTGCAGACAACAAAACAACAATAGGGTGAGTCACCACTCTTGACCGTGTGACAGCATGCATGCGGGCAAACCAACACACATGCGACGCACTGTCAAAACCTGGCGACCTTAGGCCATGTGAGCAGAGAAGGCCATAGCTCCCATGATGGATTACCACTACTAACACCACGCCGGTACAAACACATGAACCTAACATGGAACTTGACAACCACCAGTCAAACCCAGCAGATGTGTATGTGTGAGGTGTTTTAAGCCCATAGTCCCAGATCAGCAGTCAAAAACTTTGATGTGCAAGCTAAAATCTGCCACGTAACCACCCAAATCACAATGGCATGCAAACTGAGAATGCACAGTGCCACTGATACTGGTAAAACTATCACATGAGTTGCATAAATATTGTGGGGTGGAAAGCAGTACAAACAGGGAATTTTATCTGTGAATCTGCAAACAAATGGACCTGGGGCATTAAAAACCCATGAATTATCAAACTGGCTATGTCATCCTATGTAATGAAGTCTTGCATGAGTAAAGTGACAAAACCATTGTCCGTTGTCAGACATGCCCAGAGTGATCTCACTTGCAGTGTATGTGACCAGACCAGTAGAGCTCGTATGAAGACATAGGATACAGCTGTCATGAATCACATACTGAATACTTGCATCATGAACAACCATGACAGGAGAAGATTCCCAGATCTGCAAAATCGGAGAACTCATTCTGGGACAAGTACAGGCAGCCTGAGAGCCAAGAAAACCCACAATCATGTTGTGGTCAGCCAAACTGGAACCGCACACAACTGCACCAGGTGTAGAACCTAGAACAACCAATTGCAGTACACCACACCAGCCCATTTGTAGTTGCTGCCCACCTTCTCTGGACACAGCTGAGAGGACATTCAGGCATTCATCCAAGATTGTATAACTTGGCTCACAAGATATGGGGTGAGTAAACACGAGTGGCCTAATTGTGTGGGGAATCGCTCGTTGGCATCACGATGCCCTAACGATCAATAGGGTGAATGTCTGAAGAAGTTAAACCAGTGGCAACAAATGAGAAGAATTCTTGTGAAAAAATTGTAGATGGGGAAGTTAGCTGCCACCACAGTAATTTTAGATGATGGGTGTTACCGATACCTATTTTGCTGAGATGACACGTGCAGAAATATCCGTACTCTGCTAGAGAGAAGCCCTACCAGGCCTATCTTCTTGGGAGAGGAGGGGTTACAAGATTTCACAGTCCGGGACATGTCAGCCATGAGTGACTAGGCTAAAAGAGATAATTAAACGTCCTACTGGCTCATAGAAGTGATATAGCTATCATAAAACTAACAACATTAATTTTATTCTAAAGTTGTCTAGGAATGAAAGTATACTTAAATTATTCTAGCCATGGAACTAACACGTGACTCACATAATACATTATTATAAAATCAACAAAATGGCATATTACTCACCTAACATACACAGAACGACATAGCCTATTAAGCAATTCTCAATAATGTGTATTCCTAGTACCCTGATTAACTATAGATCTAAGAAACATGGTGCACATACATGAACAGCACCTGTACCATCAAAAGAGACTTCATGGGTACTAACAAATTCCAAAATATTAGACATGAATGTGCCACACCTTGTACTCCTTGCTAACGTAACTTGATTAAGGGAAGGTACCATTTCAACAAGGGAACGAGGTTCACTTTCTACACATATGATTCACTTTTAACTGCTCAATAAACACTGTCGTGCATAACTATACTGGGATCACGGAGAATCAACAAGTTAATAATAGTCTAAGAGTAAGAACTTCATCAATTTCAATGAATTAGATTTATTAATTACTTGGCGAACCTGAATTACAATGCTTTGCTCTCTATGGTACAATTGCTTTCTTTCACAGACTTTAATAACTACAAAACCAATTTCATATTATATAAAAGCTCTCTATCACCAACTCTGAAGGGGATCCAAACACTGACATTAATACATATGCCATAATTACAACAACTGAATATTTCCTAATTATAGCCAATTTCCTCTTACGTCTAAATACAATAGAATTTAATTAGTAATCAAAAATCACTTTTTAATACTTCCTTTATCAATGCCATTTCATTTTAATTATAGGGCCAATTATATCAGTTTAACCAATTAACATACCCAGAATAAATACGTAAATCTGAAAGTTTACCATAAGCTACCCATATTCATTCCATTATGTTCCTAAAGTTAAGGGGGCCTTGTCACCTAACATGATCTACCTAAGAAATGTGCTTGTGATCTGAAACCTACAAGTGCAGAATCATTAATTTTGGCAGGGTGCTAGTGACCAATGGCAATACGTCCATTACTCTATCATTTTACACTTGTGATAGTTACAATCCCACAAGTTAATGGCATTTCCTACTTACAATACAATCTCCATTACATAAAGTTGAGAGAATTAATGTTAAGAAAATGCACTGAACCAGTTCTGACAATAACCATCTAAGCCTTAACTATTGAGCTCCCATGAACTCCTCTTGGACTGATGACCCTTGATATTGGCCGGCTGAAGACCAAGCATAGAATGACCAAGAGCGAAGCCTGAGCACTACTTATATGCAATTATCTCACCAGCTGCACATTACCCCCAGCCACTGATACCCTAAAGCTTACCGGTCACAAGGTGCCATGACACATGGCCATCATATTTCCTCGTGTCTCATGATATATCATAAATGTAACATCGTGTAAGCACACTCATCATTGCTTCACAAGCAACCTACAGAGATGTCTGCTATTACAAATTGTAAAATATTATAAAATTACAGTTACATCCATCCATTAAAATTGATTTATCACATTATATCTCCAATTATTTTGTTTTTGTACATTTAATTATGTTATGGTAACAGACAGCTGTGTGCATAATTAATATATTACAAGCGAATAGTTCATAATTGTTTGCAAGTAAAAATAAGAATAATTATATTTATAATTATAATATACAGGCTGTCCAGAAAGTCTTTCACTGATTACAAACTGTATTTATATCTGTTATATGTAAGGCAGAGATGTGAAACTGATGCCAAAATGTTTTCAAACTAACCAAGTTTTTAGTTGCAACAGGACAACACATCAGTAAGTCTCCACGTGAGCACCATTGGTAGCATGTAGTATATCTAGTCAATATTAAATTTCTGTCCATACATTAGCCAACATCAGAGGGGGGATCAATGCAATGACTTTAGATATCTGTTGTTGCAGAGTTGCAAGATCTGATACAGGAGTGAGTGAAGAGATTTGGGCAGCTCTTAACAGCGAGGTCTTGATACAGGAGTTCAGCAGACATTATCCTCGACATAACCGCATAGAAAAAATCTAAAGGGGTTATGTCAGGCGAACGTGGAGGCAAGCTGTTGGGCCATCATGAATGATCCATTGCACAGGAAAAGTTGTATCAAAATATGCACAAACGTCCAAACCCCAATGTGGTGGTGCACCGTCTTTTTGAAAAATTACATCTGGGTGATATTCGAGCAACTGAGGAACAGCAGACAATTGCAACATGTCCAGATACACTGCAGATGTGATGGTGCCCTCAGCGAAAAGAATGGTCTGATGATTTTGTCATGCAAAGGCATGCACGAAACATTCACCTTTGGGCTTCCCGCTTGTACACTCTGACACATCAGGGGGCTCTGAACCCCAAATACATGCAATATACCCATTCACTACACCACTGACAAAAAAGGTCACCTCATCAGAAAAAGCAACATGTTTGAGATAGCCATTATTACCTTCAATACATGATAATCCGACTGCAAAGTCATACCGACACACGGCGTCATTGGGCAACCAAGCCAGAACACTTTGCACTTTGTATGAACAAAACAATAAATGTTTTTGTAAGATATTATAAAGATAACTTTTTGGCATCTGTTATTCATGTGAGGCCCTATGCACTGATTTCTTGGGACTTTGTACAAAAGACTGTCTCACTGCTTGTACTCTTTCAGCTGAGGTTGATGGTTGGTCAGTTCTCAATAAGTCAGCGACAGATCACGTGTTGTTGAACTTGTCATACCGAGAACTAATGCTCTTGACATCAGGTGGCATATTTCCATACGTTGTCTGAAAGTTACTCTGTATTGTCATTGGTGACCAGGTATTATGGTGATAGACACACAATGAGTTTTTTCTTGATCTGTGAACATGTTTGGTGAAACTGCTATACTACAGTTACGTTACTGAACTTGCAACAAAAAAACTTGAGGAGTTTTCCAACATTTTGGCACCAGTGTCACATTTCTATCTTATATATAGCGGATACAAATAAAGTTTGTAATTAGGAAAAGACTTTTCTGACATCCAGTATAATGTCTTACACAAGACCATTCTGTACAAAAGTTATGTGAGGTCCGACATCGAGAGCTGGTATTATACTTCAATGGGAAAAAAGAAAGACTGTATTCACACAATGCCTTTTGACTAAACTAATGAGTTTTGCCCACTGACAATGTAACTTGTTAGACCTCCCCTCACAAGGTTAGCATTCTTTGAGTGATTAGTCTCTATACTTAAATCAATTGAAGAACAAAATTAATTTCAGTCCTATCCTGACTTTTCTAAGTAGGGGGTACAAGCCCGAGCCAGATCATATTCAATCTCTTAACTCAATATTCAACCTAGAGCACCATGACACTAAGGCATGGGGGCATCCGATAAGCAGAAATATGTTTTCTAAATGTTACTGTAGTTTCAGTCTTGCTGTGATAGTGACTATAGGGTGGCAAGTTACAAGTGATCCGGCTCCATCTTCGCTGTGCGCATGGTTTGCCCTCCCCTTTACGCCCCTCCAGCATGGCAACAGAGCCCAGAGAGGAAGGCACGACCGCGCAATTACCACCCCTCAAACCAAGGTGATGGAATGTGAGCCCGAATTACACGAACGCAGTATAATACTGCATGGATGACATAATGTAATTACGACTAGAAGACACACCACCTTGCCAACCCATGTTGAAATTATTCAACTACAAACATATATTCACACAAATAAATAAAGTTTATAGAACAGCAGTATGGTAATTTGAAAACCTTAGTGTGAAAACATGATTCTAAACCAACATTCTTTCCATATTAAATTTAACTTTCTTTGAATGTTAGAACAGGATTTAAAATGAGGAACGTATTAACAGCCTTGTCAAAACAGCATTCTCGAAAATATAAAAGACAGATAATTTGCATCTGTTCGATGCAAAAATGAACTGAAATTACACATACAGAGCTTTTTAGCAGCTGGAAGCTACTGTAATAATTCAATAGTTATAATAAGTTATTCACCTATTCTGAGTCCGAAGTGAAGCTCTCATTTTCCATGTCAGTCGAGGAATCTTCGTTACAAGAATCTTCAAGTTTAATTTTATCTATTTCAGCATCTAACAACCTATCATTATTCCAGTGTTTTTTTCTCAATGTTTTTGCCATGTTGGCAACATTCTTTCCATTGTTCTACAGAGCACCTACTAAACAGCTGTTCACATGATTTTTTCTTGTCTACGAGTGAGGATGACATTTCTTCGCTAACTTTTCCTTCGATGTATCCCCACACTAACTCAATCGGGTTGAGATCGGGATGATAGGGAGGCAGCCTGATTACTTTGTGATCATTCATTTTTACGATTTCGTCAATTTTGAAGCTTTTGGAAGAGGGCACTTGTTTAGCTAGTAACAGCAGGTTGGCTTTTTTTAGGTAGAGGAGAAAGACACATTCACTTTTAACCACTCTTAAATATCTTTTTTTGTGCTAGCAGATATGGGTTTCTTATTTCTCTGAACATTACGATAACTTGCATTGTCGAGAACAATTACAGAGTTGTCAGATAAATTAGGGAGTAGTTTCTGGTTTACCCATTTCAAAAAGTTATCAAAACTCATGTGATTATTACAACCTCCCATTTCTTGTTATGTTCGGAACATCAACGATGCATTCGGTATAAAGTGTTCTTCTCCTCCTGCATGCACAATTATCAAACGCTGGCCTTTGCCAATTGGGTCAGCGATACCCAGCTCATTGTCTAACTGCCAACAAGAACTAACGCTGTGAGTAGCATGGATGTACATTTCATCTACATACATGATTGTTTGACCAGCATTTCAAAACTTTTGCATTTATTGTAGAAAGTGCCCCCTCCATATTGCAATATCAGGCTTCTCAATCAAAATCTTTCTCCTTGACTGGCACTTCTTCCAATAAAATCCCAGTCTCTTTAACAATTGTCTTAAAAACTTTTTACTGCAGTCCAAAACCCCAACATCTCGCGAAGCCTTATTTCATTTATTTAAATTTGGAACAGTTTTCCTGATAGTGTAAAATTTGTGTACTTTTCTCCGTACTGCATCACACATAAAGTCGTCAATTTCAATACATTTTTTGCGTTCTTTTTTTTTGCCCGTTGGTGTTGAAAACTTCAGACCAATTATACTTTTTACTTTCCCCTCGGCCAAAAATTCTCTTTACTGTTGATTGAGATACACCCGTCGCAGCACTTGTAGCTTCAGAAACATTGTATTTTAAGCCATAAACCACTTATTTTCTTTTAGATGTGTCACAATGTTGTAAACAATTTCACGTGCCTGTCCTCATAACGGCCGTCCTAGAATAAGGTTAGATTTCATTACCAAGGTCGATGGGGTAGGCTCAATTGTATCGTGTAATGCAGGTCCCGACACGATGCACGGAAGCAAACCTCACACACCCAAGTGGAGCTCATAACTGATCCCCTCCACTTCTTCCTAGTGCCGACCGTGTCACAGCTGTGTGCGCCACGCCAACCACTGGGGTTTGCGCAGGGTTCCGTGTATCTCGCCGCCCTATACCTGACTCCACCCTCTTCTTGCACCAAGTTGTTGTTGTAACATCACACTATGTGTCAATGTTCAATAGTGTAACAGGATCCACAACATGTGAACATTTGCGCTAGTAGATAACGTTTCATTACAATGTGAGGTACTTGGGGTTGAGTACATACTGAACACGAAGAAGGGCTGGATCTCTGGGACTGTCTTAAAACATTGAAATATCTTTGTGAAATGGAAGACTGATACTCCATTTTAAGTTGTGTAGCATCTTCCAAAAATAATTGTTGCAACTGCACCCCAATGTTTTTCCCAAACAAAGAAAATTCATTTTCAGATCGCATAGAGTCAATTTCAATCACTTTCAGTGCTTCTAGAGCATTGTGGACTGATGAATCTTCTTGCGTTCTCTTTCTTTTATAGTTTTTTTTGTGATACGATGACATATTTGGAAGTTGGATACCTATTGCTTGTGTTGACTGCTTCAGTTGGGGCATTGTTCTCTATATAATGATTTTCCCGATAACAGTGCTGACTTCGCCATACTCTAATAGAAGCTCTCGGAACACACATATACAGGCATAATATAGATTCCATGCTGGAAACATCAACCAACACAAATGTATAAAGTGATTATGCAATTGAAACATGTATTACTTGTGTTAAATTGTATGTATTTTTAAATGAAGCAAATGTTTATCAAACGAAAAACTTCTGCAAAGTGTGGTAAAATAAAACTTAATAGTTTCAAGTAACACAAGCTGAAGAAGCGTTGAGGATAATTGTAGATAGATTTTGTGCCAGATTGAATTTCCCGTAGCGCGTGGGTGCGATTGACGGCAATCATATCACAATAAGATGCCCAGCCCTCAGTTTCTCCCAGTTTGTTAACTACAAATCAAGGTTCAGCATGATACTATTAGCAGTTGTGGACAGTAATTACTGCTTTGTTTATGTCGACAGAGGAAGCTACAGGCACACTTCCAACGGCTGTGATTTTGCAAAACCATCACTATAAACTGCAATTGACGACCACCTTCTAAATATACCTCATGATTTGCTGTTCGTAGCAGATTATGTGTTTCCATTTCAGACATACTGTATACACTGAAAATTGTACAGTACGCATTGCTGACTTCACTGAGAGGGAGAATATTTTCAATTGTCAGTCATCACGAGCACGCAGTGTTGTAGAAAATGGTTTCGGGATTATCATTTCGAGGTCGATTAAGCCAGCCACTGCTTATTATATTGTATGTGGAACCACTGCTTTACAAAACTGGCTGAGGAAGATTTCAGGGGTTACTTATGTAGGCCAGGGAATGACTGACATCGAAGATCATGAAAATGGTATTGTGGAACCGGGCAACTGGCAGGAAGTGTCTGCTGATAGACTTTAGTCCATTACAAATACATTAGGAAGCAAAATTTAAAGCTGAAGAGTTGTTTCCGGGCAGGCATCTGTGATTCAATGAACTAGATATTTGTGATAACTCACACCCCACCAAGAATGTTGTACACTGAAGGGTAATTACTTTTCATGTGGTGTACTTTTTTTAATAGTTAGGTATTGCTCACTCAAGTGCAGCAATAGAGCAGTGATAAGCTTTCACTATTGTATTAGAAGCAATATAATTGATGCTTCGTCCCAAAAGAGTAGCCTACAGTGAAAGTTATCGCAATGTTGTATATATCTAATTAAATAAAGTTACTTTTATGAATATAATTTTAATACTGTGTGACTGGATGACAGTAAACTTTTCTATTAAGTTTTTTTCATATAAAATAAAATAAAAGATCAAATTTTAACTGTCTCTTCAGTATTTATGTAGGGTGTGTGCCTGATCTATTAAAGCAAATGTAAAATTAACATGCCACTTACCACGTTTGACTGGCTGATTTTTCCAATTTGTCACCTTCGCCAAATACTGTTGTGCAACAATGAACTACTGCAGTTTTGGTTTGTACACTGTGTCTGCACCACTTCAGATTTTGTACTATTCAATATTCTTGATTTTTCATTTTAGAATGTGCTATGAATCACATGTATCTTCTTCCTGCACCCCTGACCATCTAAACCATCAGCGTCAATAAAACACGCCAAATAATGCATTGTAGCCATACGGAGGTTTTGGTTGCTGTACTCCAAGTTTTCCAGATCCCCAGACATAGGTGATACCCATACTCTTCCACAAATCTTATTGTACACTCTCTGCTTCACTGATCATCCATTTTATCATACAATTGCATACTTGCAGCCTGACAGTATGATGTCCTCACTGATCACTAAAGTTGGTCGCCTTCGAACTTCACAGAATGATGCATCACCACTGATCTGATCAGGGAACACTAAGTTGTACGTTCGTCTACAGATATCACTGAAGCATCACTAGTTGATGACTCACAAATGACACATCATCCAGTGATCTCATGTATACGAAGCTCGAGGCTCGCAACCTCTACCTTAATTTATTTTCAACATTGCTACATCATCTACACATTAATACTCAGAAATAAACTATGACTTTGGGTTTCCTTCCTAAAAGCCTGATCTCTATACTAATTTGTCATATGAAATACACAATAGTCAATACACAATACTTCACAATATTACTTGATACAACAGCTTGTTAGTAACACTTTGAAACTCCATATTCTCATAATACTTACCTTAACTTCATAATAAACTAAACCTTAATAATAACTCTTCAGAATTCAATGAGGTCATACATTGGAACTTGTTTTAAAACAAATACAACTCACTGATATTTCAACACTAGACAATTGCCATAATCACACAGCAGAACCATAGCAAGTTACATAATTTCCAATTTTATTTTCATAGAGGCTCAAAAAAACCCCACTAAAAGTTTTAACGTCTCATATTGTCAATTTTATTTTATTCGTTAAGCATACTCAAATTTAAACATTTGAACTCATTCTTATAAAGCAACACTTACACTGTAATCTAACAGTCTGTCAACTCATTTATATAATAAAACTTAACAAAACTCAACTTGCAGTGGCTTTCTGCACATCTTCAAAATTTCATAAATTAACAAAATTGCAATATAATCCTTTTTCCATAGATGTAACCATAGAGCTGAATCATAGCAAGAGGGTATTCCTTTACTCTCATAAGAAGCAAATTAATTTTTTTACCAGAATAATTACTCTTCAATTAAAGGTGTGCAATTCCATATCCTCAAATAACAGCAATTTCTTAGCAACCAATTGAATACAAATATTTTACTTCATCTGGCAATTCACAACAACACAACTACATTTATCACAAAAATAACTTGCTTCATTTGGTATCAATAAAGTGAAATTATTTTCTCTTTGCTTGGAATTGTTCAATAAAGTTTAAACACTTGAGCCATTTGAAATTGGCTCCAAATTACATAAATGTTTACAAATTTTCAAATAAACAATACATTTCTACAGGAGACTGATATCTGACACTCTATTCTTAACACATTAAAAATGAAACCGAAACACATTTGGCTGATGTGACCCAACACACGAATGTAATACTATACTTCCAGAATCACAGCTGCATTTCTGTGGTAGTTTTCATACATTACTGCACCGCGCAATTCCATGATTGAGCAGTTTTCAGATGACGATAATTTCAATCAATATATAGAGTAAGAATTACCTTTTTCATGCAACAGTAACCCAGTAACACCATAGCACAGAAGTCAAGAAGTGCTCGTCTAGAGAAGAGCAGTTAGTGACCATCGCATCTCACAGCAGCAGTGCTCGTGACTTCAACCTTCTTTCATAATTTTGGACTAACCTATCAAAATTTGTTTCTGTCAGTGTGAGGAGTCATTAGGGTGCTGGGAGAGAAAGTAGTGATTCTCTCCCGTCTTCTTAGTTTAACTATCATCAAAGTGAGAAGTTTTTTCAAGTGAAAAATTGACATGGTGCGATTCTATCTCTTTATTGTTTTTCCTGCCACGAGTGATACATTTTTTTTGTATGCCGATAATATAGAAGAAATGGCAATAAATCTTCAGTATTAATAGTTTACAGCCTCATCTTTTATTTATTTACTATTGGCGCTCTTTTTTCAACGAACCTTTTATTTTCAATGCAGAGTATCATGCTTTCAAACAGAGCTAGTTTGAGCTAATGTTTATTGATAACTCCATTTGAGTCTCCATACAAGAAAAATTTACAAATGGCGCCCTCTCGTTCTGCATGAATTTTGATACGCCCTGTGCCACTATGAAGCTTGCCGGCACACGGCTCATCAATTATTCAAATGACCAAAGGTCAGCCCTGCAGTCGTCTGCTCACCGCAGTTCATCACTCGTGTCTACTGCCAGTGTGAAAAGAGTGTTACCTACATCAACAACAAGCATCCAACGGCAGTTATAGTTCCAGACGAGAACATCGGACATCAGAATCCAGTTACTACACTGCCTGTTCCAGTCAACTAGCAACCACACACCAAGGAAAAAATAAACTTTACAGAAAAAATTGCAGGTATGAACAATATTGTAAATTTGTAATGTTTTCTTTCTTGTTTACCAATCTTCCCATCTTTCCCTCTTGACAAATGCACTCATAAATTAAGAAAAAAATGGTATATGTATTGTTTCTATGTAGGCTAATTGGGCTCTAAGGCATTGATAGAGGTTAGGTATTTGTTAACTCTGACATTATGGCTAGTAATGCAAATGGGGAAACTCAAATAAAAAACTGCCTGAAATAAATGATCAAATAAGTATGCTAGTAGGTTAATGATGGAACAAAAAGCAGAATTAAGAGAAAAATTTGACAATCTGCAAAGGGAATTAGATAATTCTTTAAGGCTGGACTCAGCTGTTAAAAACCTTAAACTATGGTTTCTATGGTTTCTCTGGAACAATTATTCTGCATTGCAAAATCTTTACTCAATCATATCTGGGTTAAGAGACAGCCTCCAAAATTTATAACACAATCTCAAAATCTCATTTAAACAAAGTTTATCTCCATTAATCATGTAACTTTTCATATCAAAATTTTTATTTAACAATTCTCTCTAAAACTTTGATATCCCTGGACAAAAAAAAATTACCTTGCTTGGCATATACATAGCTGCCAAACTCAAAAAATATAAATAAGTTCAATTTATAAAAAGTAGTACTTACCTTTTTTTTATGAGACAAATATTTAACAGCTATCCTCATGTTCATTCTTATCCTTTTGTAAGGATACATGAACAGCCAATTTGCCTTTTTTTTTAATCAACATAAAACTCTTTCTCATAGCACTACTTCTCAGCAGACTGGTCTTTTGCTAACAGTATGTTACTTATAACATCATCAAGCAGAGATGCCCTGAAGGTGGTTCTGGTTTTTTTGATGCCACTGAAAACACTTTTACACCCAGCATTACTATGCAGTATGACCAGAATTGACAACATAGTGTAAACTAGTTTATAGAATTTTGCGGCAACCACAAAGTGCGGCAACCATAAAGTCCCTCAATTTTACTGATTGTGGACCACTGAATATCTATTCTATAAGATGACTTCGACGATCAGTTTCTACCTGCAGAGCAAAAAACTGTTCCTGAAGTGCATCCTTTGCCTCTTCAACTGTTCTACGTCTTTAACAAGCAACATACAGGGGAACTTGTCAACAAAAAATTGACACGTGAATAGGAAAAAGATTTGAAATTTTTTAAGTTAGCAACCTCTGCATATATAAAAAATTAATTATCTAAAGAAAATTTTTAAACACGTGATAATTTCAAAAAAAATTTCTCACAGAACTATAGAAATACACTTTTTCTGAGGGTTTCAATAATGTAATAACCTGTAATACACTGCTACCTATAACAATATCATTGCCAGTTTTCTGATTTAATGTTTTTTTTTTTTGTATCGTGTAGGTGCTAAAGTACAAGAACTAGATGGTCACTGAGTATCAATTCCTTCCTTACAGAACTTAACTAAAGACTGCCATAAATCTGCAAGCAGTTTCAAGCACACACCCAATGAAAGCCAGCGCATACATACATGTTTCTGTACCGTTTAAACATCTGTGCCACCAAATTTGGGAAGCTCTTAGTCTGACTTTATGCTTACTGCTTTTCTCAAGATAAAAGTATATATCTACAGGAATCTCGTCCACATTAATTTCAAGTCCCTTCGATCCTTTCTCTGAGGCCAAATGTAAACAAATGTCATGCACAACCTAAGACTATGATATTTCCGTGATTCTGTTTCAATAATGCTGTAACCCCATTGTCTGGCCCTTACACAATGTATTTTCCAATGGTATTTTACCCTCTGTAATAGTAGCTACTATCATCTCCTCTATGTTTTTACCTGTGGAAGAACCCTGCAATGACGTGACTGAAAGACAGACACTTTTCACGATTGAATGTTTTGCGCTGAAGTAAGAGAAGACTATTGGGTACAGCTTAGAGTCATCATTACTCCCATCTGTTGCCACCAAAGAAGGGAACGTCTTCAATACATATGTTACACTTATTTTGTGTTGTTTTGCCATTTAATTTATTATTGCCATCGTTTAAGTGCGTCTGCAACCATAACATTTTGCTTCTTCGCATTTCAAAAACATTTTCCAAAACAGATGTCTGGCATGATCTGCTACAGCAACAGGTAAAATATGCTCACTAATACATGTAGTAAAGTAGCATTCTGCCCTAATTGTACTAAAATCATAATTCTGCACACTGAAAGAGTTTTATATTTTCTTTGACTTGCCTCTGGCTTCAGCCACTTCATTGTTCATATGCTAACCTGAATTTTCATTAACTTTTAAATCACTTCTTTCTTGCACCGTGCAAAATATTTCAATCAAACACACCACACATTTCGCAAAATTCTCGCCTTTTTGTGAATGCACTGCCCAAAGAAAGTCTAAGACTGCAGAACTGCTTGCTTGTTAGTCTTATTCTTTGCACCACCATCTTATGAACAGTAGAGCATACAGACACCGTAGAATAAACAACCGACACCAAATCTTCAACGTCTCTTCATTCAACAGTATCAAAATACAGATAGTAACATTAATATTGCCCAAAATAATGGAAGAACTTTAGCACACATACTGTGTATCATTGTATCCGATACTAAAATATTATGCCGTAAAGGAAAACAAAGTAAACGAGAACAAATTCAGAGTACATTACAGCCACCACCATAATGAATAATTTCTTTAGTACTTGTCTATTAAATTTGCATGTTCATTTTCTAGTGCTCTATTAAACAATACTCAAATATTAGAATAATCACGTCTTGTTGTACGATTCAGCTAAAGTAGGGAAAAAAAAAAAAAAAAAAAAAAATTTAAATTCATAAACTAACATAATACGAACAATTGTACAAACTGCAAAAATTCGGACCAAATACGAAAAAATCATATAAGTTTGCATCTATGCATATACCATACCATCCCTTAATTTCTACATTAAGGAACTGGCCTCATCACACCACATTGTCACATTACACTTATCTGTATGAAAAGAACTGCTGCCAACTGACACAAATGGTCACCATTACTATTATTATCTGCCTGTAAGAAAAATATCTTGCACTACGTGAACCTGACTTATGAACTACACAAGGGGAGATCCTAGATAGATTCCCTGCCCTTAACATATATGGTTCTATATCCAGACTTACTGGATGAAATGTATAAGTTACCATGGGAAACATTTGCAATGGTGCCGGCTTATTATCAAGGGCAAACTTACAGACTCCACATGGTGTTCATCATGCACAATAAATTTGTGTGTGTGTGTATATATATATGCGATCCCAATAAAACATAACTTGACTAGGTCATACATATGTCATACATCTTGGTGGCCTGTAAATAGGAGATTGTTATATCTATAAACCACTTTATGCTGCATACTACTTGGAACCACTATCTTATCTCCCAGCTTGTATGTGCTATGTAATTGATATAATATCCTCTCGGCATCTAAGAAATACTCGGGATTTATTGTCTGCTCTAACATTGGCAAAAATTCACTTTAGGCATTTATCATTCTCATAATCTACCTTAATTTTATCCCTGTCCCACATTAAAGAGGGGGGGGGGGGGAAGAGGTAGTCCTAACAAGTATATGTGACAGCACATCTGCATCTGTGTTCATCTTCCCTGACTTGTGCACTATTCCAAAGTTATATTCCAAAAGGAGTAGAGCACAGCTAATCTATAGGTGAGTTCCTTTAATTGCAATAACCACCTGGGCAATCGGTGATCGGCCACCACTGTTATACAAATAATGCCACTTTTTTTATTGTGTACATTATACTGAAATGCTCACATTCCGTAATTGAATAGCTTCTATACACCTTATTCAACTGTCTAGAAATATAATAAATGGGACTTCTCCTATAAATTTATTTTTAGCCATAATACTGTGCCTATTTAAAGTACCAGACCTGTCACATGTCACAATAAAAAGTAAATCAAAATCTGGGTAACATAACATGGGTTTTTCAATCATCAAATAGAGTAATGTTTCACAGCCTAGCTTCTTATTATCGTCCCAAATTAATGCAACATCTTTCATAGTAAGTTCAGGTTAAAGACTGTTAGAATTTTAAAAATTATTCTCAATGAATTTGAGATAATAACCAACTAAACCAATGAACTGCCTATCATCCTTAACAGTCGTACGCACTGGATATGTGTTAATAACTGCAATTTTCTCTTCATCCAGCTGTATACCTGTTTTGGAAATAATGTTTGCCAAGCGTTGCAAATACTCTATGTAAATTTTGCAAATGCTCCTTTTTTTTAAACATAATCAAATCATCCAAATAGACAAAGCAAATCTGTCCTACCAATCCTACTAACATATTATCCATAAGATTTGTAAAAGTAGATGATGTGTTTACTAAACCAAAAGGCATTTTAGACCATGTCAATGTCCATCCAAAGTTGAAAACCCAGTTTTCATTTGGTCCTCTAGTGCTATTGCAACTAGCCAAAACCCACCGACACATTCCATCGTTGAAAAATACTTAGCTTTGACAAACATCTTTAACGTCTTGTTTATCAATGGTAAAGAGTAAACGAAACACTTTTATACCTTATTAATACCAATTAAAACATAGAAGAATGGCCATTTTTGCAAGTGGATAATACGGAAAATATACAGTAGGTAATCAAAAACAATTATAACTCAGTTACTGCAATGATCAAAGATTATCAAGTGAATAGAATTCTCCAGTATAAATGTTCATAAAACAGCAGAAATAAATGGATGAAACAGTATTAAAATGGTAACAATATTAGTATTGCAATTTGAAATTGTATGAAAAATAATGGCAACACTGGCCACGAGAAACAAAACCACAAAAATTGCAAGTAACTTGATACAAGATAAGGTATATTGGAATTTTAATTATCTCAGAAATTATTCAAAATGACGCGATTTTGCACAATGGTAAAACCCCCTGACATTTATAACTTATTTAATGATACACATATTAGGAAAACCTATTAATGAATAATAAAATACTGCAATGAATTTTTACCTGTATTAGAAGCAAAATGCTTCTGAATTTTATTTCTAGATTCTCTCCTGCTGTCAAGTTCTGTCAAATCTGCAACACTAAGAGAGTTTCTCAAAGGCCTAGCTGCAGTGCTTGACTGGAGTCTTCTATAACCTACCTGTAATTTAAATACAATTGGTCATGAAAAACTGTATGAACATTTACCGAACACAGAAGAACAAAATAAATTTGTGTAGTATGAGAAAAAATATTAAAAGTGAAAGCACTCTAAAAAGCTTCACTGAGAAACACATAATCTGATGTACCCCCATCAGTTATTAATACATAATATCCTTTGGCTTATAAATCACATTAGGTTTTTGCATAACACTAGATCCTTTTCTATTCACAAATTTTAGAAAATATTCTTTGAATATTTAAATAACAGGGTTTTCCAGGTGAGGTCTCTGCAGGTAATGGTACAGAAGAATCAGGTTAAGCCAAAGAGGAGTAAGGTATTTCAGACTGATGCAAAACTGTCTATGGAATGTCGCCAACCCATGAAGACTAAGGGTGTGAGAGCACATCGGGAACAGAGGACTCATACCTCATGACTGTGATGTCACTCTTGTGGAAGTTGGCAGCAAGACTCCAACAACATAGTGGCCCCTGATATGTTTTCAGTAACATGAGTACCTGAGGGAATGGCTACAAGCAGTAGGGATTCCCTATCTCATTATGTTCTTGTTTCAGGCTGACATGAGGTGGTGATCCCTGATTAAGCTTTTCTTGAACTTCTACGTAAATTTTGTGAATGGATGCACAGCACAGATACTGTCATGAGAGACACTGAAAGAGAGGTTCAGTTCTGCCCTCAGGTATTCATGTAACTGGAAACATATCAGAGGCCATCAGGTTCCGCAATGATCACTTGAAAGGAGAAGTAATTCAGGATATATTCTAGAGGCCAGGGAACCTCCTATAAGTTTAACAACATTGACCATGACACAGACTTGTCTAGCTCTCCGTCCCAAGAGAGACACAGGCCGCCCCTGCGGCCTGTGAAATCATTGTCGCCGAGCCTCAAGAGGAGGTGGTAAATATGTCAATAGCCTCCAGCCAGGGCGATAAGAAATGTGTGGCACAGCCCACTGCCCTGAATAACCAGCCCTGTGCTGGAAGGCTAGCAAACCCCGCACCCCGGTGACAGCCTACAAGCTGCAATTTTGGATATATTAGGAGAAGCGAAAACACTTTCCGGAGACTTTGTTGGCCCGCTGACTGCATAGGTTTGAGGGCACCCCCTGGTCTGCAGAAGACTCTCCTGCGTGAAGAAGGTCCTCCAAGCTTGCAAAGGCTCTCCAACTCCAGCAGCCAGTAGATGGCTTCTCCAGAAGATCCAACGTCAACCTCTGCAGCCCACGGAGAAAACCCCAGGTTAAGCTCTAAAGGAATCACGACGTCCTTACCCCTGCACCCCTACCATGAGTCAATCCTTGCACTCCATGGTAGCAGGCTGTAATGTTGTCCCTTCTGGACAAAACCACCTTTGTTATTTTGCAGGAAATAGCTAATAGCATTTTGGAGTTTCTCTTGGTTATTGAATATTCAGGTTTGCCTTCACCTGATGTAAAGTAAAGTAAAATAAATCTATAAAATTATTTTAGCTATTTTTACACAGAGCCGCATACCCTTTTGCTTTCCCGAAACAGCAATAAATACACTGTGTTAAACCTAACCTTTGGTGAGGTAGTTATTTAATTCCCTCTCACGTAATTTGTTAATTTAATTTGGGTTTTAATAATTTGCAATTGGTGGTTCATTTCTAAAACTAGAGACCTCTGCAGACCAAGTACGAGTGGGCCGAATAACTTAGAATTACTGGAGCTTGCACAGGGCTTTAGTTTGAATAAGACCGGGAATTTCTGAGTTATGTCCGGTTCACCCGAGTCTGCCCACAGAAAACGCTCCACATCTAGCCAGTCATGTATTACGCTCATTATCTCAGCGGTGTCTGTATAAGACACATCCAGGAGGGCTTGAGTGCCGACTACTAGGTGACGAGCGCGCCTCCTAAACATTAGAGTATTTAAGAGCCTACTAAAGGAAATTATTGATATTGCTAACTTTCCATACAGTGTTCAAATGCATAAGACAAGAGGTGGTCATAATAGCAGAATCAGACGACTAGCCCATCGAGCTCTACAATGAGCGCTTGCTCAATCAGAGGATTTCACCCCGTCGAGCCACCCAGTTGTTGTAGATTAAGTCATGGTGCAGAAGTATTGGAAATACTTATATGGATTGTGGGAGAAATGTTGTGTAATTTTGTGAACTGACGCAGGACATCTTGCCCTTTAAGGCCATTTGCTGAACCATGCGCCCAACTCCACCAAAGCAACACACACGGGAGGCATGCCCGAGCGCCGAACACATTCGTGCAAAGGAAAGTTGGTGCATTGTAGTGTGTGTGTGAGCAGAGTAGTGTTCACTATCTCCTACCCCCCCCCCCACCCCGGGTGTAGTCATTGTCCGAAGGGAACTGGTATAGAGGATTTTGCATAAAACTGAAGAGCCAAAATAAAGTAAAATTAAAAACAATTAAAAAGATGCAGATACGCATAATTATACAAGGGACACCCCTGTAAATATAATTAAATGTTGTGTGATACATTTCATAAATGTTTTGTATTCATTTCACATCGCCACCCTTATTGCACCCCCTCATCCAAGTGATACTGCAAATGTTTTGTATATTAAAATATATTGTTGAATTTTTTAGATATATCTCTGTTGCAATGGCTAGGTGTTTCATGCAGGTAATTTCATATACATGTAGTTTTGGTGTATAACTGCCACCATGCTGCGGCTGCACGCACCCACCATGATTCTGTCTCTACCCAGAGTCTCAAAAGGGGTAGGCCATGTCGTGCAGCGGGTGCACATCACGTTATCGAGCCCATTCTCTTAGTCTTCCACAGCATTAGGTCATTTACCAGAATCATTTTTGTTTTCAACACCCAAAGAAGCAACTCAGCCACTTCTTCCCTGGAAATAACACTGCTCAGAGGAGCTTAGTTTCGCCATTAAGTTTTTGTAAACACGTGTTTCTGCATTTTTGCAGCATAGGCTACCTGGCAGACATGTGGCCAGAATATGCTTCAGTTCACTGAAACATGTTTTAGTGTATAATACATAAAATAAATATACATAAGTTTGCAACGACATGTTTTATAACTGGGCGCAGTCCACGTGGCATTTAGGGACACGGGTCCCCCAGAGCCCGCATCTAAGTGTGTAATTCTACCAGCCTCTATGTGTAAAGCAAAATTTCATCACCGTTTAAAAAATGAGGGTCAGCTTAAATAGACCCACTACACTTTGCAACTTAAGTATCAGGCACAAGGGAGCCTGAGTTCACCAACATCTTGGGGCAATTAAATTATAATACATCACAGAGGGTCAGACACACAATTCTTGGAGTACCAACAATCTCATCATGACAGTGCCTGTCAACGGTGTCTGGCGCCTAGTCTGGTTATCACCACCATTAATTATTACCACATCTTGTTTACCGCCCTGCAAAACTTGAACACACCACACTCAGAGCGTTAGAACCTTGAGGAAGTATACAATTGTTTGTATGGTGTTAAGTTTAACATGTACAAAGTATTTCTGAAGAGCTAGTACGAACAATATTGTGTTAGAAAACTGTAACCTTTGTGTACCCGAAGACAGTATGAAAGCGGATAAGGAAAATACAGTGAATTAGAATAATTTCTCAAGTTAGTAAATTGTATTACATGTATTTTAATGTAATTGATGAGAGTGAAATAAGTGTTTTAATTAATTGGGTTATTTTGAGAGGTACTCTTGATATTTGAAAGTTAACTTATTCCAATGTTATTTATAGTACAGATATGGAAGGATTCATTCTGAATAGTAAAAGATATCAGCAGTGACATGGTCCCATTTCAATGATAAATATCACTATAAGTAATGAAAGTTAAATATTGGTGTTTATTCTTTAATGTGAAGATGGAAGCAAAACAAAGCATGTGCACTTGTTAGATTTATTAGCATTTTATGACACATTTTAAGTTCTCTTTTATAAGTAATTGATAGCCTCAGCATGATTGGTAGACTAAAACTGCATGTTACTAATTAGCACTGTCTGACAAATGGATCACTCCAAGTGGCAAACTGTCAGAGATTGAACAGACCAAAGTCCTTGCTACAATGACACCATCTAGCAGGATGCCACCTTTCTCTGCTGGTTCAATTAGACATTAACGTCTAACAAATTTTCCTTTAAATCTGCCTGTAATGACAATTTCACTAGAACCAGGCAGCACAGTGGGTTGAGAACAGACTACTGGGCAGCATCCTCTATTTCTGCCATATAAATATCGTGCTCTAGGCTTAAGGTCACTAACATTAGAGTCCACCCTTCTCTTACCTCTAACTGGTATAGTCTCACTTGTTACTGTAGTAAAATAGCAATGTTAATGCTGTCGTCGGGAGATCTCTGGGGGTGGGGGAGGCCTAAGGATGTCAGGTCTTACTACTGTTATGGTTGCTCTAGTGTTGATGAACATCTGGCAAGGAACATATTTCAGGCTCCCCTCCACCAATATAGTATCCAAAATCCAAATCCTGTTTCACAGAACATAACTTAGTTCCCCCCCCCCCCCCCCCCCTTTCACCAAGATCAGTGTTCACAAGTTTTCTGAAAGTGTTGGATTCTCACCTGCCTCTCGCTGCCTATTTTCCCGCTGCTGCTTCTGTTGGCCCTGCTGTTGTGAGCAGTAGGCGCTTAGGTGCTCTGACTATCCCCATGACCAACAATCAGGCCATTTGGGTTGGGAGGGGCACAAAGCTCTATCGTGCAGACCCTGGAAGTAATGTCACTCACGATACTCTGAAACTCCTTCAGTGCCTTCTTGATACTGTCATAGTTGTCCTCACTCAGTGCCACTGCCCACCCTGGATGTCAGGGTACTGAGTCTTGCAGACTCCACCTCTAGTGCTCAAGCCAGGGTGTCCTTCATGGTGTAGGGTGCAGCCAGGAGCACTGCTTGCCAAACTTATGTGTTGGCAATGGTGTCAGTGAAGAATCCAACTGTGATTAAATTTGCACCCCTCTTCAGGGTACCCTTCCAGAGACAGGTAGGACAGCCATACAATGTTTTGCATAGTTCCTGCAGTGGCTCCCCTGGTCGCTCAGTGAGACTTTGGAATTGGACGTGGTGAGCATGTCACAGGTATTGGTCATCAAAATGTAGCTCCAAGGTTGACACCAGTGTGGGGTACTCCAGTCGATGTTGCTATGGCAGATATTGTAGAATGCTCAGTACAGGGCTTCTTAGTACAGCTGTGAGGTACTAAATTCACAGTTGTCTGGCCAGCCATTCAGTGTAGTGACTATTTCGAACTGGTGTTGGTTCTCCCACCAAGGAGACTGGCTATTGTAAGGGGCAGGCTTAGTAACGAACCCATTCCCCACTCCTGGCTGTGACACCAATGCCATAGAGGTACTGGCTATCCTCCCAGGTTGCTGTATTGGTTATGACTTAACTGCGTACTCACTTATCTTGGCTGCCGGTGGAGTGGTAGTAGAATTTAGCTGCTGAAGAAATTCTATCAATTTCTTCTCTAATGAATACATTTTCTGTTTTATTTAATCCTTGACTATGTCCATCCTTTCATTTTCACTGATCACTAGTTCATTTACAATGTCCATTATTTTATTTACAATGTAATTTTTATTTTTCATTTATACTGTCAATTTTCTTATCCACACAGTCAATTCTTATATTCACAAACTTGCCAATGCCTTCTATCTTCCTATCTACATTTTCATTTACTATGTTGATTTTCCTATCTACTAATTCACTTACATTATTTATATGGCTATTTACATTCTCTCGTTAACCCTATTTAGATTCATTTACAATTTCTATTACATAACTAATCTGGGTATTTACAGTATTATTCACACTTTTATTTACATTACCATTGAAACTGGATTATTTCAATCTTCTTTTAGGCTATTTACAAGCTGGATTATGAACAATGTATGAATATTTCAAAGGATTAATTTGGACACAAAAGTTTAAGGTATTTTGGTAAGATGGAAAAATGTTGAGTGATAGCCTGTCATCACCTGGGCCAATATGGTAGATCCATTTTTTAAGTGTAGTTGGCTTAGTTGGCAATCTTACATGCGCAAGCCTAAAATGAGAGATTCATGGTATGTTGAGGACCACAAATGATTCTATGAGAGTGGCATATCAGCAGTTGATTATTTCAAGAGGAAATCAATTAAAGCAGTAAAGGTGAGCAGGCATTAGCTATCTGCCTAATTTGGGCACGTCCCGAAGTTAATTGCTAAGTGGTTAAATAAACCTAACATGAAAACAAAAGGACATGCACTCATAAGCATTAAACACACTTATTGTCAATGTACACTAACTCACTCACAAGGTCTGCTATAGTAGGCAAAAACTATAAATAAAACAGCAAAGGTGTAAGGAAAGATTTACAAATGCATTACAACCTAGAGAACTTGAGAAATGGTTCAACAATAATAAATTAAAAAAAGCAAAACTCAATAATTTTTCAAACGATCTATAATAAAAATCTGTATGATATTCAGTAATTTAGTCTATCATATATTGTACATATAAATGTACCATATATATAAATAATAAATGAACAAAGTTTCATGGTTATTGGGTGGAAACTTACAGTATACATTCATTAAACAAGAACCACATAAACCAACCTCTTATTTTAGGGAGGAGGATGGTGAAAGTGTATTTTCTTTACCATTAAATATACAAATTATGTTAGTTGTGATTAACAATACATACAAGATATTGCTAGAAATTAAGAGCAATTGGATAATAAATAAACTAGTGTTAAACTAAAAATAATTTGTGCATACAGCACATAAGAATTGATTTAATGTCTTACTTATAATGATAAAAAATTAAGTCAATTTCAACACATGTCTAAAATCTGGAAAATCTAGTATAATGCAGATTTTAGTTTTTTTTTTTAATGCTGCTATTCCAGCAATTAACAGACTAAAAACAGTTTTGCCACAGTTATAATGGTTAAAAAAATATAAAGAAGGCCAAATTTAACTCAGTGCTACAATTGCAATTAAACCTACCAAAACCTAAAAGTTACTGCAGAAACCACCCAAAATTTTACAGCAAGGGTCTATAGAGTAAATATAGACTATTTATGATAAAGTGGGCACTTTTGAAAGCCCTCTCATTTGGAATAACAGTAAATAAATATATTTAATTTTAGCCTTAGACGTTAACTTACGAATGTGATGTAATATACACACTGTGTTTGTTATATACATGGCAATATTTATTTAAAAAGGTAGTAAAAGATAAAAAATGGCTGAAATTAAAAAGTAACTAGGGCCTCAAAAGTGCTCACTTTACTGTAAACAGCATATACGAAAGAACAAAAATGAATTACATTTTGAAAAAATTTAAAATTAGTGAATATGTTAAGGGCATTGAACAGGAATCCCAGAAAATATGTCCTGAAACTATAACACAAAAATATTAATCATTTTGTTATACATATGGTGTGGAGGTGGTTGCAGTTGTGGTGGTGGTTGCAGTTGTGGTGATGGTTGTGGTTGTGATGGCGGTGGTGGTGGTAGCATCGGTGGTGGTGGTGGTGAGGGTGGTGGTGGTGGGGGGTAGTTGTGGTGGTGAGGGTGGTGGTGGTGGTTGTGGTGGTGGTGGTGGTGATGCTGGTAATATGTTTACTCACACTTTCAAGTTGTTGTCTCATATCTTCTAATCGCCTTTTCAACAAACTCCTCTTATCCTCCATTTCAATATTTGAACCAGACAGTCTTTTTGGACTAATTATATTATTTCTTGGTGATGAAGGTGGAGCCCGAGTGGGTGCAAAATTTTTCCACAGTGGTAGCTGGCCTATCTGGCTTTCTTGAAGAACAACATTTGCTTGACCGAGGAACTTCGATGTTATACTATTACCACCTGAAATGTAGCATAAAACATCATGTTAGTGCTTACATTAATTTTCTTTTGTAAATGTATTTTTAACTTTAGTTGTGATAATTTGTTATTACATACACTCATTGTCATAAAAATATTTGTAACCACAAGGAAGCACCTTAAAGGAATAAAATTTGGTGGGTAGGTTTGAAAATGTGAGATATGCAAAGGATTTACATTTCACATTCAGCTGTGGAAGTAATGTCAACTAGGGCAGGCCTTATCGCTGTACATGCAGGCTATATAAGATCTGCACAAAATGGAGGCCGGTTTACCACACAACAGCTATTTACAACCCCTGCGTGAACCCAATGGTACACCGGAATCAGGAGTTCAAGGCGCAGTTCTGGCTTCATGTGGGGGATGACCACACTTCCTGGGCAACACATGTCCCGGACACTCTATTCTGCAACACATGTCCCGGACACCCTATTCTGCCTCAGGAACCCACAGTACAAAGCCACTGGCTAATTGCCAGCCAAGTTATTATACAGACATGGTATTGCTAGACCGGGAGAATACACATGCCCACAACCAGCATCGATCACAGGATCTTTAGACACTAAAGCTCACTGAGAGCATTGTCAACAGAGGTTAGCATGAGCTCTAGAAATGCAGGAACAGTACATTCAGCAGTGGCTGCTAGGAACCAAACATCCACCAAAGGAACTACAGATCGGGCAGTCTGCCACCCATGCCAATTTCTGCGCAGGGTTTGCCCCACATTGAAGTGGACCTCAAACAGTGGTGCAAAAGGTAGGGAAAACTGACTACATTATACATGTGAGCGCATACAGATGAGCTAAGTTCAACTGTGATGACCAGCGGGCTGCACAAAAGACGCAGACATTGGAAAGACATTGTGGCACCACATGATCAGCCAACAGATGTGGTCAAAGCAGATTTGAGGTGCCTGTCACCTGCATCGGATGTGGTCAGGCTGCACATCCACACCTTACAAACATTTGACACCTGACACCCCCCCAAGGCGTCAGAGTCCCTGGACGTCACGTGCCATGGAGACACCTGACCACTCAGAACACACCACAGATGATAGTCAACTGCCAAACGCTGTGGCACCCAACTTCACGATACCGATGCCCTGCCAGGTTGCACTGATACCCCCGGACATCACGTCCCCAGCTGTCATGCCATATGACTTGTCAGTGACTAGGTCTGGCTCCAGGTCACGCATCTCGACGGGGCAGTCACCACGCCCTCAACACTGTCGCAAGCTGTGCCACTACTGCAGTCACACCAGTAGCAGTTGGGGCATCTTGAAAGTGGCAGGGCCTCCAACCTGCCAACCTGACGCTATGTCAGCAGATCAGGGCCACAGCGCCAGTAAGGTACCATCTACCAGAAGTAAGTATAATCAACACCAATTGGCATGCTACCCTGTGACAGGGCAATCCGGCTCTGTCCAACTTCTCTCACCCAACAGCTGCACCCGCAGCCGAAGTGCTGCCAAACCACCAGTTGTGCTACGCAATCCTGAGCCGCCACCACTCATTGCAACAGTGGTCTCCCCGAGGGGAGGGCGTTTGACATGGACCACTCACGTGTGGTCTGGCACGGCCACTGTTACGCCACAGCTGTCCTGCTCGCATCAGCTGCACCAGTTCAGCATATGGAATGCTTTCCCACACATCCCAATGTGCACCTAGTGTCATTCACACATGGACGGGTCATCACCTGCTCACCGAGTTAAACAGTGCAGTGTCTGTAATGCTCACTGAGTCAACATTTTAATCACCATAACAATCAAGTACGAAAGAGCATTAGAAAATCCAATACAGTCTGGTGCCTACAGGCAAATGTTAGTTTATTCTGCCTTTATGGCATGGCAAGAAGACAGAGAAATTCTCATTAAGCCTTGTGAATTTGTAGTTACTCACAGAATTAAAGTGTTGTGCTATTAACCATGTTCTATGTAATTTTTGAACGGTTAATGTGTGTTTGGCAAGCATAAGGATTATGTGAGAAATATATCATGTATTTAATTTCAACTCGACCATTCTGATCGCTGAGTGCCTGAGAACTTGACATCTCTCCTATGTCTAATTAATATATGCAATTAGTTGCATACGGGTTTGTCAAAGTGTGTCATGTCCTTTAGAGTAATTTCAGTATAGCTTAACATATGTTTCATAATATTCATATAGTCGTGTTTTATAATATTAACAAATAAATAAGAACTCTGAACATTCTGCCAAGGATCAGGAAAACAAACAAGAACATTTCAGTGTTCAAACAAGAACATTTCAGTGTTTAATGTGTTATTTTTCAAATGTTATGTTAATGAGGTCAAGAATATAATGTACCTTGCGGGGTGCAGCAAGCTCTTGGCCAGCTTTGCTGCTCGCCCATGCCAGCTACGACAGTCTAATTCAACGGGTCGTTAAGTGCTGCACATGCATTGCGTCGCGGAAGATCTTCCTACTTTGTCTGACCACTTCATTACAATATATTAAGGTAAGTTACCGGAGAATTATGTTTTCTGACAATCATATTCCCCACATTCACAGCACTTCTCCGCCAACTCATTTTCGACCCTGGAGGTGATTATTTTCTGTCATGTCTTCTTGCGCTTAATTTTCTGTTATTTATTTTTGCCCTTAATTTTCTGTCATTTCTTTTTGCGCCACTTTTGGCCTTTTACCATTATGGCAGCAGGTAGACCTTGTGAGCCTAACTTGCTTAGATTGTAAAATATGTGTATGTCAGTATACAGTCAAACCTTGTTAATTCAAAGTTGATTAATTCTAAATCATATACAATTCGAAGTGTGATTTCACCCCCAAACAGAAGAATAGGATTTTATATGCTTTTAAGTTTGGTTAGATCGAAATTCGCCTTTCATGTAATTCTAAGATGGATTTCATCAAGTGGATATGAAATTCAGATTTATTAATCAAAGCTATAATAATTATGATAATAAACATGCATCGCCTACACTGTCGTGGGTGCGCCCACGTAAACCAGCAATGGGTGGCGGCGCGGTAATCAGCTGATGCAGCCTTTGCTGCCGCCCACCATATTTATGTAATTGATTGTGCCAGAGTTTTCAAGTGTGTTGACTGGTTTTCGTGGCCTATTCCGCCCGCTGAAGAGATGAAAAGATGTGATAGTGCTGCACACTGTATGAAATTAGAGAGAGTAGTACAAAGAAAATTCCGGGTTGCCTGTTGTGACAGTTGGAGGGAGGCAGGAAGCTTGGTGCGGTGTGGGCATGGCTTGACGATGGGGAGAGAAAAAGAGAGTAGGGGTGTGGGTGCGGCTGGAGGATGGAAGGAGAAAAGGAGAGTAGCGGTGTGGGTGTGGCTTGAGGATGGAAGGAGGAAGGAAGTGAAGCGGTGTGAGCAGCATGGCTAAGGGGAGGGATGACGGACAGCTCATCATGGAGGGTTGACTGTAAATTGTGGGTGGGAGGGGGGAGAAGGCAATGAGTGACCTTTTCAGTGGCCAGACCCAGCTTAGCGAGGCGAGGGGTGCTGCTTGACACAAAAACTGCATGGTACCTGGCTCCAGTGCCGGGCTGGCTGGTCAGGCAGCATGGGATTGAGACAGCATTCGCCGGAAGTGCATTCATAGTAGAGGGAGTGAGAGGATTCTGGCTACCACTGCTGCAGTTTTTAACAAAATTTTATCAGTTTTTAAATATATTTTGGGGTAGCAATTAAAGGCAACAATTACAACACCTATATTTTCCCGCACGTGAACATATAATTAATGACCAAGATAAATTCAACAAACTTAATTTTTTAGCTATTTAATTCAAATTTCTGCCTTTTTTAAACCAAAAAGTTTATGGTTCCCCAAAACAGGGTTGTAACTTCCAGAGGATAGTTCTTCCTGGGGCCATAGTTCTCTTTACTTTGGAAAGGGAAAAAGTGCATTTCTTTAATACACAAAAAACCACAATTTTTTTAAATTTGATAATTCAAAATTATGTAATTCGAAGTCGAAAAACTATGTACTGAGCACTTAGAATTAACGAGGTTTTACTGTAACTGCAACTAAGTAACATAACTTATTCCTAAAATTACGGCATTTTCGTGTTCTCATTTAGTAGTATTTAGGCCCGGCCTTATTCAGGAACTCTTTACTGCCTCGTAGGGCATAGAGTATTAATAGAAACTGGAATGAAATGAAGAGGCATCTTTCTTGAATTTAGTGGCAAGTGTGTAAGGGGACAGAGCCATGTGGTCATTTGGCTCATGATCCTGAGACCAGAGACCTTGTACTCACTTGGTGAGTTGGTGCCCATAATGTTAAATGTTGGAAAGTTGAAGTTATTTCAGTTTTCCTTTATCATGAATTCTGAACACCATCTGTGTTACCTGTCCCCTACCACTCAGGCCGTGTTCAGATGAACTATGTCATCAGTCAGAATAACACACACTGTTGAACACAGAGGAATAACAAAATGATTCAGTGGTCACTCTAACAACTAATTCCCATTTTGATCTTTCTGTGAACAATCAAGCAAACAAATTTACTGTTTTCAGTGATATTACATTGAAAATATGTGCTCAGTGTTATCATTTCACTACACTCTTGTTTCATATGTTACAAAGTTATGTATTACAGAAGATGTTTGTTTTTTATTATATGTATTATTCCATGAAGCATCCAAGTTTTACACGCACACATACTTTTCTAGTATTACACAGCAACATTTTGTCAAAAGTTCTTTAAATTTTAGGAGAAACTAACAAAATTATAAACAAAAACCAGATAAATATTTTATATTGTAAACAAGTAACTATGATGTATGTACACATTTACTTTTTACCCCACATTAACAACTGATTATATTTTTTTAGGAAACTTCTAGTAGAAAATAACTGCATTATTTTGGAATAGAATTTTCCTAAAAATATAATAACACAATTATTTTCTAAATTTGTTACAGGCAGTAAGCCAGTAGTGCACTACACTAATTCAAATGAGTCATCTGTTTCAGGGTAATCGAAAATGCCACCAAAACTTTTACCTCCTGAGGGAAATAATATATTACAATGCTGCAGAAGAAAAAGGATTGATAAAATGTAATTATTTAAATTAATTCACAATATTCAGCAAAAACCTTTCCTGTGCACATTTAGCTACATGCATCTGAAAAGAATATACACAGAGAATTTCTAAGTATATTTCATTCTAAGTGTGATTTCTGTGGAAAGAAAGAAACTATTCCTACAGCTGCAATTTCTCAAAGTTGGTGGGTTTAGCCAGGTTCTTCAGAGAATAGCGGGTCTTAATGAAATAAAATGGTTAATAATAATCTTGACTTAATGTCTCACAATAAATGGCTATCATTTGCTATTTACAATAAATATTTACATACTCCTATCACCTCACAGCGATTAATATAATCAAATAACTAAAATCAGTCCCAATAAATAGTATATCAAAAGCTACTGAATTATTTTATAAATTGTATGTCCATATTTGACAGTTCCAATAGTTATAATAAAGTATGAAACACTTGTTCATACAGTCCTATGAAAACTCAGTTCCAATGCCACCAGTCTGGAATGTTCTAGAGCACTCTGAGCAACCCCATGTACAGTTGCACTCTACTCATCGGGCACAACGTCCTCTCGTCCATCCACACCAAACATACACTCATCTGCCATTGTCCGTCCTCTCCACTGATGTTTCTCGCTGCACCAGACTGTACATTAATTTCCACACTCCAGCCAGATGGTTGCCATAAAAACTGCTGATCCTCTGACTGTGACAGTATTCATAGACGGTACCAGTCCCATCTAGAACCTTCTTCACAAACCACGTTATGCCAATGAAAATATTACCAGAACATTTTTGCTCATTTTGTCAAGCGTTCAACTCCTCCGGCAGGAGGGCGAAAGGGTTGTGATGCCAGCTAGGTCAGCTGTCAACCATTCCTCCAGTCACAGGGTGATGTAGCAGTGAGCGGATCTGCCTGGGGAGAGGGGAGGACCGAGGTTGGTCACTTTCAACAGTTCCGAGACAGCACATAACCAGGTAACATGGTGCCCACGCCCAGGGCGGGAGTTCACACATAACAATAAAGAAGATCCAGACAAAAACTGGACATCCAACGCTTACATAATTAGTTAATCAAAACATGTTGAGAGAATAAAAATAGATTCATGATATACATTTATTTGCAGGCTTACAGGTAAGATTTATTTTTTAATTTCAGGTGTGTAGTTCAGTATTTTCTGGGGAAGACTAAGCCCAGATTGAAGAACAGAGTGCTATTCTATATAGGATGTCAATGTCAAAGAAAACTTATCAAAATCATCACAACAGAATGAAAACTACTGTACCCGATGTTGCTTGGGAGATGACGCAAAGTTGGAAAAGAGGTCATCTTGCATGGCTCTTGGGCCAAAACATTTTACAATAATTTATACAATTCTCTGTCAGGAGTGCAGAGTCATCACATTTCATTTAATAGGTTCATAAAGACAGTACTTATTTTTTATTACTAAAATCGTAATAAACTATTGAGAAATAAGTACAACTTGAAAGACTCTAACTTTAGGCTTCTAATTATGTTACCTATCTGTTCACAGGTATATATTCTTGGCCTGAAGACAGGAAATATTCCCTGCATTGGTATTCAGAATTTATATTGCTGTGTGTATGCAAAGTCAGAAGCAGTGTCTCGTGGTAAGCAGAACTTGTATACTTCACAAACTGGCAAAGTCCAGTCACTTTGATGGAAGCAAACATTATTGCTGAAGGCTCCAAAATAAGTGTTCAATTGTATGGAATGAAATATGGCAAAATTAATTGGTAATCATGAGCCTATTCCTATTTTAACTGTCCATTCAATTCCCTATTTTACAGTTGTTATTACAAAATTTACCATCAGTAGTATTCTACACATGATATGATGGTAAATTTCATGATAACAGTTACCACTGAGAACCATTTGTTAGGATTTTTCAACTCATACGATGTGAAATTCACAGGAGGGAAAAGATACAACTATGCCTTAAAACGCTCGTCTGAAGGACAGTGTGAAGCTGTATTGCTATTCTTCAATGCCAGGCACAATGTTCACAGTACATAAAAATTAACAGGATGGAGTCTGGCAACTTTTACCAAAGCATTTGCTAACCACAACATACACACTAAATTGTTTTCTAAAAGGAAACACTGGTTTTCTGCAAAAAAGAAGACAACAAAACAGAGGAAAATCAGCAATCCAAACGAGAACTGTGGAAGAATGTATACCTCTAAGAGAGAACCAGACATGCTAGAGCATGTAGTCAAGAAGAGTAAAAAAAAAGTTGACATCACCCTCACTGCTTCGTTCAGGAGTTGCTCAACTCATGCACCGGGCATGAAACATCCGTGCGCATTCTGCACAGGTCACCTCTGCTATTAATGCAAAACCAGGTCAGAGCCGTGTCATGACCCGCCTGACCCAGTTTTACAAGAGTGTTCTCTTGGTGTGTGTGTGTGTGTGCGCGTGCGTGCGTGTGTGTGTGTGTGTGCAGTGCAGATCTGTTCAGTGACCCATAAATTAGAGTCACTAACTAGCAAGAGAAAGTGCTATCTACATTTTACTCCCTTAAGGTGAGGCATAGTAAGTCTGCGAGTGTAAAGCCATGTGGGTTTGAAACCACTACCAGACATGAAACTTTGACACTCATAAATTTTTTTGTACTTTTCTAGTGCTAATCATGTTTTGTTTATTAAAAAGATAAATATTAATTTACAAGAATATAATTAAGTATAACATGTAAACATCCTGAAAGTTCCGGCTTCTACATAGCAAATTGCCCAAAACTAAATTGTTTTACTTTGTGTTAATTTGTTTTTGTAAATCGTTTTAAATGTCATGCTGTTTTAACGTAACTTCCAAAGGTCATGTTTGCTAATTATATGCCTTCATGTGCATTACCAGCACATTCTGGGTTTTATTCTTAATTAATGCTCACAGACAATTAACAGATATACAGACTCAGAAACTTTTGTTACCAAGTTACCATGTCAGAAGGCTATTGTCAATTGTTCTAGTGTTTCCTGATGTATTATTGTAATGCCTTGTGTATTTACTGCAAGATCTCTCAGAGTTGGCGGGAGATTGCTAATGTGGTGGCCAGCCATCTCGACCCCACTCTTCAGTCTTCACTTAGCGGGCGTAGCGAGTACACGCAAGGCGCGATGCAGGAGCCTTCACCTTTTGTCTCGCCATCTTTAGTATGCAATAGTGTAAATTTAAGTGAACCTTTTTTATTCTTCACTCCCACGATCGTACTCTCATCTCCGCCACTCACCCCCAGTTGAGATTTTAATACCATAAATTCATCTAACATAATGGACAGTAGTTTTACTGTTTCGGCTTATAGCAGGCCAAACTGCCATGCCCCCTTTAGTCTCAGATAGTTATATTGTGTGATCAGTGTACTGCCGCTTTCTTCAATATAATCAGTCTTGATCTGAGTCTTTGTTTATTATTTCACGTACGTAAGTACCTTTGGGAACTTGTCCACTCCCGGCAACCTATTATTTAACCAGTGTTTGCAGACTGTGTAAACTTAAACTGTCTCTAAACTAGACATGAACTTGTGAGGGGATTGCCACATGGCTGTCAACATGCTACCACCCTGAGAATTAGAGTCCACATGCTCACCTGTCGGTAGATGAGCTGGCACCCTACCGGAAAAGTGTTCTGTTCAGACACCACTGTAAGAACTATCTAGTACCTTTCAGCCACAAGCCAAGGTTTGCTTAGAATCAGGCGTATCTCGCCCCTCACTAGTGTAAGAACAATGTTAAAGTCTTATCGTCTTTATAATTAAAAAATGCACAGTTTGTTTAGGCATTTTGATGATATAGAAATACTCTCTGTCTGGCACACTGAATGTTGTATCGTGCCACACCAGCCCAAACGAGGCAAGCAGGAACGGTTGATGCTAGATAGAAATACTTGCATTTTCCCTCTGTTTTTTGTTTGTGCCATTGTAGAACAAGAGCTATTTTGGCGGTACGTGCACAGTGAAAGGTTTCTAGTGTGGTTTTGACTTTCTTTATGTTATTCATGCAGTAATGCCATATTCAAATGAAGAGGCATTTAACATGCTTATGGTGTTCAGCGAATGTCACCAGAATTACCAACAAGCACAACATCCTTATACTGGGAGGTACCAAGATCGTCCATGCTGGTCACGACATATTTTTCAGCGATTGGAGGCATGGATTCGCAATAGTGGCCAGGTGCAACCGACCCGCAATCATAACAATCAAGTCATAAGATGTGTTAAAGATGATAGAAGTGCACATATTCTTGCTGCAATAACTCTGAAATCACATCTTTCTGCTCAAAGAATAGCACGGAATTCCGGGGTGAGCAAAAGTACCCTGCAGAATACTACATGATGGTGGTTTACATCACTAATCCATTCATATCCATCAGTCACTAAGCGAAGATGATTTACAGACAAGAATACCCTTTTGCAACTGGTTTTTAAAAAAAATCAAGACTTCATGACAATTGAACAGTGGACTGATGAAGCCACTTAAAAATCTAATAGGGATGTAAATATCCACAATGCTCACTATTGGTCAGCAGAAAACCCTCATTGGTTATGTCAGCAAGATAACCAGCATATTTGGTGCCTAAATAAATACCTGTTGTGTGAACTCATCCATGACCGCATTATCGGACCTTATTTTTCTGATGAACAATTAAATGGTTAGCAGTACTCTGAATTTCTCCAACATGCACTGAAGATGTGCTAGAAGATGTGCCACTAGCAACACAATTTTTAATGTGGCTGCAACAAGATTGATGTCCAGCCCATTTTTCTTTGGTGGCCAGGCATACTTTAACTCAAAGTTTTCCTGGTCGATGGAATGGGAAAAGGAGGAGGCAGTGACATGGCCACCATGCTGCCAGACTTAACACTCATTGATTATTTTTGGAGATACATTAAAGACAATGTGTATTAACAGTGTCCTACAACGACAGATTAAATCAAAGCCCAAATTAGAGTAGCATGCTGGTCACTGCTGACTGCAGAGATATTTTAGGATACCCAAAGTGCACGAAGACGGGCACAAATGTGTTTAGAACAGAGCAGAAAACATTTAGAACACCAATTAAACTGAAAAGACAACTAGCAAATCTGTTCTTTTGTAATCATGTCTAAACAAAAATACTATCTCTAATTTAACAATCATGAATTCTTGTACTGGTAAATTGCACAAATTGTGTTTATTTCAAGCTGGAAGTGTAAGCAAAAGTTTGTTTCTTCACTAGGCATGCAACATTAAAAAGGTATTTTTACGCACATCATCTCATCAGTGCCAGGGAGATTTTTTAAATCATCAAATTGGTGACACATACCAAAAGACTTTCCCTACAAGAAACATTCAGATTTATGAGCCATATTCAATGATACTAATTTTGTTCCATCTTCCCATTTGAAATTCTGATGTTAACTTCATTTCCTCCAGTTTACCATAGATCCTAGGCAACGTAGTGTTCACCATTAATTTTGTCCTTAAGGGTTTGCCTACAAAACACTTGACCCGAAAAGCTCGGATGCATCATTTTCGAGAAAAAGGGCTGGTACGGTAGTTCTGGGAAATTTTTTATATATATATATATATATATATATATATATGTACTGTTAATAATAATGGGTTTATAATACCAATTAACAATTTATGAGCCTAGAAGCTCTTACTGTATAATAAGAATGAAATCAGTGAGTTAAGCACTGAGATTGTAATCATGAATGGAAGTGAACGTGACCGACGGGCACATTTTGCACGTTAAAATGACTTTGTACGAAACACCTGAATATAGAAGCAACATTCCCCTGGCTGGATTTGAAAAATTACTTTGTATAGAAGTTATGGCCTAATGCAGAGCTATTCCAAACAAACTGTTGGAATGCTGTTGAGTTTAGGTTCATGCTACTCCTGAATGAAGATCAGGAAAGAATTAACAGTAAAGTATTGGCCTTCCTATACAAAAACGTGTGTAACTCACACTAATAACATTGCGGAATGTGTGTTGGCGAATGAAGCTTGGCAATTACTAGCAGACAATCATGCCTAGGTCAGTTTTCTCCAAGGACAAAGATTGATAAAAGCAATAGTTCTGATTGCCAAGGATCGAAGAGGAAGATCTGCACAAGTATCTGGCTTGTGTGCAAACTCAATACCAAAAGGTAAAGTTAGCAGGATGGAATTATACTGATAACACAATTACTGGCCTTATCCTCCTTGGACTACCATGGGACAAGTATGGGACACTAGTAGAAGAATCGGGGAAGGAACTTAACCTCTCGATCAAGTTAGTGAAGGCGAGGCTCTTGGAAGAGGGTAATGAAGGCAGAGATGAGAATGAGGTACTAAAGGAGTACTCAACAGTCCAGGGGCCATTGAAAAGGAGGAAGGCAACAAGGCAGTGAAGAAGCAGAACATAGAAATAACAGCAACGAAGAGAAAAATCTATGATGGAATGATAAGCCATCTGACTCCCATGCAGATTAGAAGTGCTATAGGTGCAATGAGTGGGGACACGTTGCAAAACTTTTTGACAAAGTTAAGGACATCTGGTGTGGAAGGGCTGGACATTGGGCAAGTGTCTGTAAGGAGGAAGGGCATGTAAAGGTTTCAGAAGGTTAAAGTTGCAAATATAAGGAGGGGAAGTCCAAGTATAAGGCTTTAGTGAAATCTTGTGAGTTGATTTCATCTAAGAAAGACACTGTGGGCTGGGTTACGGACTCGGCTGCCACAGGCCATACTTCAAATTCAGTGGCGGCTTCAGGAAGAATTTCAACGGAGGGCACGAAGTTAAAAATTAATCTAATTCTTTATTGAAAATGTAAATACCTACAAAACCTCCAAAAACACACAGGTTTTTCATTTTTAGTAGTTTCATCATGATCTCCAAGACTCGACTCAAAAAATATACAAGATGTATTGCATTATTTTATTGCAGAAATCATGTAGTTATTATTTTTACCAGCTCGTGTTTTTTAACTGATTTTCTGTATACTTCATCTAACTGATTTCTTATATCTACCTGCCCGAGCATTACCATTTTTATCCCATTTTACAAATTAAGTTTGTTTCTTAAATGTTTTTTCTTTCTTGTCATCCAGATGTTTCAGGCCGACAACACCTGTAGTTGTTCACATATCGTCAAACCAAAAAAAAAAAAAACAATACAAACAATAAAAAATGGTTTTATCACCTTATACTGCTAACCAAAAGGCTTTACTGAAGGTGTGGTATGCATGTGTGGTGACCCCATCTGTCCATCTGATTGTGCGGGTTACCCCTCCTGCCCACGGCTTAGGGGAGGCAGCCTCAGGCCACGTTGTCTGTTGACCCTGGCAAAGATAATCTGGGCAACATGGAACAGCTCTGCCAACCGTGACAGCAGGTTGATGCACTGTCACACCTCTAATCGTATTGTGGAAAGTTTGTGCTTGAAGTGTGCACGCCAACTACCAGACCCAGATCCATTCACTTTAGTACTACTAAGATTTATCACTTGTGAATGTGCTAATCCCACGGAAGCCCAGTGACTGTACGAGGACATTGACAATATAAACAATGAACTCTGTTACAAGTCAGTGGCACGTACCAACACAGGGCAACTGGCCAATTTGTGTGAATGCTGTGTAAGACCTCACCAGGTCAAGGGTACCGTTGATCCTGTCCACGATACAGTAAGTTGCAATTATGCCGAACTGAACAAATCACCACGAACACAGACTAAGTTCCGTAGAACAATGCGGAAATGCAGCAATGTGCGTTGGTGTGATGGGCTTTCCCAAACCATCCTTGCATGCGCTCTGTGTCATTGAGTGTACCATGACAAGTGTGTGTCATCTCAGGAACTTGCCATGGTAACTTCCGAGAACTCTATTCAGTGTGTGCGGTGTCAAAAACTTCCAAACCCACATGGATTCTTTCCTACAAACTGCCAACCAAAGCCTGCCAAAGGAATATCAACAAACTGTCTGTCAAGGAACGGGTTCTGAGCTCACATGCTGTAACAACTGTTGATTGAGAGCCCACCGCCAGTGCGTCACTGTGAGCGAGTGGTATGATCCCGGGAAGGAGCGGTTTGTATGCAAACAGTGCATGCCGCAACTTCGCTTGCCATCTTGCCGCCTGCCATGCCTCCAGTGCATTCTACAGCGCTCCTCCATGTGGCTGCAAGACTGCATGGCGCAGCACGTACAGCAGCATCAACAACAACACGACCACGTGCTCTCTCCATAACAACACCAGGGTCTGCACCCGCCCATTTCCAATCACTACCTGAGTTTGCAGATCTATCTATCGAAGACCCATTGGCCTTTCTGCACAACTGTACCAGCAGATTGCAGCGCTAAGGCATTGAGGAGGAAGATTGGCCCAATTGCGTGGGTGACCGCCTCTGTGGTGATGCAAGACAGTGGTGGCATGGCATTTCACACCATGGCAACACGTGGGTAGAATTCCATTGTGCCTATGAGTGCCATTTTGCCGGTACTTTCAGCTCCCTGCAAGCACAAAGCCATGTAATTCTGGATGCTCAGAAAACTGATGAGCTTCTCTTAACATTCCCTATGCAGAAAATCAACCTTGTGCAGATGTATCATACACAGATGTCAACCAAGGAAGTGCTCCACATGGTAGCAGGTACACTGCAACTAGAATTCTGAGGTGCTATCGCACCGTTTCTTCACTACTCAATGGATGACATTATGAGGTCAATCATAATCCTACAACAGACGTAGGTGATAACACCTGCCCAACCGCACTGCAATTTCGGGCCACCGTACCGGTACCACTAGTGACGTGAAAGTGTGGGTGAAGGCGACCAAGGATAAACATTCGGATCAATCTAACAAAAGTGGCAAAACCTCAAACCGCAGTGATGTGCGTATCCCAGGTAAAAAGAATCAGAGTGACTCTGTGCAAACATGTTTGGGATTTGGCTCACCACTGTTCGCTTGTCGGTACTGTGATGGTCAGCGTATGTACTGGCAAGATGAGTGTCCAAACTGTGCTGCCAAGATGCCTGATGGAAAACAGCAGCTGGGAAATGAACAAACGGGGTAGAGAATCAGCTGGCTGACACACTCTCAAGGTCACCAGGTGACACAGTGGTGTGATATGAGGAAGAGAGGGAAGCAATTCTCCTCCCTTCTCCATCAGAGCTATCAACTGCTAGCAACAACACAATTATGTGTGCATAGCTGACTGCCATTTCCCAGAACCCTGCACTTACAGACATCTACACATATGTAATTCAAGCATAACAAACTTTCCCAGTAAGACAAAACCTGGTGAAAGAGAGCGCAAAAAAAAGTGAGCAATGGCATGTAGTAGATAGACGTTTAGAAATGTGTGCCAACAACAATAGCAAGTACTGGACTACCTATGTAAAATGTGCCACAAGGGGAGTTATGCTACAGTTCGTGCATGACACAGAGGCAGACGGTCACCAACGCCGACTGCAAATGTAGCGTAATGCCCAACTGCATTTCTACTAGCCAGGAACTTCTCTGGATATGCACCTGTATGTTCGCGTGTGTGCTGCATGCAACTGTCTGAAAAGCTGCCGTACTGACGGTACGCAGCAACAAGAGTCTTGCTTGCCCATAGAACTGTTCGAGACTATAGCACTGGACTTGAAAGGCCCATATCCAAGTAACACAATGGGAAAAGGTTCATTCTTGTTGTGACTTATCTCTTCTACGGTTGGGTACAAGCCTACCCTATTTCTAGTTCGTGTGCAAAATGTGTTGCCAAAGAGCTGGAAACTGAATATTATTCATGTTGGGGATACCCACATGTATTGTTGTCAGACAATGGAGCACAGTTCACCGGGTGTAAATCGGGCGATGGCTGTACTAGGTGGAGAATCCTGCATAACACGACTGCTGTTTATCATCCACGTGCCAATCCAACAGAGTGCAGCAATCAAGAGCTGAAAACACAACTGCGGCTGCACGAGGGTGACAATCACGCATCTTCGGCTGAACATCTGCCGGCAGCTTTGTTCATGCTATGCACTCGTGTCAACCTGGCAACAGGAAAAACAATGGCCGAGGTGTTACAAGGCTGTATGGCTGACCAACCGGATGTATACTTATCCTCACAGTAGCGTTTTATACTGATTGACTCCCTGAGAAGTACGTGTACTGCCTTGCAGGCTTATTACAGGCTGACCTGCACACCTTAAATATTGTAATATAATTAAATCACAAACTTACTTGCCACTTAAGAATTACGCTTGAGGTCCCAAACCAGAGTATAGCAGAATTGCAGATTACTGGGGCCCTGTTCCTCTAACCGCACAAGGTGATGTGAAAAATGATACACACCGATATTCTTCACTCACACGTGTATTTCCTGGCACTGATTACACAACATATCCACATATGAAACAAGACAAGATACAGAACCTGGTCCCAAGCACACCAGTTGGGCTCTCCTGAAAAACGTGGACGTACAAGCCACATGTGTGTGATTTCAAGTTGTAAATTTTAGCTTCCCCAAACAATGCAATCCCTGGGGAAGGTGGAGTGGTGTCTCTGGGCACTCAGAAACAAAAGTTTGAGAAAAATGAATTAACTATTGGCTGAACATAACTGGCAAAAATGGTAATGGTGCCTGGAGCGCGATGCACACATGCTGGCCTTTGCAAGCCTTAAGGCATGACTGCCTAGCTGGTGGCACATGACTGAGTGCGTGCCGTCGGCCACATCCAAAAACATGCAGATTACACAAATTACCCTTAATTAATGGAATACATAATTTTGGCATACACTGAAAATTACATATGACCATTTGATACCAAAAAATAAAAATTAAAAAAATTAAGAAAAAAATGAAATCTAGAAGTGAAATTGTTTTTTCACATTACAAATTTAAAAAAAAACCATACAAGGGTTAATTAATTTTCTGGGGGCATCCCTCATGCAGAACGCACATCCTTGAGTTTATTGTTTATTGACTGCTTATTATCAGAATTTTCATATTGCGCCCTGCAAAACTCACTTTATATTTTTCTTGACACATGTGGAAGAATTTTCTTCACCTCCCGGATGATCCCAACTTGCCGGGTGAGGGGGAAGGTGTGTGGAACACTGACACTGCCGGCACTACATTGCACTTATTCGCGGCAGACGCCGGACTACTCTGAGGATGCTGAGGTGCGTGATATGGTTGGTGCAGCGGGGACACACAGCGGGACAATCTAGGGCTAGGTAAGATGCCATCCAGTGTCAAGTTTAACATCAACTTCATTAAAGTATGGTACCGCATAAGGTGTTCATGAATGTAGTTTCAAGTGAATTAAACTTTTCTTTTAAAGCACTGGTTTCACTTTTTGTTGAGGGTTTTTCATCACTGTCATTTGCAATATCCTTCTAAGTTTCAATAATTCCATACCAGTTTGCTTTCAGAGCTCAACAGGCATCCTGTCAAATGGACCATCAGGTCTTGGATACATACTATAGATGTAAAGTACATTTTTTTTTTTTTGGAGAAGATTGCATCTATGTATTGATGCACTGAAGAAATTATACAGTTCTTGCCTCTGCAGTTTGAAGTGTAGATTATGTATTATAATTATGAAATAGTTTCAATACTACATCAACAATTTCTTCCAACTAATATTCAAAATTGGACAGAAAAAATTTTAACTGGTACACCATCATTTGGAATGTACATAATTGCAAAAGTCATTTGTCCACATAAGAAATGTCTGGTGTTAAGTCTAACACAATACTGAACTACTTAGCTTTGGTAACGTCATTAATAATTATTTGTGTAACATTTTCAACCATATGAACAATAAAACTCTTTGTATAATGTTTTTTGACAGATTAAGACACTTCCAGAACCTTGTTCACCATAACGCTTTAAATGTTCTGCCATTAAAGGGTCAAATTCAGCTAGGAATTGCCACCAAATAAGGACATTTCCACAGTCAGGTCTATCTAAATATCCATGTGCTTCAGACAATGTCTGTCATTTAATGATCAAATAATTAACTGATGCAACAACTTTCTTTAATACCTCCCTCCAGTACTGGACTTCTTGTTCCAGTTGCTCTATAAGCTGACTGTCAACATGCCGTTTTGCACTACCCCCCAGATTTAGTTTGCTTAGGATTTTTTTGTGATGAAAGCTATGTCAGTGTTCAAGCATATGTTGACACATTTTTACCAGTCATTGTACCCAGTAGTAAATGCCCTTTATGTCAACTCCAAATTACATAGTACACAATAATCACACCTCTTTATGGAGAATACAGCAACTAAGTTCTGTTTATAATTTAACCATTTTGGAACTTTCTAAAGTAAGATTTTAGGCATCAATATGTATACAGGTATTGTCTTTTAGATCACAATTATATCCACATCATACTGTTTCATTTATTGTCACAGTCAGAACAATCAGTTTGCAAAATGTGTTATTGTTTACTTGACAACTAATAACTTCAGTTTTACGTGAAAAGAAGGTAATAATGTTTGGATTCTGTTTTTTTAGTTTTTCATCCCCTTCTTCTTTTCCCTCTTGAAGTTCATTATTAAACTCAGCACCATTTGAATTGGATTTATTACACCCACAACTACTTGTAAGTATGAAATCACATCCCCCCCCCCCCACCGTGAGGTTAATTAATTATACCACACCAGCGAACAGTGGAGCAGACTGAACAGCTGAATTGGCCCCAGAGGAAATAAAATTAATAGAGAGAGCTTTACATCATCAATTTGAAGCCGCTTTAATTTTCACTGGCCGCCATATTGGTAGGACCTTATATGAAATGTTCTCATAAGTAGCAATGGTAGTTATGACATTTTTTCCTCACTAAAAGGGATAAATATATTCCTTATATAAAAACTATTTTTTTTTTCCTTTCAAAGTGCACCACTGTGAACGTTGCATGCGTAGGCCCAAGCCTAATGGTAAATCTGACCCTGCTCTTAAGATAATATTTATGTGTTGCGAGGTAGGTGTAGACCTAACTTAAAATATGATGAATACTGATTGTACATTAACTTTACTCTAATAAATTAAAATTAATTATTTTAACTAAGTGCAAACAATCTATAATATAGAAATATATGAAGGGTAATTAAATACAGCAAAATAATTAATGCAGTGTTATTAAAAAGGTTACAGGCATATAACATACACATGAAAATATTAAGTGCACACCAGTGTTTAATTTACTTTTTTTGCACATCTGTAGCAAACTGCTATACAAAATTTTGAATGCATAGCATAAGAGGCAGATTGTGTACTTGTTTTTACAGCAAAAACTAACCTCAATAATTTAAGTGAAGTAAGAAAACTATTTTTATTTATATTTTTCATCTTAAGAAAACCACCAAAGAGAGTTTTTGGTACTACAGCTCACGCATATTTATTTGTTTTCTGCATGGGTACACACTACTGTGTAAAAATGTGATGTTACAATAAAACGTATTCTAAAGACAACTTAAATTATTCCTTTAAAAACTATACAAATAGAAGTCACAGCATTAACATTTTGATAGAATAATGTAGCCTGGAGAAACAGAAATGTCTCTGAAAGATTAACTTTGAGTCTCTTAAATTACTGTCATCAAGTTCACATATAGTTTATTTGATATACAAATCCATTTTTTTTTTAAAGGATTGTGTAGAAGTAGTAACCAGTAAAAAAACCAAACAAGCTACATATCCTTCCGCCGCCATGTGGTTCCATCTGACTGCCAAAACATGTTTAGTCTGTAATGATGGATGTCTATGAGACATTAAGTCTACCTACCCATATCAAAACATGTTGCCAAGCTGCCCAAACATAGATAATGAGAATTCAATTGATTTTGCTGTAGAAATTTTTATCGCTGCAGTGTGAAAGTTGATTAAGTTCCTTATTCACTTGAAAATGTTGTTTGAAAATTACAGCTTTCTTGCCTAGCAAACAGAAATAATACATCATAAATATCATGGAAAATTAACTATGTTAGTCTTGTTTGATTTGTGAGGGTAATATATTCATCATATTACTGACCGCACGCCACATCTGAAACCGCGGGGCATGAGGAAAGGGGAAGGCAAGATAGTGAGTCACAGTGGGGAGTGGGAAGCTTGCACACGCATGTACTATCCGCAGTAATGCATTTAGTTCCAAGTTGTCATGAACATCGCCGCTGCGAGTGTCATGTCTGTCCGGAAGAAAAACACCATCATGCATTCTGAGGGTCGGAGAATCATAAGTAATATAATTGTAAACCGTGATGAAGAGGCAAAACAAAAACATTATGATTTCACAGTAAACCAGGTAACAGCAAGAGCTGCAGGCTACACTGGAGTGTCGCAGATATTAATTAAAAAAATACGGAAGGAACAGAAAGAACTAGATAACAGTGGGGAGGGAGGTATCTTGCACACGCCGGGTAAACAATGGAAAACTAAGCCGGAACACACTGTCGTGAATATTGATGACTTTCATCTATGTGTAATTCGGCGGACGATTCAGGATTTTTATATTCAGGAAAAACGTGTCCCTACCATTGCAAAATTACTGCCTGTGGTAAAGGAGAAAATAGAATTTCAGTGGTTGCATACTTCGTTGCATCAGGTGGTAAAACAACTAGGTTTTCTGTGGAAAAAATTGCAAAGTCACAGGAAGATACTAATTGAGAGACCTCACATCGTATCCACGACTATCTAGTTGCAATGAAACAGCACAGACAAGGTGGGAAACAAATTATCTACATACACGAGACATGGATAGTTGGTAATTTAACGTTTTGTAAATGTTGGCAACATGAAGAAGTGTTTGGCATACAAGCTAATGTGAATTTATATAACCATTAATTGTAGTACGTGCTGGGGTTATTAACATATTTATCAAAAATGCACTCCTTGTCTATAAAGCCGGCACTGCCAATGGTGACTATCACGGCCAAATGAACAGTGTTAATTCCATAAAGTGGGTCACCAAGAAACTTGCTCCTAACCTCCCGCAGTCATCTGTAGTAGTGTTAGATAATGCACAGTATCATTGCGCACAGATTGACAAGCCACCTACAAAGTACTCTGTGAAAGCAGCTATGTTAACATGGTTAACGAACAAAGGTATAACTTGTCACTCATCGATGCGGAAAGAGGAGCTTTACAAATTGGTGGAACATGCAAAACCTAAAGATAAAGTGTACAAATTCGACACACATCTGATATATTTGGGACATACTGTGGTCCGGCTTCCCCCAAACATGTGCTACCTCGCTTGGACGAAGGTGAAGCGGGTAGTGTGTGAAGGAAATGTAACCGGAGATTTATCTCTTCAGAAGCTCCGAGAGATTACTATTAAAGCAATAGACAGTGTAATTAAGACAGACTGGGAAGGGTACTGTGGTCACGTACAGAAGCTTAAGACTGAACACTGAGAAAAGGACGGTGCTGTGTCAGATGTAATTGACAGCATCGTTGTACGTCTTAACGACAGTAGTGATTCCTCCAGTGCATCAGGTGCGTGCAGTTCAAGCAGTGAACAGGAAAATCCGAGTTCACCATTAGCAACCCCGCTGCCTGAAGGTGAGTGAATGTTTTCTTTGTACGATATTACAGTCGTATAGTGTGGCCAGCTTATCGTTCACGGTCACATTCCTGCCAGGGTTTCAGAGGTGGCGTGCGGACAGTACTATGTCAAATCCATTCATATGGTCACAATATAGGCTGTTTGGAACATTATCAATACAGAAATTTAATATCACAAACAATTGAAATTTTATTCTAACCAAAAGATTAAAATTACGTTTGCAATTTGCACATCCATTTCGCTGAATGCTCCTACAACTAGTGTCATGTGGCATGGTGTGTAATTAAAAGCATGACATAAAACTGTGGATCATTGTTTGGTTTAACATATTTAATAAGATGTTTGTGGTTCTTATGAAGTAGCAGTTTGGATGTTACAGCTCATATGTTAAACTTTAAAGTAATAGGAATTCGAGGAAATTGTCAGACAACACATTTTCAATCATAATAATTAAGTATTTCACAATTGAAAGTGGCATCTGCTCATCAAACAGGCAAGATTGGGTAGTTTACAGTTTGTACACGCAATGAGGCTATTTATAAATTAACCACAGTACCGAGTGTGCCTGGATGACAACATATCACACTAACAAAAATATTAATTGCTTTAGAAAGATTTCATTACAAAATATATAAATAACATTTCTTTTCAATTTGTTACTATGTTGCCTAATTGGGAGGAAATACGAAACATAATGGCTAGCCGGTTTCAGAAAGGCTCTGTGATAACACACCGTACTGAAATTATTAGCAAGTATAATTGTTGCACAAGGAAATATGTAACGTTAAAAAATATACAGCGCTCGTAGAAAAAATTAATTTCTGGAAATTTGTTTGTATATTTGTACTTTGCACATGAAACACGAGTCATTTCATGGGGACGTGGCTTCCGAAGTGAGTGCCTACTGACCAACAGATGGCAGCACAGCTGTTTGCACTCAACACCAGGTTGTTACTGCCTACTGTTTTGTTACTACAGCACAGAATAAGGAAAAGGCAGTCACACACAATCGTGATGATTCAACCTTATATGTCACAATAAAGAAGGCCTACATCTGGGAACCACTGACCCGCCCAAATGAAAACCGAGTCAAACACTACTTTTTACGCACTCAAAAATTCCCTCCTTGCCGCTTCCTAGTCCACATTCCTGAGAGTAATACAGTGATCTAAACAGAAACTTGAAAGGAAAAAAAAAAACAATTTCAGTGAACTTTGCAGCATTCAGTCACATAATTGTGCCCTTTCAAACAGTGGCCTTAACATACATAATGCACATAATTACCGTGCTTCAGCACTTCCTGAAACAGCTTAGTTAAAAAAATGACTCGCTTAACAACTATAAACTGCATTACTTATGCCACTTTAAACTATTGTTGTTTAATGTTTTGCCTTCTGCAGTCGGCAGCTGGCCGAACATGACTGATGAGTAGTGCTGATAACATAACTGTTTTTGTCATCACTTCGCTCGGCACCCGGCAAAACAGTGTGGCTGTGGGGGAGGTACTTGTTTGTAAGAGGAGAATGACAGCTCAGTTCCTGGGTTTATCTACGATTGGTGGAATGTGCAAGATTAGTTAATTCAGTTTCATTCAAACAATGTGCCAAACTTGAGCATCACACACAGAACATAGCTGCTACCATAATGTAATTTGCAAAAACAAAACATAATTTGCATCCCATTGTGCAAATTTGGCATCCCAAATTGCGATGCAATACTGCTTAAATTAAACACTGGTGCACACTACACACAGACTATCCTGCTGTATATTACAACATGACTTTTCCTATTTTTCTCTCAGTAAACAAAGGAATAATATGTTCATAATTCATTAAAATAGCTAGTTCAATTTTATTAGATAATGCATCTAGGTTTGTCAGTCTCTCTTGAGACATTTTGGATGTAACATAGTTTTTGATTAATTTCAGTTTACTGAAACATTTTTCACACCCAGCAGATGATGTTGGTAAAGTTACCTCAACTTTTAATGCTACACAAACATTTGCAAAAACTTCCATTAGGTATCTGCTATGAATTAAGTTCATTTATCAAGAGCGTTCATTTTCTTTACATTTTCAGTCTTGTTTCTACGTTGATCTTGAAAGACTAGAATCTCTGTAGGAAAGTTGTCTACAAGCACACCTGCTGAATACTTGTTAGCTAAATCTACAGCTCGTATTTTCAGGTTTTGGTCATTTATCTTGTTTAGTTCATCTCCATGCAAAAATTAAAAATTTTTCATTATGGTGTTTAGCACTCTATATCCTTGTTCCTAATTTACTGAACATAATGTCCACTACTTCTGTTACAGACTGAAAAAAACCTCTCTTCAGAAGAAAAAATGCCTTGCTTCATCCTGCATCATTTCACCAGTCGTAGTTGTCTTTTTTGGCACTCTGTGTATTTCTATTTTTGGTTCCAAGCCTATAATTTCTGCCATTCCTTAAAACTGTTTTTTGCCACTCATTTGGATCATTTCTCAATCTTTCCATTGTGCTGGTCAGTCCTTTCAATATCTCAATCCACTTAAGACAGGATTATATCACCTTTTTGTATTTCCTTATTTATTCTATTGATTTATTTCAAGAGTTCAGCCCATGTAACCAAAAACAAAATTAACAGAAACTCGAGCACTGCACGAAGAAGACTGCCAGCTTCAGACTTGGATTCAGGCTGGTATAGCACTTCTTAAAGATCATTAAGAGCCTTTATTATTCCAAGAATGTTTTTAGTTAGGGCATGTACAGCTTCTGACTTGTTTCCTTTAAGTTGGTTTTGGTGGGTTTTTTCATAATTTCGCATCATTGAGTTGAATATACAAAAAATTTGCAAAGTCTTTGGACTACGCCAAACATTAAAGAGGTTTCAGCCAAAACTGATGACGTATGCATCCTAACCAGATTCAAAGAGTGGACTATGCATGGAACATACACAGATAGTGGATTGTTTCATAAAATACGAGCATCACTTACTCTTCCGGGCCACTTTGCTTAAATGTAGTATAACTGTAGATCTGGTCCAGATACCAACACAACATTTACAGAATGGTTTTCGTGTCTGTCAACATAAGCTAGTTCATCTATGGAAGGAGCATCCATTTCTATTAGCGTTCCGTCCAGTAGACCACAAATTAGTGCTATTTTGCTGAACTTTTGTACAACTTCATTAACATTTTCTGGCCAGCGCAATGTATTTACCAGCGGAGTGTTATTCACTGCAGTGACTATTCTGTTGATCAACCTACCAACTGTAGATTTTAAAACATTGTGCATGTCCGCAACACCACTGCCAAGCAAGTGAAAATCCATATGTAGTTGTTTAGGTGAAAGAGGCACGTTCCTTGCTGTTACATGGGATAACAAAAGTTCAATGTATGTGAGCATATAATCAAAAACTACACACGTTAATCTAAAATGTTTATTGTAGTCAAATTTTTTTGTTTTGCAACAACATATGGGTTTTTCTTTGTTGAAACGACGTCGGTTGTCTTATTTTCACATTATCATCTTCACTTCCACTAGAATCTGAGGATACAATTCATTAACAAATATTTGGGCCATAAGAGAGAGACACGACTGTTATAGTAAAGCAAATAATGAGGACTCATAGAATGATTTATAATGAAGCCAGTATTGATAAAATTTAAGGCTAAAAATCAGTGCAAAATATTGGTGTCTGATGATTATGAAACACTATTGAATTTAAACTCATAATATCACTCAATATTAGGAATCCTACACTACTAATTTTATGACACTGAATGTATATTTAGCAGCAATTTTTATTACTCCTAACTCCTAACTATAAGATTGAAAAGTTTTATGAAAGATGGCACAAATACAGCAATTAATGAATTGTCTATTAAAGGACTTTTTATACGCACATACATATTTAAAAAAAATGGTCATTAAATCCTATTATGTATTATTTACTCAATACCTGGAGGTTTTATCAGCTGTTTGGTGTCCACATCAGCACCACTTAATGATTCAAAAGTGTTCTTAAGGAAATTTTCCCGCTGCACGAGGAAGTCTATATTCTCCATGCTGGAAAAAAATTGAATCCAACATATATGACATATGGTAGAACAGTAAATACTAAAAAATCATTAGAAACTTACAACACAAAAACTTCAGGCACTTGATAACAGTGAAATATAATACTGAAGAAACAGGTAACTGTATTAAATTATCATGATGGATCCATCATCATAACTTTGGCCTAGTAAGTAATACTAACTATGGGATATTGGCAGTAAAAGGCACATTTATCTTTATTAGTGTTTTTATAATGCACTTGCACTTCACCTAATAAAGTCATTTTTTTTTATCACTTATTACAACTTGCCATGAATACAATGATAAATTAAGAGAATTTTACAATGACAGTCATATTTATTTGAACATTCATGGTTCACTTCTATCATACACATGAAGTTATCAACCATCACTCTCAAACCAATCCTGCCAACATTTCTTTGTATATTGTGTAACATTGCAGATTATCGGGATTATATTTACACTATTCATAAATATTTTTGTTACATAAATAAATAAATAATATATATATATATATATTTATATATAAACAGTACTTGCTTATGATGTCTCTTATTTTGATATCTTAAATAATTATGTTTTAAAATATGAGGTAACAGTATAATCTTGGGTTTATTTTAAAAGTTATTTACAAAGAGAATCATCTGTTTACAGCCACTATTCAGGCCATATTCCATTATCTTCACAATACAAAATATGCACAGTGAAGTAGTTCTGATTTCTTCTTGCAGCCGCATCGGTGCACCTCCCAAGTCATTCTACTTCCGGCCAATCTCAAGCATAAACAGCACGATGGAAAAGCACAAATGCTTCGTGCGGACGTTTGCTGATGTTACAGTGGCGGGACAATGCCAGAAAAGGGAGAATTTGGAGGTTAGCTTCGGCGGCAACCAAAGGGCAAGTTTGTTGGTTTTAGGAAACGTGTGCCGTGTAGATTTTACTGAAGGATTCTGTAAATAAATTATATAATGCTAATGATGAAGAAACGTGATTTTGATGAAGTAAACTTCTAAGGATTTCCATAGGAAAACATATTTTTAAGAGTATGTGAATTTAACAAACAGTAAGTTTATTTGTTTTGTTAATAATGTATTTGGAAACTGTATCTATAATTATTGAAATGCACGTGGCATTAAAAAGTTGCACTTTAAACACTTGTGTAAAAACAATATTTGTTTGTTTGCCTACATAATGAATTCAACGAGAGAGAGTGAGTGTGAGTGAGTGAGTGAGTGGAGTGAGTGAGTGAGTGAGTGAGTGAGTGAGAGAGTGGAGTGAGTGGAGTGAGTGGAGTGAGTGAGTGGAGTGAGTGGAGTGAGTGAGTGAGTGAGTGAGTGAGTGAGTGAGTGAGAGAGAGTGAGTGAGTGAGTGAGTGAGTGAGTGAGTGAGTGAGTGAGTGAGAGAGAGTGAGAGAGAGTGAGAGAGAGTGAGAGAGAGAGAGTGAGAGAGTGAGAGAGTGAGTGAGTGAGAGAGAGTGAGAGAGTGAGAGAGAGTGAGAGAGAGTGAGAGAGAGAGAGTGAGAGAGAGAGAGTGAGAGAGAGAGAGTGAGAGAGAGAGAGAGTGAGAGAGAGTGAGAGAGAGAGAGTGAAGAGAGAGAGAGTGAGAGAGAGAGAGTGAGAGAGAGAGAGTGAGAGAGTGAGAGAGAGAGAGAGTAGAGAGTGAGAGAGAGGTGTGAGAGAGAGTGAGAGAGAGTGTGAGGAGAGTGAGAGAGAGTGTGAGGAGTGAGTGAGAGTGTGAGAGAGTGAGTGGAGTGTGAGAGAGTGAGTGGAGTGTAGAGGTGTGAGAGAGTGTGGGGAGAGTGAGTGGTGTGTGTGAGTGGTGAGAGATGAGTGTGTGTGTGTGTGTGTGTGTGTGTGTGTGTGTGTGTGTGTGTGGTTGGAGAGAGAGAGAGAGAGAGAGAGAGAGAGAGAGATAATTTGAATGTTATTTCCATACGAGCAAAATTTTCCACTGCTCCATTAAAAAAATGCCATCTCAAGAAATACGTTAAATTAAAGTGTCCCCCAAACAAAATACTGTTTACTTTTTTCCATTGAAATTAAAGTAAACAGAACTCAAGCAAACATAACTAGGCAAAAATAAAACAGCCAACCTGTGACAAGTTGATCTGCTGTGTATACGACTTAGAGGTTAATATGTACTCATGGCGGCTGTTAAATATTTAATATTCAATTAATTTTATTATGCCTTGGTTACATACATAACAGTTATAAACACATTATTCTGTCAAATCGTATGACAGGATCACGGGTTTACCATCGCCGTATATGTAAATGTCTTGCATTCATAAGCAAAACGCTCAAATGATGCATCGAAAATAGAGCATGAAAGTTGTTCCGTTCCCCAGCCCAGCAAGAAATGCACGGAGTAATGGAACAACAACTGGCGGCTATGCAGCTGGTCGCATCAGTGCAGGGAACGGAACACTGCCTCAGTATTAATGTTTGTTATTTTTAATTTTTATTATAGTGAGTATAAAGCATTTCAATTTGTATTAAACATAAGACTACCCTCTCCTGGTTGTCTCTTGTCTCACCATTGCTGATTGGCTGAGAAATGTGTCATTGTCAGGCGACAGCCAATCCGAGGACATGAGACAGCATCAGTAAGGCTGATACAACAAAATGTTCCTTTAGAAGGAATTCTCACCACAGCCAAAGATGGTCATGTTTAACTTAATGTAATAAGAAATGAAGAATATAATTATACATATTGAAAGAAGTTGTTGAAATATGTTTCAAGGTAAAATTATTAATTAAGATATATATGAATATGGAATTTAATTTACTGCAAGATGTTTAATTGTGAAGAATTATTAAGTTTTGTGAAGAGTTGGATTTGTGTAAGAAGAATATTGAATTATTTATGTATTGGGTTTGTTAATAGTATAATTTTGATGCGAAGACTAAATTAAGTTTAAAATTGAAAGAAAACGATATAGGCTTGCTGTTTGTACCTAACTGCTGCACATATATGATTGCAACTGAATTGTAACAACTGGCAACAAAGCATATGGCTAAAGGGCAAACTTCATGACAGTCTAGAACTTCAGAAGCTGATGAAAGAACTTCAAGTACTTCTAGAACGTCAGAAGTTGCTTTTTCAGAAAGGGAAGAATCAGCCCAGAGAGAAAGAATCTATGATACAGTTTGAGATGTCGGAGGAGAAGAAATACAGTGTCCGAGGTATCCTGAGAACGTCTGAAGTACGTCGGCACAGGCAGTAAACAGTTTCCACACTAAGTGACATCGGGGGAGAAGTTTCAAAAGAGACAAAAGCAAAAGCAAGAAGAAAAATCATTCTTTTTGGGGTTTAGCATGTTTGGAGAACTTTAGTAAGTACCGAATATCGAAAAATTGTTTTTATTATTTATAGTGAACATGAATAATTGTGAAGGAGAAAAAACAAAAGTAGGGTTTGGAGATAATGTAATATGGATCCTTACGATGAAGCAAACATTACGGTTAATACTTGAAAAACATAGTCAGGACGTTGAAAAAAAAAAATTGAGATGGGGTTTGACCATCTGGAAAATTTTTTTGGATTGGAGTGTTTTGGATAAGAGTGAACAAAATCATAGGAAATGGAAAGAAAATTTAGAATACAAAAAAAAATTGAACAACAGAATAAGGTTATACCAAATGAATAATATATGGAAGGGAAATGTAAAAATGATATACTGAGCAAACATGATTGTGTATCATTAGATGATAAGGTTAGGTTGTGTACAAGTGAGAATCTGGATTTTGAAAGGGTAGTAGGAAAAATGTTGGTAAATAATAGGGAATTCATACAACACAGGAGCCAATGTAAGTTAATATTGAAATCATTAGGGAGGGGGGGGGGGGGGAAATTTAGAGAAGCAACAAAGCCAGTCATTTAAAACTAGTGCAACATGTAATTGAGGGGGATTGATAAAATTTTAACATAGATACATGGCGAGAAAAGTGATCAGGAAAGGAGAAAGAAGTAAAAAATTATTGATAGGTTGTGGAAAAGTGATGAGGGAGGGGGGGGGGGGGGGGTGTTTGTCAGATGAAACAAAGATCAAAACCTTCAGAAATCGAGTGAGACTGAGGAAAATTATAGGAGTAAATTTTGCATGGGCACACAAAACAGAAAAGAATGGAAGAAAAAGAAAGAAAAGGTTAAGATTTAAGTTAATAGAGGAATGAAATTTATTGAAGCATGATAAGAGGAGGATAAGGAGAAGAAAAACTAAGTTTAAAGTGTATACAGAAATGAAAAGTGGAAAAATATATAGTATTGCAATATGTTATAGTTTATGTTTTCGGGAATTAATTTTATTTGCTGTATTTCTGTGTAAAGGATAGTAATTCATTTAATATGTAGAAGATCGTGGCAAATTTGTACATATTCGTTTTTACAAATTTATTATTTTATTCAAGTCATTGCATCAGTAGCATAATTGTCATAGAATGACAGTGCAACTTTTTCAAGGAGTTAGTAAGAGATTCATGTCTGCATGTTGCACCATTTCACGAAACTCAGGGTACTGATGTTACAGTTGGCCGATGTGACAGCCCGCACGCGCATTGTAATACTTTGATTTTGAGACTCACATCAGTGTTCACAGGTTATTTTTAGACATGAGAGCACTATGCAAAGCCACGATTGGACCACGTTTACTTGATGCAATATTTCAGGCAGTATAAATAGGGTTAGCACAAAATTGAATATGAAGGTCTCATTGTAATGACTTTAAAAGGAACATGTGATGCATATTATCCTTTTGAAACAGGGTTTGATTAATTTACTTTATATGATTTTCTAATGTAATATGATGTACAGTACTTTACTTGCAACTTGCATTTTATACTAAAATTTTGGAACTAATTCTGATCAATTTACTTTGAGGGATAAGGAGTGTAAAGAATCTTATTATGAAGCAAAATTTTAATTTAATTGGAATTAATTTTACAGTGATGCAAACTTTGTATATATGAGTGTATAACCACATAACAATGTATTTTCATTGTAACTTTAACTTTGTATGTGAATGAACAACAATGTAATTGTGACTTGAACTTTGTATATGAATGTGTTACTATGTAATCAAATCATTTTTCTTGCAAGAGATGTAATCAAAGTCTAGCATTAATATAATCAACATTCATGTAGGTTTCGATTTGGGGGAAGGTTTCTTCTAAATCTTCCCCAAATCGAGGGGGGTAAAGTATCGTTGTAATATATATAATGTATATATTTAGGGAATTATTTTTATTTGCTATATTTCTGTGTAAATTTTAGTAATTCATATAATGTTTACAAGATCGTGGCAATAATAATTTGTTGGTATTTTGTACATATTCGTTTTTCCAAATTTATAATTTTATTTGAGTATAATCATCACAGAATGACAGTGCAACTTTTTCAAGGAGTTAGTAAGAGAGTCACGTCCACGTGTTGCACCATTTGATGAAACGCTCAGTGTATTGATGTCACAGTAGGCCGATGTGACAGCCCGCGCGTGCATGGTAATGCTTTGATTTTGAAACCCACGTCAGTGTTCACAGGCTATTTTTAGACATAAGCTCACTTTGTGAAGCCACGATTGGACCACGTTTACTTGATGCAATATTTCAGGCAGCATAAATAGGGTTAGCACGACTTTCTCGTTGTCACAGTTTTATAGTTCTCAGAAGTATCACAGTTCACTTCAGTTCATCTCAGTTCATCAGCCAGTTCAGCGATGTACTGTTTGTGCAGGGCAGCGAGTGACCATGCTGCCATTCTGCCTCTTGCCTTATTTTATTTAATTTATTACAAGTGTCAATTGTTTTGGAGACACAGCAATAAACTTCAGTTAACATTCACCATCTTTAATTTATTTTCTGTAGGCACTCCTGGATCAAGAAACGTTCAAGTGTTCAATTTATTTCTACGCTACGAGTCTCAAACTTCAACCGAGCTAGTCCGAGCTAGTGTTTGTTGCGAACTCCCACGAGTTTTCGTAAGGCACAACTGCAACAAGTTGCGTGGCATACCTGTAGTGATTTTGATTGTTGGAGGCTAATAAGCGCAGGCACGCTAAGGACTACTACCCAAGCACGCATATTACATGCCTCATTTCTATGTGTAAGGTAATGTGTTACATACCGTCTTATGATGTTCAATATAAAAAAAAGTTCCCACTAGTGTACACAATATCTACATACAGTCTCACACCTATTTTAAAATATTTCTGAGAACTTTGTGGATTTCATACACACTGCAGTGCAGTTTTCTCTCATGAAAAAGTCCACGCGGTAGCCAGTTACAACTCTATACCTTGCAGCAAGCTGCAGCCAAGCAACAATGCACTACTTCCGACATTGACCATTCCATCCCCTCTCCAACAACATGAAAAAGGGGAGGGTACTGAACAGGGGATGCTCAGTCTAGAGCCAGTCCAGGTGTTTGTGTTTTGGTTGCAGTGATGAACACCAATGCTGTGCCTCTAGTATTTGTTTAGTGTAATTGAAAAGTTATATTTGCGCATTTCTTGTTCGCAAATGGATAAGTTTGTGACAAGAAAATGCAAAACAGAAAGATCAGGTTCTGATCACAATGCTGAAAACAAAAAGAAGCTAGATAACAAGGAAGAAGAGGGGAGCAATGAGTTCACATCTACGAAGTGTTCCGACTTTGAAATTTCTTCCTGCTTGGTATAAGTCGTTCAACTGGCTGTATATCAAACCAGGTAAGCCAGGCACTTTATGCTTTTAATGAATATATTTTTCTAAGTCTAATCCATAAAAGCTTCTCCCAAAAAAATGGAGGATGCCTTTTCTGTTACCGGCTTCAGTAACTGGAAAAAAGCAATGGAGAAATTTCATTCACATGAAAACTCTGAAAGCCATAAATTATCTGCGTTGAGCTACAAGCAGAAGGACAACCTTATTGAGAAACAGATTCTTTCTCAATCATCTAGAGAACAAAAACAAGGATTGATTTTAGAGGCCATGATTCCGACTCAGGAAATTGGTTTCAATGGGTTAATCTTCGTTGCGAAGAGATTATTCAAATAAAGCAGTGAATGGCTAGAAACAAAGAAACTTATTTGGATGGTAAGATGCAAAGCAAATTCTTAGTTTATTGTAAAATGAAATAGTTAATGAAATATGCATCGAGATATGTTTGCAAACCCCCCCCATATTTTCCATTATTTGTGATGGTACCAGAGACATCAGTGGAGAAGAACAGCTGAATGTATGTTTCAGACAGATCGACATAGATTTATGTCTCCATGAAAGCTTCGTTGGTCTGTACAGTGTTAGGAAAACAACAGGCGAACGTATAGCCTCTAATCTTTTAGATTTCATGAAATGGCTTCAGTTACCAATTTCAAATTTATGAGGTCAAGAATATGATGAAGCCCCAAACATGAGTGGAAAAAGTAAAGTAGGTCAAGCAATATTGTCAAACCACCAGCCATTAGCACTTTATGTTCATTGTAGTGCTCACTGTGTAAATCTTGTGATACGGGATGATTGCAATTCATCCATCACTGTTAACAATAGCTTGGATTGGTCTCACGAGTTGGGAGTATTGTTGTCACAGTCATTACACGCCAAAAACTGTTTCGTACATCTTTCAGAGCTGTGAGCTGGTAATTCAGTCAGGAACATTGCAAAAATCAACTCATTATGTCTTAAAAGATGGATTTATAGAGAAAATCAGATAAATGAAATAACTGAGAACTATGAAGAAATTCTAGCTATTTTAGAAGATTAAAAAAGTCAGGATAAAGCAGCTTGTTTATTACGAGTTTTCGAAGCTGGTTCAATATTCTTTGGTGTTGTCATGGCCTAAGATGTAATTCTAAAACTAGAACTACTCAACATATCATGTCAGGGAACCAAACAAACAACCTCAGGACTGATTGATGCTGTGAACTTGATTTATTATTATTTAAATAGCAGTAGAAATGAAAGTACCTTCACAAAAATATTTGAAGAAGCTACTAGGAAATCACAAGAGATGAAAATTCTTCCTTTAACACTTCCGAGACAGAAACGTACACCAAAAAGACTTTCAGGCCTTGCTACACACCAGTCGTGTGAAGTTCACTATAGGATGGAGTACTTTTTCTATTATCGACTCTGCACTTGTTAGTTTGAAGACTAGGTTTGATCGAGAAAAACTGAAGAAGTTTGAAGCCATGGAAAAAAAAGTGACAGTCAGTGCCGGTAAAACTGAAAAAAAATTAGAGTGTAACAAGTGATTTGAGAAAATTTTCTTAATTAGACACTGAGTCTCTCCTTATAGAAATTAGGATGTTCAAAACAAAGTACCCAAGTTCTACTGCCAGCATCAAAGGAGCTTTGGCTGTCTTCAGAGATTTTTTACCAGACGTCACGTTTGTGAGATGTTTTTTTCTTAAACAAAGTAATCACATAAAAATATTATATATTTTTTATGCATTTAAGTGAGGAGTATAATTTTTGCACCATTAAATTATTTTCATGTTCACTGCTACTCTATAACCAATGTTAGGCTGTATTTTATGGCATTATTTTATTAATATGGTTTGTACTCTTGCAGAAAGTAAATGATGAGTTAAAGTCTGAAGAAAATTTGATCTCCTGCTTGTAAAACATGAAAATACCTTATCATTTTTGTAAAGCTACATTTGCTAGTATGGTGTAGGCAAAATGAGCATTAGAAATATATACCACCAATTAGAAACACAAGTAACATAATTTTATTATTTTTTAGAAAATATTGTTTTTTTTAATAACATTTCTTTAATTTTTCAGATCTATATTCAAAAATATTGAGGTGATACTTAGAATACTGCTCGTGATACCTAGTTCCGTTTGTGAAGCAGAAGATCTTTCAGTGCACTCCGTAGGCTGAAGACTTACCTCTGCAACAGCATGACTCAAAAAAGATTAAACGATAGCTGTGTGTACCTCACAAAGCCATATTAGAAAATTTTCCTTTCAGTAAAATTGTTTAAAAAAATGTGTGCTTTTTAATGAAAGATGAGTTAAGGTTTTCGTGTTTGATTGAGAAAATATAGGCATGTTCAAATAGAACACAAGAAATGTTTGCAATAAATATATCTAAATATACTATAAATGTTCTATTTAAAGTATCAAATTTTAATGTAATAGAGAGAGCTTTGGTTTTAACAATATTTTACTTTTATTGCATGTGCCTTCAATAGATCTTAATACTTTTAAAATATCAACAGCACAATGCAAAAACACAAACAAAAAAATAAGCAGCTTAGAGAATACTTTGTACGTAGCTTTTGGTAATATATTGGCATAACTTTAAAGTAAATTTGAAATACAACTTGTCCCGTCCCCCCTCCCCCAAAATAGCTGCCGTACACACCCATTGAGTGATATAAATTATAAAATAACTATAAATTGATGACAAGGCACAAATAATGAGAGATAGTAAAAAAAACTATTTTGTTTTATGAAAAAGAAAATTTAGTTATAGTATAACCAGAGTAATAAATTAAATTTTTATAAAATATGTAAAAATTTAATGAAATGAAAAATACCTAAAGTTATATAAAGTTAATGTAGAATGAACTAATTAAGAAACATATAAAAATTTTTCTTTGGTTTGAAAACTCCAAATATCAATATTGTTATAAATGAATAAATACTATGTAATAGATTGTAAGCTGAGGAGTTAATTAATAAATCACTTATTATAAACTATTTAGATGTAAAAAAAATATTGCAGCAAATATGGAGGATTAACACTGAGATTTATTTCGGTTTGTAACAACTATGTAAAATTTGTTTCACGTCGGGAAGGGGGAGTGCATGTTACATTGCAGATTTTCGGGGTTTTATTAACACTTAGTCATAGACATTATATATAAAGAGTACTTGCTTAGCGTCACTTTATTTTGATATCTTTCCAAATTAAGTTTAAAAATATGAGTTAACAGTATAATCTTTGGTTAATTTTAATAGTTATTTACAAAGAAATTTATTTGTTTACAACCGTATTCAGTAATAATGTTTGTTATTTTTCATTTCTTCCTAGTGGATAAAAAGCAATTCAATTTGTATTAAACATAATACTATCCTGATTGTCTCTCATCTCGCCATTGCTGATTGGCTGAAAAATGTGTCACTATCAGACAGCAGCCAATCAGAGGACATTAGACAACGTAATGTAGGCTGATAGCAACAAGAACAAAATTTTCCTATAGGAGGAATTCTCACCACCGTCAAAGATGGTCATGTGGAATTTAATGTAAAAAGAAATTAAGAATATAATGATAAATACTGAAGGAAGTTACTGAAATATGTTTCAAGGTAAAATTGTTAATTAAGATATATATATGAATATAGAATTTAATTTACTGCAAGGTGTTTAAATGTAAAGAATTATTTAGTTTTGTGAAAAGTTGAATTTGTATAAAAATAATATTGAAATATTTATGTATTGGGTTTGATAATTAAATAATTTTAATGCGAAGACTAAAGGAAGATTAAAATTGAAAGAAACAGATATTTACTTACTGTTTCTACCTAATTGCTGCATATATATGGTTATAGCTGAAATGTAACAACTGTATCTCCTAAGCCTAAACCTCCTTTTATTTACATACCATTACAATACACTTGGGGCATATCTAAGTTTTTAGGAATGGAGGTAATATTAAAAATTAAAAAACTAAATTTAATACCTTTATTTATTAACAATGCTGTAAAATACACACAGCTATTATATTAACATCTTTAAAATTACCTTTATCTACTATTTACACTCATTCTCAGTGAGTACAATATTTAATGTCAATTTAAATCCTAATTAAAGTTCTCATCACTGTCTTATATTGGTTACAGTCACTTAATTCAGGCTTATTATTTTCACACATTTAATTCAATTGTTTATTGCCATCATTCCAAATATCTGTCACTCATGCACACAGTTCAATAGTCCCGCCTGTCAATCACACACTCTGTAGATTTCATCTCGCTGGTTACTTTTGTCACCATCACTCAACACTTCGCTGGCTCTACACAACTGGTACTTGGCTGTACAAGGCTCCAGACTCCAGACAGACTACTTGGAGGCCCGAGTCATTCTGAGGGAGGCGAGGGCAATGACCTAAAAATTTTTGCAACGATAATCACAGACATTCAATTCTCAAGGACATGAAATGGCATGAGTCTCAACATGCTTATCAAGGCATGCACAGTGGCACCCCTTTGTAAATCTCAGTGTACTCCTCGAGTTACCAGTGATGCTCCTGACTCACCATGCTTTGAGCTCAAGCAGGACAGGGCAAGGGAAGCAACATGTAACATTACTGTGTTCAATTATCATTACCAACTACTAATATACTGCACTATAACTGTAAACATTTTGTACGAATTGTCTTCCACTTCTAGTCCGAAAAGCTGCCTTGTTCCACGAGATCCTGGAAGTTTTCTTCTTGTCGAGAACATGGAGCTGCTGGCCTCTGCTTGGCAGTATCTTTGTCCACCAATTGGTGAAACTTCAGGTGATCAAAGCAGTTTGTATGACCCTGTCCTTGTATGTTTGAAATGGTGGAGACCCATATTCTTTCCTTGGGCTTGATTTCCACCATTATTACCATATAGCAATATAATTTGTTGTGCTTTTATGTTTCTTATTATCCTCTGATATTTCTCATCATACATGTTTACCACTTGCTGACTGCACAATTTCAAGTCCCAGATTCCATAACGTATAACATGGATTTATTCATGTCATATCTGCAGACCATATGTACATACCTGTATAATGTAATGGATTACCCTCATATACCTCAAGGTTCGCATCATAGCTCTTCTTGGTTCTCTCTTTGATGCAATACGGTCTTGAACCTGCCAACACCTTAATGGGTTTCACCAAAGTTCTAGTGAAGAACTTGTCTGTAGTAAGATATGACACAACTTTTTCCAAACAACAGTTTTGCATGTTCAATACTTTATTGTAATGGGGCAGCTCTACAACTCAACAACCTTATATTACTGTCTGTTGTTTTGGATAATATTCACCTACTTTGTTTATCTGTTTTATATTCAAGATTTAACCTAGTTTCTGTTAATACATCATTTTTTACTCTATTTTACTTCCATGCTATATTTGCTGCATCATCTAGAATTATTTATTCATGTACCTATAGTTTGTCTTTGGTGTTTGTTATTTTGATCATCAATTATGAGGTTTTTCTCTATTTTTTCTTATGATAACTGGGTTCCTTTTATGTACTTATCATGTTATTTATATATCTACTGACAACTAACCTAGGTTATTATCTTATTTATTTTTATATTTTTGTGTTATGATTGGAATGTTTAACATAAAACAACAATGCTCTGCAGGGCAGTAAAACCAAAATATCCAATCCAATTACAAGATTAATATTGAGTCTAATATTCCATGACAATTAATTATGTTCTTCACCAGCAAAACTACATATTCTAACCGAGTTAGCAAGTCTATGAAGATCAACAACTTCTGTGGATCTTGAAAAATAAGGGCATCCATAAAAATAATTTATTTAACTTTTCCTAATGTCTCCCGACTACGTTAACACAACCATAATCCCTCCAACAGCAAAAATATATATTTCTTATTATTAATTAGATTTTATAACATTTTTATATAAAAAAAAAAACAAAATAGGGGAGACCGGGGATAATGTGAACATGGGAATACTTTGTAGCCCAGGAAATAAAGGTTTTGTGTCGGGAAAAATTAATGACAATTTGAACTTCTGCCAGCTGTTAGGACCCAACTAGAGTTATATTTTCCCAAAAGTCCCCACCCCATCCCTCCCACAGTGGTTTTCCCCCTAGCACTCCTTCAAAATCCCATCTGCAAGCTTTGGATTAAAACTTATATCTGAGTGACCATTGACCTTATATAAAAAGCTCTTTTTGATTTTCTTTCTTAAGTTATTATCTACAAAAAGATCTCTTGACTTCTTTTGCTATGATTAATACTGTTATATAAATTTGTTGAGCTATGTAAAATTTTACCTCTTCAAACTAAGTTTATTACAGCTTTTACAATTTAACATGTTTATTTAAGATAATTCACTGAAACACATCAAATAAAAAAAATTAAAGTTGTAGAACACTTCTTTAGCTTTCTAAAGAACAAATATACATAATGTGTGATAACACATAGCAGAGCACGTTAAAAGAACCAAGTGTGCATGTGCCACAACCCCAGATTAGAACCAGGCTGCCAGTCCCTCTACTTGCTCGCACTGTTTATCACAGACTATAATCATCACTTGTAATAATCCTCAACATCTACTTTTTTTATATTTTTTATGTGTAAACATAAAACTGTTTAAAATTCTTTGTGGATTTTTGTCAGATTTTGTTTGGGGCAGCTTTGCCCTAAACCTTTAGCTAGGGTCGTTTCATTATCCACCGCCAGCCGTGTCTCGGACTGACAACAACCGGCAGCTGTAAAGTAATGCACACTGTTAACTAATTCACTATGTGTAGTTAAGAGTACAGTGTGTAGCGGCCACAGAGGCACCGCACACAAACCGCTTAAGCTACGATGGAATATAGCTTGTGCAGAGAGGTAGCTGTTTGTTAAACATGCTCCACATAGCCGACTGCCTGGTTCCTATAAATACGAAGCGCAGTACGCCACCATTCCTGCCCCCCCCCCCCCAGATGATCACCGCAGTGCAAGAAGTCAGTCAGAGTGATATTATCATAGTCGACCACGAAGAAGAAGGCACCACTATAACCAGGCATAGAGGAGCTCTGGGCCATCCTACAGTCTGTGTGTGTGTATATATATATATATATATATATATATATATATATATATATATATATATATATATATATATATATATATATATATATATATATATATATATATATATATATATATATAGTAAGCATAAATCCGCATGGAAGTTAGGCATAACACTATCTCTTGAGTCTCGTTACCCAGTCAACCTAAGCGATAAATATCTCCGGCAATGTTAGGCAGATTCATTTAGACTCTTGTGATGGATAATAACTTGTACCTTCGTGTATACTGTTTAAAGAGTTAATGCCTTGTGTACTTCAGTCTCGTGTTAATAACCTTATTCACAAATGTGTAATTAATGTTATAATAAAGGTGTTGTGGATAAAGGAAATCTGGTTTTCTTTACTAGTCAGTAATTAATAGCTATGCACGCCATGAACTAATCCCCCTCTTACGGCGATTACCATTACATACATTAACTGATTAGCAGCATTCAGGTTGCAGTTGTAGTTCAGTGATAAAGGTTAGGAGGAAGGGGGCAAAATAACTCGCTGTTAGTTAATGTGTACTTTCATTACCATCTTATCCCAAGCTGTTCATATAAAATTAGATCCTTAGTAACAATAGGTTCTAGTAATTATTTTGTCATAGTTTCCAAAAGTAAATTGATTGTAAAAATTATTGTATTAGCACCAGCAAGCATAACAGCTGTCACATCCCGCGTGGTCAGGACACGCGCAGTAAGCGATAGTGTGGAAGGTTAGCATGCCACATGCGCAAGTCAGCAGCTCGCGTAGGAGGGCATGCCAGACTAACTGCTCGACGTCACGTTACTCACCACGCTAACCTTAGATCTGCTTATTTTTACTTCCTTACATTTAATGCATTTACACTGCTTGTTTCTGTATGTAGGACGACCTGTTCCCTTGTAGGCAAAGATATCTCCATTTGTGTTGTGTGTCTTTCGAAGATTTTTCCCATTTTCTTCTCTTTGTATTTAGTATTACTTGTAACTTACACAAAGTGCACGGCACCAACTACACTACACACCTTTATTCTAACATGTTGACATGACTACAAACCACCCATCTACCGCTCACAATATAAGAAAATTAGTTAAAGACACTGTTAATTGACTTAGGCAATGCTAAATGTGCAGTTCCAATAAACGAACAGTTATGAAATCAGTTAACTAGTAGTAACACAGAATCGCACATCTCACCAACAGAACACATTACATCACTGAACACACTTTTCAACACCTATCAACATTTAACCAGCCTGGTACAAGCAGATATCTTACACCACGCCCACGCCAGACACTTCAAACAACACAGACACATATAATTTCCATTCCAGCTACGAACGCTGACAACACCATAAATCCAACTGCACAACCACAAACCACAACATCCCTAGTACACATTGTGATTCCTGAAACACACCACATTCCCACTTCTACAGGAAAGAATCACGAAAATGTGGAGGAATTTTTAGATACTTTTAATGCCGTAAATGAGTTAAATAACTGGTCTGACCTTGAGAAACGACGGTGGCTAAAGTTATATCTGCAAGGAACTGCAAAGAGGGCTTACGAGAATCTCTATTATGCCAGTGCAGCAGAAATCACTTGGAAACATATTGAAAAAAAATTATTGCACACATTCACACAAATTGACATAACAGACAAGTATAGACAGCTCTCTCACTCCACAAAAGCATAACCAGGCGAGAGTGCTCAGTCTCACATTGAAAATTCAACTTTTTACAAGAATAAGTGTACACCACAATTACCTGAGCCAGAATTCGTTAACATAATTTGGGATTCTCTGTTACCACCCCTTGCCGACAAACTTGTGCCATTGGAGAACAAAACACTAAACCAGCTGCTACACAACATTAAAAACATTGATCTTGGATGTAAAGATACACACAGAACATTGAAAAGACATCACCAAACCCATAACATGTTAACCTCCAAGAGGAGATCGCTATTTTGAAAGAACAGTTAGACACGCTCAAAAACATGTACAAACATACGGCACCATGCCCACGTCCTGTGAGTTACGTTCAAACACCTACATTTCAACCCCCACCTACAACCCACACATTTTCAAATCAGTTTCAATAGACCCACAGTAATTTAATTGAAACAGATAAGGAAACCATACAGACATCCATCACATCAAGGACCCTATACACACCATGCACACAAACAGGCAGGGTGCAACAGAGTTATTACAAGCATGTACAGGAGGAAGTTCGTAGGGTAAATTTTTACGCCAGACACAGAAGCCGTCAATGTATTTTGTTTCCCAAACTAAATTTTGAATTTTCTACTAACATCGGCGACCGCTTTAAGATGTTTAAAAACAAATTCGGGCTGATGCCAAGAACTGTTCTTGTAGAATGGGCACCACAAAACCACATACTTGATAATACTAATTGTTTCCACAGTACGAGGAACGAAGCCCGCAGTGATGAGCCAATGTCGAAAAACATACTGAGCGGGCCCGCACCTCAATCTAGCACACATAACCACACAAACCCAAAATCAAAAGTAGAATGTCAGCATGTCGGACTTCATACAGTGACACCACGCGACCTTGTCACCATTCAAGGAAAGAAATATTATGCTTTGCTAGATACTGGGTGCTCTCGTAGCAGCGTAGCAAGCGCAGTGATTACTAATCAGCACCTTCACCCTTTAAATGAGCAAATAACTTTAGTCCGTGCCACATCTTTCTTAACATCACCTAAATTTGAAATAACTCTTAACTTAAGCATATCTGGCCATGCTTACCCTCAAATCTTTTTAGTTGTTGATAATCTACAGCAACACATTATTTTAGGTGTTGATTCCATCAAGCGGTATGATGTAATCCCAATATTAAAGTATAATACTCTCTTCATCCATTCATGCAATGCTAAGAAAATTATGGAACTACCACTGTATTCAGACAGGTCAGATCACGAGGGTATCTCTATAGAGCAGTATTGCCATGCGTTACAAAGTTTTGAATCTGGACAACCACAGATGTCCCATATCGATAAAAAGTTATCTACCAAACAAACACAGACAATTCACACTATTATCGAGAAATATCAAGACAGGATCGCTAATAATATTTTAGAATTAACTGAGGCAAAAAACGTCTAAATAAAGTTAGATTTGACAACCAATAAACCTATTGCAACTAGGCCCAACAGAATCAGTCCAAACATTTGTGATGACCTTTTAATTCAAATTAACGACGTGGTACAAGCCGGGAATTATTGAGGAAGCGAACTCGCCCTACTCTGCGCCGAGTTTGGTAGTTTCCAAAAAAAATGGAGGGTTAAGATTCCTAACAGACTTCCGAAAACTTAACCAATATTTTACAAGGGTACAGTACCCATTGTATCACACAGAGGACATTTTGAATGCCCTCCAGAACTCACATTATATAACCAGTTATTATCAGGTTTTTATAGCATCCCTGCCAGAAAGCAGGATCATTATAAATTGGCATTTACAATCAATGGAGTTGAGTTGTTCCAATACAAAAGGTATGCCTATGGGGTTAAGTACATCCCCTCAGTACTTCCAAATGTTTATCAATACTTTACTAGGACCTTTGCGGTGGACTGCAGAAATTGCATAGAGCGATGATATTTTTGTTTTAGAAAATTCGTTCAAGGAAGATGTTTCAAATAGTGAAAATGTTGTTCAATTATTGCGTATGTTCAATGTAAAGGTAAACACAAAAAATTTACATTTGCCTAACAAACAGTAAAAGTACTAGGACATATTATAACCCTGCAAGGGATTTATATGGATCCTGAAAAAGTTTGCGCTATAGAGCACATGGCAACTCCTACAAACATAAAACAACTCCGTACATTCCTAGGCATGACATGATACCTATGCAGGTACATCATGAATTACACCACAATAGTGCAAACCGCTTATTGAATTGACGAAACACAACATAACATACAAGTGGGTGGACGTTCACCAACAAGCATTTCTTAACCTAAAAAAAGCTATTCTATAGGTCCCAGTGTAACAAAAGTTTGATAAGGACAAAAAAATTGTCCTAGCATGCGATGCAAGTAATGACGCGGTCGGCAGAGTGCTATGCAAGATGACCCATGCAAGATGACCCGACCCGCACACTAAACAGTGATATATCATTGTGTTCGATTCAAAAAAATTATCAATCCAGGAATCGCGCTGAAATGCGACAGAAAGAGAACTTGCTGCCATACGTTATCTCTGCAATCATTTCCATCAGTATTTATATGGACAATGCTTTAAAATCGAAACAGACCATGTAAGTCTTAGATATTTGCGATCCATGGTGGAGAATAACATTAGGATTCAGAAAATGGCAATTACCCTTAGTGATTACGACTTTGAGCCCTATATTGTGAAAGGAAAGTAAAATACCCTCCTCCCCGATGCCTTAAGCAGAATCACAACTGAACCTAAAATAAACACAAACATAGTCACCATTATCAACACTACCTACGAGGTTAAAGAACAAATGATAATTTTCACATCCCTTTACCAAGCATTAGTAGAAACGGTTTTAGAAGATGCACATAAACAGGACGAAATAAATAAAAACATTGTTAAATATACAATTACCCATTGGGACGATATAAAGAATAATTTCAAGACTGGCTTACAATCTCAACACAGAAATAAGGTAGCCACGGAGTTAGCTAACAAGGAAATTTTTCCCAATGCAAGCAATCTGTAAAATTATCATAACACTGTATCAAGTCAACATACAGATAATTAAGGAAAATCACCCACATAATCTTGAAACTATATGTATTGATCCTTTGTTAAGTTGTATGATCCTCATTGTTAATGAACAGCAACAGCCACATTTCTTGCCTGTATACACACATGACCAAGAGTACATTAAGATTGACAATGACTCAATTGTCCATTTATGTCCAATTGTCGTAAACACCTCATCATACGAATGTAACCCTTACATAAAGAAATTAAAGCTAGCATTACTTCTGCCAGATCAGGCTGACAACAAATACCATATACTGAGTCAACATTATGGCATTACAGCAAATGGTGAAATATTTTTGAAAGTCAATACGCCCCAGGGTCCCACCAAGCTAACCCTTGTACAACAAGTTTACATTAAGGAAATTATTCAGGCCCATCATGATGTAATATTCGGAGGTGGTCATTTTGGCACGTTTAAAACCCTTCAAAATATCAAACAATCATACTACTGGGATACTATGAACACTAACATTAAGAATTACGTAAGATCGTGCCCTATTTGTCAGAAAACAAAAGCTAATAATTCTAAATTGATGGGTCAAATTACGTCTATCCCTCCCCAACCGCTTTTGAAGACTTGGGTATTAGATGCCAAGGGACCCCTCCCTACCACTGTGCATAAGAATAAATACATACTTGGCAACACAGAGTACTTTACTCGATATGTTGTAGTGAAGGCTGTACATTCAATTATTGCCGCCACGTGTGCGGAATTCATTAAGCAGGTTGTCTTACAATTTGGTTGTCATGAACAAATCTTGACTGACAGAGGCACACAATTTCAGAACGAGTTAATAAGTCAACTTCTGAAATCTCTTGGAATCAAAAAATTAACGACTACTACCTATAATCCTAGATGTAACAGCCTGGTCGAAGCGCCGGACCATATTATTTGTGAACAATTAACTACTTGTGTGAACACCGACCAGGCCAATTGGGACCTTTACGTAGATTTTATTTCCTTTAATTATAATACTAGCATAAATACTACAACTAAGTTTACACCATTCTACTTATTACACGGCGTAGAAGCTGCCCTGTCGGCACAAGTACATACCTGCCAACTTTTTAAATCCTCAATCAGTAAAACATTTTGAAAATGTCAATTTTAACGTAAACCGGATGTGGCATTTTCCCAAAAACCTACAGTGTAAAGAACATTTCTTCCACACAGGCCTATTTTCTTACATATTAACTTATCATTTTAACCCTAAATTACAAAATAAATATGAAGTAGAAGTTAAAGATTCTTATGGTCAAGACTTCTTTAAACTTGCAGAAAATGCAGTTTTCACAACTGTACGTTAACTCTGTGAGAATGGGCGTATGCCAACCTGAAGTTCAAAGGAAATTTCTTTGCAAGAAAGTGAAAAATTTGTGTCAAATTGTTTACTAAACTTATTAATATTATGTTTTCTTTTAATTAAAAAAAAAAACTTTGCAGCTTAGTGTGTACAATGAGAAGTAATACTAATTGTAAACATTAACACATTACAAGTCTCACCTTCACAGCAACTTTCCTTTCAATCAACTTCAGTTATTACCAGTTCACATTAACACTGTAGCTGTTGTGTTGCATCTTATTTACAACACACTGTTTCACATATTATTTAAAACAACCAAACTTAAAAGAACAGTTCAAACTTTAATCCTAATTAATTCTGTTGACTGGCCATCATGTACTTTTTTGACACTTCCGAATCAGGAAATGTCTATTTGAACATAGGCCCGGCATGGCATGCTACACTTATTGGAATATTCTCTTCAACTAGAAAAGACGTGAACTAGCATTCTGCTGCTGTAATGTTATCCACCTCAGAACTTTTGACAATGAACTGTCCAATTTAAAATTATTAAAACCGCCTTTCACATTTTAAATGTGTTTTCCACACTTCACGTGGTTGAAAACATATTTCCTGCTGACTTTTGCAATGTTTACATCGCGCCTACAAACACAGCAAAACACGAACTTCTCTCCTTTGTTAGACTTTAATATACACGGAAATTCTTGTGTGTACTCTTTCCAAAATAATCAGAAAATAAGTTTTCTTAACGTTTGCCCTCATTTTGCCGATTACTACGCGACACAACGTTGTAAAAATAAGCACTTACAACACGAACATGGCAGACAAGTAAACACCGCCACTTTCAGTACATGGAAACTCGGAGCGAAACCAAACAATCCTCTGTAAGTAAAGTTATAAAGAGTCTGTTTCTCTATACTTCCGGAAATGAAAACTGATTGGACAAATGTGATAGACAACCTGCATTGCTACATACACAACCTCATTTTACTAGTAACGTACCCACCCAACACTTTGAAGTCTCCTTTCACGTTAACCCAGAACACTCACCATCAGACATACCACCACACACACACACATAATCTCCATAACATGTTCCATCCCGCGTGTATAGCCCACAGTCTGACATTTTAGGTTTTCATTTTTACGACGACGTTACACTATAACCACTAACAACAAACATGCCATCCCCCCCACCTATACATTAATTTAAATACAGACGATACAACACCCCAGACATACAACATGGCTAACAACCAACTACCACAGCCCCTACAAATTATTCATACACAGCCTGAAAAACCACCTACCTTTTCCTGAAACCAGGACAAAAACATTATGGAATTTACTGAGGCCTTTGAGGAGGTTACCAAGATTAACGGGTGGGATGAAACAGAAAAGTGTAGCAGGGTAAGTTTTACCACCAAGGTTCTGCTAAACACACACTTGACAATCTAGCACGTGATCATCAACAACCACTCACATGGCCTGCCTTACAACAGACACTCAAGGACACCTTCACTTCCCTGGCGGACACAGAGCGGTTTAAACACCTCATTTACACCAAACGGCAAGCTGTGGGAGAAGACACCTTACGACACATTCAGACTATGAAATATTACAGCAACAGGCACAACACACACATGTCTGACAAAGACTTTCTGAATGTCCTGTGGAAATTACTCTTACCATCAATAGTTGACAAGTTGATTGATCTCCAAACTACACATTATGAGACATGATTATCAACTTAAAACATATAGATATTAGTATGTACAAATACAACCAAACACTCACACCATCCCGACCGAACCCCGATTCTAAAAGATTAGAGTCTGCAATTCTTAAACTCAATTAAGACATTGCTCATTTAACCCTACAACAACAAAACATCCCAGTCAGTCAAAACTCTCTTACCGAACAACCACACCAAAATCACATATTTCAACACCAAACACAACGCATATATCCTGTATCTCATTGGGGAAACTACACACCACAATTACGATACTCCCATCCACATCAGCTTACAAATACCATAAGATAGAACCCCTCTCAAACATACAACTACATGGGTCATCAGAACCTTCACAGGGGCCAATCTAACTTCTGTGGGAACGTGTACAACAACTACCCCTCTCAGCATAATAATCATTACACCAGGGATAACCAATTCACCACCCATGGGCATGGTTATAGTAACAAGCAGGTAGGTTACGAACCAACAAAAAACTACTATAGGAGGGGGCAATAAGCACCACCCCCGCGAACACAATCAGGAGAACGGTGCGTTCATATCACAGACAAACCAGGCAAACAGGTCCCATAAGGGCACTTCGTGGTAAATCGCAAAAACCGTAGAATTACACAAAAAGCGTAAATGCCAGTCACAGAAACAGTCTCTCCGGGAATCTAGGAAATAGAATTCCCCCACAGGCGCATTCACGGAATGTGAAAACTCACAATACAATAAGAAAAGGCGTCCAAGCAGAAACCAAGGTACTAAGAGTAATAAACGCCTGCCAGGCAGTGTCAAAAAAAAATCCCAACCAGGTCTTATGCAGAAATTGTGAAGATTAATTCTTTCTGTGAACTTCCACCACAAAACCAGACACCCCTACACCATACATATAACTATCAACATAATGTCAACATATACGCCAAGGCCGCTATTTTAAACACGCCCCCGATTCTCGCCAAGCCAGCTGCTGGGGTGACGTCACGCAATGCCGCGTCTAAACAAACACTGCGAGAGCTGCAGACAAAGACGGAAATTGCAGCTAGGTCGTGTAAACAGTCGATGCAGCACATTGCGTGAGCGTAGCCAGCCCAAAGACAGACACATGGGCGCATCACACCCCTCGCACAGCCAACCAGCATTGCCACACCTCTGCCTCAGCTCGACCCAGTTCACAACATTGCCAAACATCACGAAAGTGTCGCACACAAACAGGAAGTTGCCGGACCATGTAGCCTGGTACACAACACATGCGCACTATGTTTCTATGCTGGACACAAGGCCAGGCACTGTAATTTGTTTTCCAAACAAACTTTTGAGTTTGCCACAGACATCGGGGATCGGTTCAAGCGCTTCAAAAACCAAATTTGGCCTTACACGTCAAAAAGTATACATACAAAGCTCACATAAGAATTGTGTCACTCCCAGTACACTGTGTTTTCACAATACTGCGGGGCAGGCCTGCAATGATGAATTATTGTTGAAAAAACACTGAGCGCGCCTGCACCTCCAACCACTTCAACAAACATATACACCCTACACAGGAAGTGGACTGTCAACATGCTATACACACAACAGCGACATCCTGCGTTCCAGTTACGATTAAGGGGACATGATATTATGCACTTGTGGTTAGTGAATGCTCCCGCAGTTGTGTAGCAAGTACACTTATATCCAACCAACGCCTTTTTCCGTTAAGGGAAGACATTACTTTAGTTGGGGCCATGGTGTTTTCACTCCACTGAAGTTTGAAACTAGTATTAAATTGAATATAGGAGGCCATACATATCCTCAGTGATTTTTCATTGTCGATAATCTACAAGACTTAATCCTCGGCGTAGACATCATTAAGCGTTATGACATCACACCAATTTTAAAACACGACTTAATGCTCATACATGGCCACGATCCCAACAAAATAGTATAGGTTTTGGTACACCTAGGGCCTTAGACAACCGATTCCAGAAACTCCATAGAACACTCCTTACAAGCGTTACACACCTTTGAATCTAACCCTCCTGAATTGCCTCATGTAAATAGCAAGCTAACAGCAACACAGGCAGCTACCATCTCTGATATTATACATTCATATAAAGATCGGATAGCTAATTTCATTCTAGAAATAACCAAAGCTTAGGATTTTGCGATAAAATTAGACCTCACAAATGACAGACATACAGCCACCCGCCTTTACAGAATTAGCCCCAAAGTCAGGGGTGAGCTTTTAAAGCAAATTAAGGATATGGTTGACGCTGGGATTATTCAGGAAGCAGATTCCCTTTATTCTGCACTAAGTCTAGTCATTACTAAGAAAAATTGAGGTTTAAAGTTTTTAAGAGATTCTAGAAAGTTGAATCAGCACCTAACCCGCGTATAATACCCTCTACCAAGGGCAGAGGACATTCTGAACATCCTCCAAAATTCCCTCTAGATTACTAGTCTCAACTTATTGTCAGGTTTTTACAGTATCCCTGTCAGGGAAGAGGGCAGATTTAAGTTAGCATTCACAATTGATGGTGTGGGTTTATTTGAGTATAAAAGAATGTCAATGGGACTCAGCACCTCCCCTCAATATTTTCAAATGTTTATTAATAATCTATTAGGTCCTCTGAGATGGACAGAAGAACATTTAGCTAACATTAAGAAGGTATTTGAGTGTTTACAAATGCTTAATGTGAAAGTAAACACCAAAAAGTGCACATTTGCTGAGCAAACAGTCAAGGTACTCAGCCCCATTATCACCCCCAATGGTATTTCCACAGACCCCGAAAAAGTTGCGGCTATAGAGAAAATGGCACCCCCAGTGAACTTAAAGCAGCTTTGCACCTTTCTCTGTATGACATCGTATTTGCGATGCTATATTATGAATTATGCAACACTGGTGCAGCCACTTATCACTCTCACCAAACACAATATACCATTTAACTGGACTGAATCCCATCATCAAGCATTCATTAATCTGAAAAAAGCTATTTTGGGAGCCCCTATATTACAAAAATGTAACGAGGAAAGAGAAATCATTTTGGCCCGTGACACCATTAATGACGCTGTTGGCGGGCCTCTCCTACAGGTAGACCCACATTCAAAACAATGTGCTATTATTGCCTTTGCATCACAAAAACTATCAGCTCAAGAATTGCGCTGGAATACCACGGAAAGAGAACTTCGAGCAATTAGATACCTCTGCAATCATTTCCGTCAGTATCTGTATGGTAGAAAGTGTAAAATTGAGATGGACCACGCGTGCCTCAGGTATTTACGTTCTATAGTGGAACATAATATTAGAATTCAGAAAATGGCTATCGCACTCAGCAAATATGATTTTGAAGCTCATATCGTACAAGATAAATTAAACACCCTCCCCGATACTTTAAGCGGCATTCCTACCTCCCCTCCAGTTCTGACCTATACAGTCAAAGTTAACAATGCTCACTATGAGGTTAAAGATAACATATTGAATTGTACCACACTATACAGCCTTAGCAGAAGCCATTCTGCAGGATACAAATAGGGCGGATGAGATTCAAAACACTATTGCTAAATACACCAAAGGTCACTGGGAGGACATTAAGCATTATTTTAAATCTCAATACCAGGAACAGGATAGAGATCATATAGCCAAGGCACCAGTGAATGAAGATACCTACCCCATGCACGTGATCTGCAAAATTCTTACCACCTTGAATCAAATCAATATTCAAATCATTAAAGAAAATTCCACCGCACTCTTAGAAACAACTTGTATTAATCTCGTGCTGAAATGTAAAATACTCATTGTTAATAAGTCAGATATACCACATTTTTTACCTGTATATACACATGTTCAGGAATATGTAAAAATTTATGACAATTCCATTTTTCTCTTCTGTCCCATCATGGTTAATACATCCCTTTTTGTAGGTGAATACGATTGTGACCCCCACATTAAAAAGCTGAAATTAGCACTATTGAATCCCGACCAGGCCGATACTAAATACTGTCCTTTGAGCCGTGGGTATGAAAATTTCAGAAAATTAATATGCCCCAGAGTCCGTCCAAGCTAACTCTCATTCCCCAAATATACGTCAACAAGATTATATAGGCCCACCATGATGCAATATTTGGTAGTGGACACTTTGGCACACTTAAAACAAACAAAAAAATTAAACAAGCTTATTTTTGTGATAATATGAACGCCAACATCAAGCGATAAGTAAAGTCATGCTTCACTTGTCAAAAAACAAACGCCATTAATTCTAAACTGATGGGTCGGATGACATCCATACCTTCCCAGCCGTTCCTAAAAACTTGGGCTTTAGATGCCAAAGGGCCTCTCCCCACCACCAGCCATAAAAATAAATACATTCTAGTCATAACTGAGTATGCAAACCTGCTACATTGTTGCTAAGGCTGTTCCCTCAATCGATGCCGCCACGTGTGCGGACTTTATCAAACAAGTCATTTTCCAATTTGACTGCCCTGAATGACTTTTAACTGACAGAGGCACAAGCTTCCAAAATTAATGGGTTAGCCACCTTTTACAGTCCCTTGGTATTAAGAAATGTATGACTGTAGCCTATAATCCCAGATGTAACGGGCTTGTAGAAGCTTTGAATCACTTAATTGGGGAGCAACTTACTGTCTGTGCAAACACAGATCAAGCTACTGGGACCTGTATGTATATTTCATTTGTTTTAATTACAACACAAGTAATAATACTACGACCAAATTCACTCCATTTGGCTTAATGCATGGTGTCTAAGCTTCCCTCCCGGTGCAAGTAGTTGCTAGTCAACATTCGCCCGGTGCGCACAATTGGTGCAAAAAACTTCGGCAAAACTGTGAAATGGATAAACTGAATCTCATACACACACAAGAAAGCCAAATGAAGAAGTTTAACAGTTCACATAAAAAAAGTTATCTTCGTATAAATTATTATGTTTATGTACGCAACCAAGGCTGCCAGAAGGCACTTACCCCTCATTATCGTGGCCCTTACCAAGTCGTAGACATATTAGGTGAATCTACAATCTGCATACGCACCAACAAAACCAGAATACCCAAATACGACACTGTGTGCACTCATCACAATAAACCCGCTTATATACGTTAATCAGTGTATGTTGTCGCAATTAGTTATAAGTTTTCTATGCTCAGTGTTTTATATGTCCTGAAATTAGTGTTACAGTAAATGTCATTATCTTTGTGGAGCAACAAACTGTCCTAAACCAGTGAGTGAACGGTGCAAGCAGCACTCAAGCAGCCCATCCACGCCGAGCCTGGGGACGTGATGACACCGGCTTGGCCTCAGCAAATGCGCACATAATGGGAAGAAGGCAATGTGAGGCGTTAGCCGGACTTCCTCACTGCCAACATGCCACGAGGGTTCTGCAGCTTGCCCACATTCCGGAGAGGGGAGTCACAGCTGCAACTATACTGCACGTGACGGGTCACAGCAGCAGCTACGCCAAACTGCCACCCTTGCCAAATGCAGTTGGTGGCACTGGGTGTCCACAAGCCACGCCTTGCGCAGGCACATGATGGTTGCCATGGCAACTCCAACCAGTGGCCGCCTTGCAGACGAGGAGTGGGGAGCCCACTCCAGTCGCGCCACTGTCAAGGTCATGACAGCCCTCTGCATGCTCCTGCCAGCTGTGTTGACACTGCCCGCCACGTACTGTGTACATGCTGGATTATACTGGGCTCCAGTAGTGGCCGACTTCATCTACGAAGATAGCTTATCCCTTGTTTATGTTATTCCATTGAATTTTCCACAAATCCTTGAAAGTTTGGACCAGTATTTACATGTGGCATGTTCGAATTGCACGTCAAATTCGTGCAAAAATGCCAAGGTCTTATATGCCTATTTATAGGATGTGGAGCACGGTATTCTCCATGAGTTTCTGGACGACGTGTCTACAGGTTTCCGCCAAAAGAGAGGTATTTAAATCCTGGGGGATGTCACTTTGTGGTGCAGCAATGTGCTCACGAACTAGCACTTGCGGGCCCTACTCAACAACGATGTCCAACTGGACACCTAGATACGTGAACTCACAGAAAATATACAGGTCACCAACAAGGCACTCAACGTCACCCTTAAAATAATCAATCAGATTGAACATAAAGTAATGGCGAAAGTTAACTCTCTTTCAAAGACCATGGAATACAAATGTGAATTACATAACATAACACAAAGCAGCAATCTAAAATATATGTTCAGTGATAATCTGGAAAATATGTATGCTCTGCAGACTCCAGAGACCAGGATGACTTTATATCAGAAAATCCAGAATCAGATGATCCCAAGTATCTACAACATGAATGCTCATGAAAATGTTGGAATAACTAGAAAAACACTAGCAATGTAAATCTGTAACACAAGATCACTCATGGGGTTTACAATATGAGGTTTCAATAGTTAACTAAACAGTCTGAAGTTAAAAATATGTTGGTAACTATAAAGAAGTGCAGATCCCACGGTAGCATGCACTTCACAACCACTTACAGACTGCCAAACACGGTGGATGGAAAAAGGTTCCTCAGAGCCTCCTGTGACCCTTAGGAACCTAAACAATATAAAAACTACAAAGAAATCAGAGAACTATGCAGATATTCCCTAGTATCAATTTCTACTGTGTGCTGACCCTAATGTTTACTATTGTCATGACATATTTACCATGGCCCAGTTCAGTGAATACCAACTGTTCCCACATGCATAACACAGCACATTTCCACACTGCTGCAATCACCTGTATTGCTCACTCCCACACTATATCTGTACACAGGCTTCCTGGAGTCCTGTGGAGGTCTCTGGGTGCTGCTGGGTCAGCAGTTCGACAACAATTTACACTTCTTAGATAAAGTTAAAGTGCATTAGATTATACTGGAAGTAATGAAAAAATTTATTTCACTATAATATACAAAAAATTACTAGCACAGAAGTTGAAAAAAATTTGGCATTAAATATGCTTAAATAAGTAAGAAAAAAACCAATCAGCATTCAACAACAATCACTGCTGTCTTAACAAAGAAGCTATTACTCTGTGAAATACTGATTTAATGACCTAAAACACATTGTAATTTAATGTACCTAATAGATAAGTTTAAAAAATTACATTTTAATAACTATTCTTCAATTTATGTGATAAATATGTAGTTTGATAACAAAATGCTTGATATTAACAAATAAAAACAAGCTAAACAAAAGCCAAATGTTTATAATTGATAAATATTTCCTTTATGAATATAAGTATTGAAAAGTAAATTATTGTTATGAACGTACCTTGCACTAGCAGAATGTGTGCTCCTTTCTGTTGTTTCACCACTTGGTGTTGATATATCTTCTTCATCATCTTCACTGTCCTGACTTCCAGACACTGAAGTGGGAACAGACACAACGGGTAATTCTGCCAAAACTGTTTTTTTGTGGTTCCGCATGGACCGTTTCAACTCTTCAATATCCATTGCATTAACGGTGAACTCACTAAACAAAAACACAAAAATTACAATAAATATTTTAGAACAAAATAATGCAGGCATGATGCACATTACTGCACTACTGATTATCCCCATTTGATTACTACTGATATACGTGGTCACAGATTACTGTGTTGATTCATAATGGTAGCCAACACAATGAAGGGTTCAAGTTTTTATGCCTTTGCTTAACCCATTTGCATCCACAGGCGTACTGGTACACGGCCAAATATCTGGCAGATAACACCATAAGCATACTGGTACGCGAGATAGCACAACTGCAGTTGAGCTGGCAGCGCTATCTATGAAGCACATAGTTAATGTCTGTCCTATCGTGCGTAAAAAACTTGTGGCGACATCTGTCGATGTATACCATGACTATCTTATCACGTATTTCGTTATGCAGTAGCATATCTGGCCAATAACACCGCAGGCATACTGGTACGCGAGAATGTTTGACTGCAGTTAATGAGCTGGCAGTGCTATCTATGAGCATTTAGTGAATGTCTGTTCATTCAGACGTGAAAACAGTCTATTGAGACATCTTTGAATGTATAGAATGACTGTTTTATCACGTGTTTCGGCACGAGTGTGACATCTGTAATGACAAATTTGAACTGTAGCGTTTTACTAATAAATGGTGCCACCTATCGCTTCAAACACTAACTTCGTTTTCATATTGGCGCATATTGTTTATATTCATAATATATGCATATATCGGGAACAGTAATATAATTAGTTTACACTATGTAAGTGTTACATTTATTGAATGTTATTTTAGTAGCAGTTTGGTGCAAATTTTATACTAAAATATAGACTGTAAGACTTGTGAAACTACTTTTTGTTTATATTGTGACAATGGCTTAGAGTAAAAAATGCTGTGAAACTGTGCCGAACATGTATAATTTTTCTGTACATTTTATTGTATATCTTTAGTAAATGTGAAAATGGCAGCATGAAAGAGAAGCAATATTTTCATTTGTGGTAAAGATGATGAGGCAATGATGCGTTATTTTGAAATGTTGACATCTGAAAATTCGAGCAGTCAAGATAAAATGGACTGTGATAATATTAAACCAGTTGCAGCAAACCAGTCCCGTGCAGCTGATAATGAGACAGATATTAGTTCTTCAGAGTCAGGCAAAGATAACACTGCTGTGGATACTAGTTGTGGGGATGTTGACTGGAAGTGGGAACAGAGTCTTGTAGAACACATGTGTCATCCATTCACCGGTGTTTCTGGCAGAACACCAAATCTAAATTTAGATAATAAATCCAGCAGAGCAACTATATTTTTATTGTATTTGAATAACAATATTGTCGAGCATATTGTTGAACAGACTCAAGTGATAACACATTTGTTAGTACAATACCTGACGAATTCCGAGTGTATCTCGCTCTTCTGATATTGATGAGTATCATTCAAAAACCTACACTTCAAAGTTACTGGAGTAAGGAAGTTACTGTAGATACGCCATATTTTAGGAGTGTTATACTGCGGTGGCGTTTTGTAGCCCTAAACAAGTATTTGCATTTAGTGGATAACGAAACTCTAGACCCCGCAGATACATTATGCAAATTTCGTCCTATGATAACTATGGTATCAGATTCGTTTTGGGCAGTTGATACACCATCAGGTAGCATGCATCGATGAATCATTAATGAAGTGCAGGGGATGACTACATTAAATTTAATACAATAAATCAAAATGTGCGAGATTCGGAATAAAGTTCTACAAACTTTGTGACTCCGCGAACTCATACATCTGCGACTTCAAAATTTATGTGGCAAAAGACAAAACAGATGGGACTTCCGCTAGTACAGCAATTGTGACGGAGATGATGCAGAAATGTGATCTGCTAAATAAAGGATACTCGTTGTACATAGACAATTAGAAGAGTTCACCCGATCTTTTCCACAGACTGTTCTCTGCAGGAACAAATGTTTGCTGTACAGTTCACACCAATAGGAAATATATGCCCAAAGAACTTGCCAAAGAAAAAAAAAGTAAGAGACGCTATAGCCTACAGTAGCAATAATATTACAGCAATGAAGTGGAAAGATAAAAGGGAGGTAAACATCATGTCAACAAAACAAACACTTGATTTTGCAGCAACAGGGAAGGTGCATTGGATGCAGCAAACTAAAGTTATGAAGCCTACTGCAGTTATTGATTACAACATGAAGATGAGAGGTGTCGATGTAGGAGACCGAATATTGAGTAAATTCCATGTAATACGTAGATACAACACGGCTTACAAGAAAATATTTTTTTATGTTGTGGACATGATGCTATTGAACAGTTATGAACTGTATAAAAAGTTACATGGTAAGGAGGACAGAACATTCCATACATTCAAACAAAGACTAGCAGAAGAACTTCTAGAATCCTACTTCAAAGAGGATGTGGTCAAGATACGGTCTGTGACACCTGGAAATTTACCTTCACGTCTGAGTCAAGATACGGTCTGTGACACCTGGAGATTTACCTTCACGTCTGAGTGGTCGACATTTCCCAGAGAAACTTGCTCCCTCTGCAGCAAAGGGGGCGAAATTCGCAAAAGTTGTGTTGTGTGCTTCGAAAATAAGCAAAGAAGGGAATCAACTTGAAGGTGTGACAGCTGTAATGTTGCTTTGTGTATTGAGCACTTCAAGCCATACCACACACTTAAGAATTACTAAAGATAGCCCAGAGAGATAATGTTAGTTTTATTGTTATGAAAGAGAAATATTTATAATATACTAAAACAGTTCAAACATAAATAGATATTAAAATAATTATTTGTATTGGTAATTTATTTTCTTTGAAGCTACATATGATTGCTTTACTTATTATGTAAGTGAATTTTTGGGCTATGTTTATAGGTAAGGTATTTTGCACATGCATGCATGCACACACACACACACATGCATGCACACACACAAACACACACACATATATATTACATTTGTGTGAATATGCTTGTACATTTTATAGAGATATTTATATTGTTCGAAGATAAGAAGATATCGAAATAATTGTTTGTAATGGTAATTTGTTTTCTTTGTTTTCATATAAGCCACATATGATTGCTTTACTTATTATTTAAGTGAATTTCTGTAATATTTTATAGGTAAGGTATTGCATATATATATATATATATATATATATATATATATACATAGCGGCTGATAGCTAACCAGCCCGTCGCTGCAGCAGTCAGCCCATACTTTTAACTAAATAATGTATAAAACAAATATACTTTTCGAAGGTGCATCTCACTGCAATATAATTATTTATAAATAGAGAAATGGCTTGAATATAAGACTGTCTCAAAAATAATGAGACCCCTAAATTAACAAAATGGTGAATGAAAAGAATAAATGTCCTCAAATTTAAGATAATATTTTTACTGCAGTCAAACACAGAAGATAAATTATTTGAAAGTAATTTAGTTTTTTATGTAATTACTGTAAACAAGAGATTCTTGATAATTTGCTACAACAATATTTGGCAGGGTATCAAACTCTTCTCCATCCCGGCGGAACGAGAGGCAAAACAACTTCACATAAATAGTCATACCAGCCTAAGAACGTTCCAACTACAGAAACAGATATGCTAACCAGGCAGACACAAGATGCCAGAGTACATACACATTAGGGTGACACTAGAAAATGTCCTTTCCTCTCTTTAAAGACACCTGGCAGTCCAAGGTATGAGGCATTGCTTAATCTGGGGCAAGCAGATCCTAAGTGAAGTAAGAAAAACTTCCAGGAGTCATTAACACCTGGTGGTGCTCAGAACTAATTGATGTTATTAAAATATATTTTTATTTACTTTTCAACACGAAGACAAAGGCAAATACAGTGATTAACAAGTAAATTTAGGCAAATAAAAACACCAAGTATTGAGACGTGACGTACCATGAATAAATACTCACTATACTGTCCTCATAGAGGACGTCCAATCCTTTTGTCTAGCCGCTGAGCCAGGCACTTCTATGCGAGCTGGGGTTCAATATTGTTTATGTGCAGGCGCCTTACCACTGTGCAAAACTGACCATGTGGCTATGTGGCAGGACACAAAGTCAGGTGTGGGCACAACAATATGGTGTCTAGGTGCCACTACTGCCTTGGATATACCTGGGTGACAATGTGAGGGTGTGGTGCTTGAGCAGGGCGTGTCAGATACTGGTGCGGTGTAATGGTAGGCTGAGATCTGTGGTTTAGGCATAGATGTGGGATACAATACAGCTGGTATGAGATAAGTTACTATGGGCTTAGGCGGCTGATCAGGTTGGTTTAGATGTTCGATGACCCATCACGGGTACTTTGTCAGTCAGTTCTTCTCTGGTGGAGTGAAGAGATCTCTGGGTACTGGAACTTCCACAGAGTCTTACAGATGACGTAGCGCTTATTCCCGAGTCTGAGGAGTTAAGCTAGCTATGTGTTTGACCAGGGAAGGCTGATACTTGAGCATTCTACCTGATGCTGAGAGTATCCGTCACACTTTCTCCTTAAAACTTTTCCTCTGGGTATAGGGCATTAGGGAGTGGACTTTACCCTCCTACTACTATTACTACTGCTACTACTACTGTACCATACCTGCAGGTTACTTGTGCAGCTCTACATGTGGCACCTCATACGGACAGAGGACGAGGGGACACCCTATTCCCAAGTCTGGCAGAGACTGTGGTACATGAGGGAAGTCAGACCTCACCTTGTCCAGAGACGCACACGGGTGTGTGGCCCTGTTCCAGTCTTTCCAACCTTGGGGACGCAAGTCTCTTCCCACCAGAGACTTCTCAGAAGAGGCAAGTGAACACCAGGCTGACAAGCTGTTTCCAGCACAATGTACCTGTGTGGCTTCTCCTTTCCGTAAATCCTGTAGGGTTGAGGGGAAGGGTTACAGAAGCTTGTGCGTGTACGGTAATTGTTGGTACGTTTGAGTGAAATTCCCCGAGATCACCTGCAAACCTGTTACGTGAGGGTAACTACGGATGGAAGTTATGTCTACATGAAAAGTACTAGATTTGAAAGTTGACCCCGTTTTATTCCCGTTTATGGAAGTAATACATGGAGAATGCACTCTAGCTCCTGGTAAGTGGTGCAAATATCAGCCGGAAAGCTAAAAGCACAAATTACGATGGCCGGTAGAGGCAACCAGCGTACAACAAAAGGGAATGTTTTACATATGCTGAAAATATAAGCAACAAACTCTTGCATTGTTGAACGTTACGGGTGTGTAGAACGCCGTTGCATGGATTCTGACACAAAGCAGGACGACTAAGCAAGGTCATAACAAGATTCAGCCTTGAAAATGACTTTACGGATGGATCTACTACAGAGATGTGCATAACTGTAGGGTGACGAAATGTTTTGAGGGGTACGTAGCGAAGAGTTCCTCACTATCATACCCTAACCCTATAACAAGCATAACTTAAGCCATTAATGGGGTGTTGCATCCTGGGCAATGGGTGCTAGAACTAATTAAGAAGGGACTATTCTTGAGCAGCGTGCGCTAGGAAGAGTTGGATCAATCTGGTCAGATTCTGAATGGCAAGCACTACAAGTGAAGACTTGTAGTGCTTGCCTTTTATCCCCACGTGTGAGTGGAATGATTGTTGGGCGCATGCGCATATGTGTGTGTGTCATGTGTGCATGCATGTTCAGAATTGCATAGGCCACGTAACAATACTATGTTAATGACAATTTTTAGGCTTTTCATTTTGGATTTAGACTTCCCCACACTGAATTTGGAGCTGAAAGTATCCATTATTGGCTATATTTGTACGTAATTTTATTGAATTACGGTTTTTGTTGTTCCTAGTTTTTATTTTTGGTTTTATACTTCGATTTAACAACTCGCTTACGTTTAGTGGTTAGACTTTGGACAACTCCTGATAAGACAAAGTGAGCGATAGCTAGTGTAAAACTGTAACAGTTCTGGTGAAATATGAAATAAAAAAAAGAAAGTACTGGTTGCGCAGCGCGGCAGCAAATACATGGACCATCGCCCGTAACTCCGATATTAATGGATATTAATGGGTGTCTCCATTGTACGTAAACGATCATCAATAACTCTTAAAATGAATTTGCGCATACAAATTACAGTATGCCGCATTCATAAAAATGTTTACGGCCTGCTAAAAAGCAGTGACACTCAAGCCTAAATTATGTCGCACAGTTTTAACTTTTATTGGCGATTATGAGAGGCTGTATTTATACATCAAGGGTATAATTTATTCTGAATTCGGCTGCTTATTAAAACATGATTTATCATCTGGTTTCCTCGCGAGAAGCAACTGAAACTGAAAGCAAAGCTCACTAAATTAGACACGTCGCACAAAGTTCGAATTTTTCTAGGCAATAACGACTTTATATATTTATACGTCTTTGTATCACTTTATTCTAAAAACGTGTCCTTATTAAAACAAATTTATATAATCTAAATAAATTGCCTAGTTTACTCAACAGCAACAGAAAATGAACCTAGCATATAGCACATTTTGTTTATAGTAATGAGACTTGTTAATAATACTTCTGGGACATCTTGTTTTTAAAATGTCTACATTTTATATTTAATTAATATATAATTGAGTTAATGGTTGTTTTTATACCATAGACGACTAAATGCGGACTTATTCGGCTTGGTAAAACGCCGTGACACTTATTAATGTTTTAACATTGAGATAATGGGATGGCAAAATATACTTTCATCTGACCCTGTAATTTTATTCGGAAGACATTTGCAGATTAAATGAAATTAGTAATGTGGGCATTACTCCCATCTCTGACTATACGACACCAACAATGAAGGAGAGAAGTATCATTACAAGTGACACGGGAGGCATGCGATGATTGCAGGGATGCTACGAACAGTCTAGCAGTCCACAGTCGCGAGGCGTTGCCTACTCGTAGCTTTATAGCTTCCTACTGTGCCGGGTAAGTGGCAATTAAAGCTATGCTGTAAACTTCTACAGTTAAATAAAGCTAAGGGTATGTTACATCATTAGATTAAATGTTTAAATCAAGTGAAACATTTGGGACGATTAACACACACACACAGCAGTAAAAAATACAAGCAATTGTTACTTACCTTTGCTGCAAGAAGAAATAGTTGCGGTTTGGTTTGAATGTGTAGAAAAGAATGCACTAACTTGCAAGTTTCTCGAGTTATCAGCAAGTATTTTATTATGCAGTTTAGATTTTGCGTGGCTTAGAAACGCTCGCCTGTCCAGTGTATCTATTTTAAAACTTTTAACAAATATTTTGGACAGCGCACTGCCTCTATCTTTAGTGTCTTCTGAAGCCCATGGAAATTCTTATTCGTAAGGAGATGAATATCTAGTCGACATTATCACTTTATCGTGCAGCAAATTACACACACACTGAAAAACAAGTGAGTGGCGTGAACTAGACTTTGAAAGAGGTAAGATGTGATACGCCTGCTGACATTCTTCCCCTCCAGAGAGACATGTCGCTCGGCATGGGTAACTACTACGGTGGGCGGGCGGGCGGGAACTGGACGTGGGAAACTACTCTGGCTGGAAAAAAATTTCGCACAATGTTGATAAATGATTGTTCACGTAAAACTACCCCAACCTACCATCACAATATTAGGCAATGAAACTCATAACGCCGGAAAAGGGGGGAAAACAATTCCCTGCAGAAGGACAAAATTCCTGACTATTTCTAGGTTTTCTCCGAGTCCTTTTCAATTCCATACTTTTTACAGGTTTTCCCGATTTTCCCGGTTCGGTGGCCACCCTGCAAGGTGCACCGCATTGCGCTGGGATCCATGTAATTATTATTTGAGGTCAATGCAAAACCCTAACTGGTATAGGCTATTCACGGTAAAGTGAGCACTTTTCAAAGCTCTCTCACTTGGAACAATAGGCAATAAATATATTTTCTTTTGTAGCCTTGTTAACTTCCGGGTGTGTGGAATAAACACATTGTGTTTGTTACTTACATGATTAAATTTATTTTAACAGGTGGTTAAAGGATAAAATACGGCTGATAAGAAAAAGTAACTAGGGCCTCTGGAGTGCTCACCTTACTATGAACGGCCTATAGAAGAAGAAATCCCCAAAAGAGAGAAGAGTAGAAGATGCAACCTACAAAAGAAACTCTGACATCTGAAAACATATCCAGAAACTACTAAGAACATGGAATATAAATGCCTACCATTAAGAATACAATATCTAGGTCAACAAAGGTCTTACTATGCAGTAGGTACCCTCATGGTTTCACAAGATGACGGAGACATAGATACCCTCAGCCACGCTTACTTGGAAGAAAAGTAATTTAACTACTAGGGAATTACCTAAGGAACTTATAAAAACACCAGTTATTAAGCCCAGATCCAGAGGATGATCATTGCTCTATATGGACAGCACGAGCTTTTAGACTATTTCCTGAAGAGGATGCAATAACAAATTACATCATATCCAAGCCAAATCTGTTAAAACAGAAGAAATATGACTTTCCCCTCCACCAAGCCCTATAAACCTTAGTGAACGAGCATTTAATCACAAGACAGAACCATAGGTCCCTTGGGCAAACATCAGCTTCAATGCAGAAACATCCACAACAGAGAAAAGCAATACCCTGCCCTCTTCAGATGAATACCAACAGCCCAGGTGGAAGTGTAGAAAACAGGTGGAAGACCATTCAGGTACATTCCAAAGGAAGCATGCATCCCCTCCACCTGGGGGAAACCCCAAACAAGATGTCCACCACTTTAGATGCCCTGTCCACATCAGATGACAGCTCTCCTGTTTGAGCTCCTACAACCCTGATGTGTCATCCATTGATGATAAAGGGGCCAGGCAAGAAGAGCCCATCCCCAGACTATCTGACAGCCAAGAAACAGCATGGTGAGAGAAGTCTGCCTTTAGACGATCTGGTAGCTTAACAGCAGATGGATAATGGACTCATTGTACTGCTTTAATTGGTTGCACCCCCCTAGAGAACGACCCCCATGTCTAACTCTGAAAGTTGTACCTGCCTGTTGGAATAAGTGATATGTGGTAGCAAAGGTCAATGTCATCAGGCTGCCACATATGTGCTGAGTGACCTACCTTGTAGTGGGCAAAGATCCTGTATGCAGTGTGTAGTTAAAAAGAAGGGGTAGCAGAGTCTACAGGAGTAGCTCCAGCTCCCCTGTGTCAACACGCAACGGTGAGTAGGACAGATAGGGACATGATATAAACTTCAGAGACATGCCAAGAAAAGTCCAAGGATACTGCCAGCCTATCTGCACTCGGAAGGGCTAGGGTATATAGACTGTTAATGGATTGGGATTGGGTCAATAAATTCTTTATGTTAAGGCTAGAATTGGGCAAGAGTAATTCTGTGTTCACCACATGTACCAGTATGTACACGTTTTGAATTAGTTGCAGTGTTATAACATATCGATAAGGAGAACATGCTTAATATATGAATTACATAGATGTAAACACCAAGATATTTAAATGTTGCAAACATGAAATATAATAGAGTTGAGGTGGAGCTAGTGGCTTACATAGGTAGACACCAAAGCTGGCAATGCTGGAAGTTGTAGCAGGAAGGATGACCCAAAGCACATCAGCAGGTAGAATATTAAATGTTTTTTATATAGTTTTAAACAGAGGTTGCACGTGGCCTAGCATTAGGTAAGCTAGTTTGTAAGGATTTCAAATTAAGACACGCTCAAAGCAGCAAGCAGTCAGAATGTGCTATGTAAATATGTATTATAGGCATTTTAATAATATTTTTAATTTGGTTTATACAAAAAGTATAGTTTGTTATTCAAAAGTGATTTTTTTTTCAAATGTGTCTTGCATATTAACTTGCTTTGGGTATATGTTATTTAAATACTAAGGACTACACAAAAACTATACATGTATACTGTAACAAATTTTATATCTAAGTAATGGATATATATATTTTGTGTGAAAATGCAAGTAAATATAACGACAAGGTGATGATGTAAAATGGTACCACACATAACACAAGGGCAATTAAGGATCAATACTATAAAATCTCTTTAATAATTTATAGTTTAATATAAATTTAAAGGGTGTCGTACATGTCAGAAGGGTGTGAGTTATACCAGGGCGGCATGGAAATGATAGGGGTCAGCTGCTGACATGCAGAACAGATGAGTGGCAAAATGGTGCACATAGCGTACAACTGAGACCACAGCTAGTTATGTGATAAACATAAAACCGAAATCAGGAAGTAAGATATTTTAATGCACCGGTTAATGTCACATATCATGTTTTGCCTCTATGGTGTGGGTAACCTCAATTACCATGTACAACTCATTATTATCATGAGATAAAATATTTATATGTGAAATTTAGAGAAAATAAGAACTAAGCAAATTTCTAGATATAATGAATTTTATTATAATTAATATTTAAACCTGATCATTAAACTGACTGGGACTAGTAATGCAAGTGTGTCAAAATTTATAGCATTCAATTACCAAAAGTTTATTAATTTTACAAAATAGTTTATCACTAAATTTTTGCACAGAACCAAATTTTTCTTGTATTAAATAGCACTAACTTTAGGTATAGATCTCTCAAGATTTTGTAGAATTTAAGGCTGAAAAGAATTTTTAATTTTAATAAGCTGATCCATATATAAATGAACGATTTCTTGTCTGTTATCTTTATATCATGATGAGCTGGGTTATGAACATCAAGAAAGATAACAATTTGTTCTACAGCTGGAAAAGACATCCTCTGTTATAGCATCAGTTATCTCAATCTGATCTTCTTTACAGGTGATGATAAACCCTGCAGTAGATCATGAAGTCCCAGTCAACCAAATTAAATTATTCAAACAAAATAATTTTCCTAAGTAACTATAATTTAACACATTAAGTTACTATAATATAAGTTCAAATTATATTTTAAATTTTAGGACTTCACTCAAGTTTATAAATAGGGTTTGTATTGTTCTTTGTCTCTGGGTAATGAGACAAAAACAATTTGATCTCACATCCTGGCGACCAATCATGAACATATACTCGGTTGCGTCGTTCATAGTTGGGCAGATTTCCTATTGGAAATGTCCCCATGCTACTCAGACCTCCTCAGAAAGTATAACAGTCTCATTTGCCCATCTGGAACACCTCAGTCTGTTCACCATATCAACACTACAGCGGGACAGCCCATACACAGCAGGCAATGGCGGTTGGCACCAGACAAGCTGCAAATAGCGAAGCAAGAATTTGAGGCCATGTTCGAACTTGGCACTGCTTGCCCCTGGATAGCTCATGGTCTCCACCCCTGCATATGATACCTAAAAAGGAGGAGGAGTAAAAGCCATGCGGTGACTACAGGATGCTAAATGTTTGCACTATTCCTGACAGGTATCCAACCCCTCACATCCAGGACTTCTCTCACATGCTCAGTGGCGGGACCATCTTCTCCACGATTGACCTAGTTAGGGCATACAGTAAAATTCCTATTGCTTCAGCCAACATTCTCAAAACCACAATCACTACAACATTTGGCCTGTACGAGTTCCCTTTCATGTCTTTTGGCCTGTGCAATGTTGCTCAGACATTTCGAGGGTTTATAGACAAAGTCGTACGTGGTCTAGACTTCAGTGTGTCTTAACTTGATGACATTTTAGTGGTGTCACATACAGCAACAGAACATGAGCAGCACCTGGAGGAACTCTTCAAGTGACTCGGTGAGTATGGTCTCCTCATTACTGCAGCTAAATGTGTCTTTGGAGAACACCAAGTCAATTTCTTGGAGCACACCATTTCTACAGAGGGGACGTGTCCTATCCCAGAGGTCAACACCATCCTTTACAACAGCAAGCCAACAACCACTACATAACTCCGCCAGTTTACAGAGATGTTGACTTTTTACAGCTGCTTCATTTTTAAGGCTGTGGTGGCTCAGGCACCCTCTCCAAGGGTAATATGAAGGGCAACACCCAAGTAGTGTGGACTCCCGAAAGTGAGAAGACCTTCACAGCATGGAAAATCAGCCTGGCTCAGGCTACCTTGTTGGCACACCCAGTACAAACTGCTCCCCTGGCTATGATGACAGATACTTCAGATTTCCCTATTGGTGCAGTGCTGCAACAGCAGGTGCAGGGGGCATGGCAGCCCTTGGCCTTCTTCTCCAAGAAGCTCAACCTAGCACAGCAGAAGTATGCAGCCTACAATCAGAAGCTCCTGGGTATGTATTTGGTTATACAGTAGTTCCACCATATGGAGATATTTCGCAGTCTTCACAGGCCACAAACCTCTTACTTTTGCCTTTGCACAAAATCCAGACAAGTGTTCATCCCGTCTGTCCTGGCATTTCGACATCATCAGCCAGTTCACTATGGACATTCAGCATATTGAGGGGTCTGAAAATCTCACTGACACCCTGTCCACGGTGGATGCTATCACTGCAGCCTTGGATTATCAAGCTGAGGACACGGGATTGCAGGAATTACTGCATCAGGAATCAGGCCTGCACCTGAAGAAGATCCACTTGCCAGAGTCCCCACTAGAGGTATACTGTGATATCTCAATGCCAACAACCAAGGCCCCTTATCACAGCACCTTTACACTATGCTGCATTAAATGTGGTGAAGCAGCTGGTTCAACCAGGCATGAAATCAACTGTCAGGTTAGTCACCCAATGATTTGTCTGGCCATCCATCAAATCTGACTGCCTTTGTTGGGCATGATCCTACCTTCCATGTCAGCAATCCAAAATTTCCTGACATGTTTCTGCACTGACAGGTTCCTTCCTGCAACTATCATAGCAATTTGATGATGTCCATATTGATATTGTTGTTTCCCTGCCCGTGTCCCAGGTTTCCGTTACTGCCTGACAATCATTGATTATTTCACTCATTGGCCAAATGCAGTCCCAGTGGAAAACACTGAGGCTGCAACCATCGCCCGAGCATTCTACAACATCTGGATTGCATGCTTCTGCAGTTTGTTGCAGATTACCACTGATCAAGGGCGGAACTTTGAGTCCTCTCTTTTCAGGAACGTCAACAATCAAACAAGGATGACTCGCTTGTAGACAACTTCTTCCACCCTGCTTCAAATTGCTTGGCAGAGAAACTGCACTGCCAACTCAAGGCCGCTATTCACTGCCACACGACTGGGTGGACATCCTGCCTACTATCGTCTTGGGAATCCGGGCAGTCTGCCAGGAGGACCATCATGCATCTGTGGCTGACTTGGTGTATGAGCAATCATTAAGTCTGCCTGGTGAGTTCCTAGCTGCTCACCCAAGTGCCCAACACATGGATACCCGTGGTCTCATCCAGGAACTTGTCAGCACTACAGTGATCTCCAGCCCAATTACGGGTACCCGGCATGGGGAGCACCAGCAGTTCGCCTTCAAAGACTTGTCAACTGTGACATATATATACTTTATTTTTTTCACATATTTGCGAGGGCTGTTCTGGAAGTTCATGGACCAGCAACACTGCACTGATACTATAGAAGTAATTCAGTGACTTACGAAGATACCCTGCAGCATGCTTTTTATATGAGTGAAGCCCAATGGGCAGTTGCCATATTTTTGCTTACTATGAATGCTGAACTGCAATGTGTATTACAATGGCAGATGAGAAGGATATACCTTTAGAAACAAAGCAAAGTATCAGTATTGAATTTTGGGCCAAGTTATGCAATAGCACCGAGAAAAAATATGAAACAAACACACAGCGAAGAAGCAATGGGCAGACCAGTTGTGTGCAAGTTGTGAAAATATATTAAGGAAGCCAAAATCAATATGTAGGATTAGCTACGAAGTGAGTGTCCAGCAACATCAATTTTACTTATTATTGATGAATCAATAAAAGTATTTTCACATCTGTGAAAGAAAACATTGTAGTAGTGGAAACACTGTTAAGTGTTTCCACTACTACAATGTTTTCTTTCACAGATGTTGCTGGAAGTCTACTACTGGGCTGATTTGAACTCTGCTTTCATTTTACATAAAATGCCCCCACCACTTGAATATAGCCCAGCTGTCTATAGCTTCTTCACTGTGAAATTTTTTTTCTGTTTCCTGGCCACTTCTGCATGAACTTAACACAAAATTTAATATTGTACTATTGTATGGTTATTACCCATATATTTTACTCATCTGTCATTATAATACAAACTGCAGTTCACATTTCATAGCAAGTAAAAACACTGTTTTTGCTTTATGCAAAAAACTAAGCATACCAAAGGTTATCTTCACAAGCAAAAGTCAAAGAACCCCTTTCACAGAGTTTGTGCCGTGTTGTCAGTTCAAGAACTTTTCGAACAGCCCTTGCACAAAATGCAGAAAACGTAACACTCACAAACATAACCATAATGATTACAATAAGATTTCTTAGATTTAAGAAAACTTCACTACATTTATTGATCAACTTTAATAATATTTGATTACAAGTATCTAGTAAATATAAATTTTAAAACTTTAAGAAAAATTAATTTTATTTTTCCCATGGTAATACTCACGTGCCACTTTCTATTGGAGGTGGATAGTAAACTCGTAATGCCAAAGGACCACTTTCTTGCTCATTTGTATCACATTCGGCTTCAGAGATGTCTTCTACATCACCATCATGTTCAATGCTTTCTAGATCCTGGAAAAAAATGGCCATTATTTATAAAAAGAAAATGATTTAAAATCTTACAAAATACCATTATAAACAAATTTTTAAAACCAATTTGTAGGATAATACAAATCAATGTGTTTTACAATTTAATAATTAACACTTGTAAAGAACCAAGTGCTTCTTTATAAAATAATATATTTCTTCATATAGTAGTGTTTTGGAATCACTTAAAATCAGAATGTGCCAATACCTTCACTATACTAGTGCACAAACAAACAATATATTAATTATTTATTACAATTCTTCAACATCAATACTGCTTCTGACCACAAACTACAAAAATTCCTAGATAACTTCATTCCTGATGTTCACCATAGGCTACATAATCAATGCTGACATTCAGCAAGCTGTCCAAGTGCAAAATTAAGATAAAACTGAATTGGTTTTAAGAAAATAAATGATTCTTGTGTGCATTTCTTCTGTGCATACACTTAATTTATCCCATATTAGTTGTTACTAGAAAAAAAAAACTATTTGTAAGTTTTGTATTCTCATATTTACCTTACATTAATTACCACCATGTCATGAGATGGCACCTACTCGCCCATAAAGGTATAGTAGTGGGAATATGGGCATACCAGTCCAACTGGATGCTGGATGCAGCACCGTTGCTGCCATCTTGGATAACCTCATGACAAAATCTCAGGCTCTATAATTCCATGTCAACAGTGGCTGTTGTGTACATTCTATGAGTATTTTGTGTGTGCGAAACCTGTTTTGTTATTCTTACTGTGTGGGCACATACTTATGATCTACAATCTGCTGCCGAGTGCAAATGAAAACATCTATCACCAGGCAGCACTCCCCTCAGTATCCAACAAGATGGCTGCATGGTAAGTCAGTTGAATGCTCGTGTCTCAGGATAAAACCCTGGTCCTCCGATTAAGTAACACTTTTCTTGTCTCTATTAAACAGTTTTGGTCCTCCCGGCCGGATTAATGTCTACAAGGCAGAAGATTTAGTGTGACTGAAACAGTGCTTGTGTATATGTGATCGTAATAACCAACTCTGAACGCCAATGTCATGACAGCCGCAGCCTGTGTATTTCTTCTCTCGTTTAGTGGAGTACATCTCATCATGTCTGGATGTTTCTTATTTCTCGTTTTTTTTTGTGTTTTGGTGGAAGTCAGAGTTTTTCTATTAAGGTTATGTGTCATAATGTTGGCGCCATTATTGCGTGGTCATTATTCCATGCAATAGGATAGTCATCTTGTAGACCTATGACTTTAATTATTTAGTTTTTTGGGTTTTTCGTTGATTTTTCTCTCAGTACGTTACTTTCAGTTGCCTGGTCAGCACAACAGATCGTTCAAATTTAGTAATCGTTTTGTTGCATTGTATCCTGCATAGTCTAATCATGAGTTTCACGGCATTTGTATGTAAACTGAAAATTCAAGAGAACAGGTTAAAACTAATAAAAGTACGTGCTCACAAGCTTCTAAATGATGAAGCCGTTGCACCGAATTATCACGAGGCGAGGGCTTATTTGGATGAAGTAAATAAGATTCAGGGAACAATAAATCCGTCAAGCGACTCGTTCTTACAGGCAAATCCAATAGGCCTACCCCAAGATTTCAGTGAAGAAATCTTTTTTCATCATCATTCTCCTCTGTCTACCCTTGTTTTAGATACGAGAGATAGTTTGTATTCCTTTCTTGCCACTGAAGTCGAGTAAGAACGGACGACCACCATTGTCTCACCATTGAATGTGCATCTGCCTAAAATCAATCTGCCAACCTTTTCCGGACAATAGGACAAATTACCTAATTTATTCCAACTCTTTCAGGTAACGATACATGATAATCCAACTCTCGCTGACATTGAAAGATTTCAATATTTGGTGAGTTGTTGAAGGGTGATGTATTTCAAGTGACAAAAATATTCCACTCACTTCAGAAAATTATTCAGTTACATGGAAGTCTCTGACTTCTCGATTTCAAAATTCCAGAAAACTGACCACCTTATACAGCAGTAGAATTAGATTACCTGTAGTAAACTCTTCTCATCATGAGTCTGTCTTGCAATTTATAAATACATTTCTACAAAATGCCAGTGCCTTGGAGGGACTAGGACATTCTATCACCACAAGCAACCCTATTCTGGTCACCATTTTACTGAAAAGTTGGATTTGCCACTACGCACAAAATTGGAAAATTCTCGCTCAGAAGAAATTTTATGCTCCTTTCCATAGGGGGATAAGCTAGTCAAATTCTTGCTGCTATAAACGGCTAGAATGGAGAGTGCCCATGATGTTGTGGTAAAAAATAGGTCTACTCCAGCGCAAAATACAGTCAGGTCAACCCATAACAAAGCTGTGCTACTATCTAACTCTCTGTCAGCTCCAGCTAAATGTGTGTGTTGTCACCAGATGTCACATTCTATTTATCGATGTCCAGACTTTCAGGGTAAATCTCTAAATAAGAGACAGCAGTTGCTGCACTGCAAACAACTGTGTTTCAATTGTCTCGGGTCTGCTCACATGGTAGCTAATCGTTCTTCATAGCATATATGCAGTTAATGTTGGTAGAAGCACCACTCGTTGTTACATGTAGATCAGATGTATAATGAAATGTCTTCAGAATCAGTTCCAGAGGCAACCTTTCATTCACAAACAAATATTGCACCTGATATTCGATCTTAGAACTCAACATTTGTTGGCCTTTCAACACGTAAAAGTGCTTGTACCACTGTGTTGTTGTCGACTGTACTAGTTAAGATTCAGGATGCACAGGGTCGGTACCACAACTGTCGAGCAATATTAGATAAAGCGGTACAAGTAAATTTCGTCACGGAAAGTCTGGCTCGAAAATTGTGTCTGCCTCGTTCCCAGAACTGACCAAGTATCTGGCCTGTCTCAATGCCATGTTAAAGTTCATGGTATTGTAAGTACTACAATTGCACCGGTTGCTGCTCACTTATCTTTAGCCCCTCAGTCATTGCTTGTTGTTTCAAAAATCACACATTTACTGCCTCCTACTCAAGTGAACATGTGTATTCGGCAAAAGGTTTGCTCTCTTCCACTTGCTGATCGCGGTGTTTTGACATCCCTGGAATGGTAGATCTCATTTTGGGCGCAGAGGTTATTTCTGAGGTTCTCATGGGAGGCAAATTCGGTCTGAGAGAGGGTTTTCCAGTTGCACTTGAAACTGAGTTTGGCTGGATTTTAGCAGCATCTCAGATGACGGGACGAACGAGCCCACCCATTGCCTTATTGTGTATGACCTTAGACCTTATTGGAAGCAACACTAAGAAAATTCTGGGATTTGGGAGAGCGCCCTGTTGTTAAGCAATCCTCCCCTGATGATTTGGTATGTGAAACACATTATGTAGACACACATTATTGACTCCTCTGGGAACGCTATGGGGTACGTCTTCCCTTTCGTCAAGAGGTAGTTCCAGGGAACTTGCTGATGGTTGCTGAGAGACAATTAAAATCACTGGAATGCCACCTCGTTACTCTACCTGATATTCGTTGCATGTATGGGGAAGTCATGGAAGAATATAAAGTCTGCAGTACATGGAACAGTGGCATGTACAGCGGACACAAGAACCAGGAGTGTATTATATTCCTCATCATGAAGTGCTGAAGTCCACTAGATCAACAACAAAACAGAGTAGTCTTCGATGCTAGTGCTAAACTGCCCCATGGACATTCATTGAATGACTGTTTGTTTTCTGGTCCCAAGCTTCAGGCTGACATCACTGAAATTATTTGTAAATTTAGGACCCACTCTGTAGTCTTCTGTTGTGATGTGAAGCAGATGTATCGCTAGATCCTTGTACATCTAAATGGCGAAAATATCAGTTGATCCTGTGGCGCCCTGACCCCATGCAGAAATTACAGGTCTCTCAGATGAACACTGTGACTTTTGATGTAAACTGTTCCCCTTTTTTGGCCATACAAACACTGCACCAGTTGGCTGAGGATGAAGGTAACTTATACCCCCATGCCTCAAAGGTACTGAGAAATGAAACTTTTGTTGATGACATTGTCACTGGAGCTGCCTCTCTTGAAGATGCTCTGTCGTGCATTGCTAGAATATTTGATCCGTTGGGATGGCTCTCTCCTATTGTGATGTGGGCAAAGGCAATCATGCAGTTGTTGTGGCTGTAGAGACCGACTTGGGATGATCGACTACCAAAATCTTTCGGTCAGGAATGGCAGCAGTTTTCCTTGACATTCTCAGCAGTGAATCAGCTTTCCATACCTCATCACTTTGCCTGTCCTGAGACTGTAGACTTGCAACTGCATAGCTTTTCAGACGCATCCGAAAACGGCTATTCAGCTGTGGTGTACCTCCGCTCTGTCAGGGCAAGGAAGCAAATTATGGTCAGTATAGTGATTGCCAAGATCAAAGTTACTGCTCTGAAACGTGTCTCTCTACCCCGCCTTAAATTATGCGGTGCCCACTTTCTATCAAGGCTTTTGTCTCATTGTCGGCAGCTTCTTGGGCAGGCCTATAAAAAATTATCTGTGAATGCATGGTCAGACTCAAGTGTAACACTTGCTTGGATCAAAAATCCCCCCCCCCCCTCAACCCCATATCCTCAAGACTTATGTTGCTAATAGAGTAACTCAGATTCAAGAATGGACATCTCCAATCATGTGGCATCATGTACGCTCCACTGATAACCCTGCTGACTGTGCCTCACAAGGTTTGATACCAAAACAATTGACCCCCGATCATATGCGGTAGTCCGGACCAAGTGGTTAGCACTTCCTACTTCTCACTGGCCAGAACCAGAATTCCCGTTGATACCCTTGCAGGACTTACCCGATGTGAAGCCACATGATTCAGCAGCATTAATTGTTACAGGTCCAGCTATTTTATTGTCACTGTTTGAAACCTCTTCCTGATGGTGAAGCTACAACACACAGTTGCATGGATCAAGAAAATCCTCTATCGAGCTAAAGAAGTGCATTGCTGTGAAGGTCCTCTGACTCCTGCTGAAATCACCCAAGCCACTCACCGGATTTGTTGGGTGATCCAACAAACCACCTTTCAGAAGGAAACTGAATTGCTACACAAAAGGAAACCATGCTCAGGTCACATCCAGCGCTTGTTGCCCTTTCTTGACTCGAGGGGGTTAATCAGGGCGGGCATGCATCTAGAAAACTCGTCCCTGCCTGATAGCACCAAACACCCTATCATACTTCGCCATGATAACCAAGTGGTCAAGCTGTTGGTCAACCATTACCACTTGGCATTTTTGCATGCTGGCCCCCAACTACTGCAGGCAATGTTAGCCCAGAAATTGTGGATTTTGTCTGCTACAAACCTGGTTCAGTCATGTGTCCATAAATGCATAAATGTTTTCGATGCAAACCCAAATTTATTCCTCAGCTCATGGGTGATCTTCCCACAGCTCGGGCTACACACAGCCCTCCTTTTACTTGCACTGGAATAGATTTCACAGGTTTCTTCACCATAAGGCTCAGCAAATTGAGGAAAGCACTTACTCAAAAAGCTTCTATTTGTGTGTTCATCTGTTTCTCCACCAAAGCAGTACATTTAGAGATTGTGTCTGATTTGACTGCTGAGGCCTTCGCTGGCCTGAGGCCAGAGCTACGAGATGTGAACATCATTTCCAGGTTGCACGTGTGTGTGTGTCTGTATGTACCGCTGTGTGTGCTGTATGTATGTCTGTGTGCGCCTGTGTGTGTCCATGTTAGTCTGTGTGTTAGTCTGTGTGTGTGCGTATGTCATGTGTGTGTGTATGTGTGTGAAACAGCAACAAAATGTTTTTTTTTTTTTTCAGTTAAGATAACCCTCTACTCTTTATATTTTAGGATGACTAAAAGCAGAGTACATACAAAGGTTAAATGTACGTGTTGCAATGCTTTCTTACACTACATTACTAAATTCATACATTTAATGTTATGTCTACATAAATAAAATGTGGCGGAGATTCACGGGTAATTAATTTGATAATGTGCTTACAGTTCTAGCACTATAAATATCCTTATTCAATATAAGTGCATGTACATAATACTTAATATTAAATAAATTGTTAATTTGTACTGTATAACTGAATTCCTCTAGTAAAGGGAAGTACATGTATGACTCAGATCGCCCACCACCCTGGAACGTGATGCGTCTCTCGGCTAATGTATCATCCCTTCACCTTGCATGGTGGCCACACTGTCGCCAACCACCTGAGCTGCCTTATAGCTTCTTGAGATCTTAGTTGATAGCAAAATGTCGGATGGGTCAGATGTGATCCACATCAGTGTGGTAAGTGTTGGTTGTAGTCTGAATTTTGTTTTCATTTCAATTGGTTTGTAAGGAAATTGTCTGCAATAGACATTTACTGAATTTATAAAAAAATGTTTACATATAAACACAAATTACCCTTTTCAAAAAAATGCTCAAATAAAAGGGGCACAAATAAAGTTGACACAAACCAAATTGTTATGCTCGAAGTTCTATTTACTTTTTAAAAATATTTTCTATCTTCTCAAAATTGTCCCCTATTACACGAAGTATAAATTCATTGTTAATATTTTCTTAGAGTGTTAATTCTAAACTTTGTAGATATCTATGAAATCTGTACACCAAGTATTTGATTTCATCAGAGACATTATCGAATTTATAGGAAGGCGTAGTTGATTTACAACCATCTTTAAAAAGATTTGTCATACTGCAAGGCAACACATGCATCTTTATTTATAAAAGTAAAATTTACTAAGTGAAGGTAAACAGTTCATTCAGGTTTAACAAAAAGGTTTTTTATTCGATCAAACAACTTAACAATACATCTAAAAAAATTGTCTTAAAATACTGAATCAATTTCTTGTTTCTGTAAAATTGTTTAAATCCTCCATTTAATAAAACTGAAAAACATTTATATATCTTCAGTAACCCGTTCTTTCATATAATCATAAGTTAAATTCCGTTGCCTAGTTAAAACAACATTACAAATGGTACCTGCTTTAACATCTTTATCAAAATCAACACTAATTTTTATATTTGTTTATTCTTTAACTACAGTTGTTTTTCTATATCAGCAATCAATAATATACAAAAGTCTTCGACCCCATAATGAATAATAATTGGTTTTACCATCAAAGTTTAGAGTCCGCTTATAATAAGTTCATTATTTCTAAATATTTTATACAGTTTTGTTTTAGAATTTCGAAAATCGTTACAAGCAAGAATTGCTTTATCACAAAAATTAATGCCAATATCTATATTTCAATTTTCTTTTGGAAAAATTTCATTTCTTCCATTTATAAAATAAATATTTTTTACACTATAGTGATCAAACATAAAAGCATGCAAATTCTGTTTCTATTAGTTTGAAATCCTATAATTACAAAATTGGGCATGTCAAATTGTAAATTATTAAACCAATCTTTTATATAAGTTAAAAACGGTTGATCCAGTAAGAACTTCTTTTCCTAAAAATTGCCAGTAATCAAAACTAATAAGACATTTGACGGTTTTTGTATATTTTTCTTTAATTGCAATGGCTGTGTTAGCTTCGTATTCAACAATAGGCCACAAAATTTCTAATTTTTGAATAACAATGTTTCCAGAATCAGCAAAATCTTTGGGAGCATCAGCAGGAGCATCAATATTTTCACAAACAAATACACAATTGTTATCAGATGAATTAAGAATAAAAGTAATTTTATAGCTACCTTTTCAGTAAATTTTATTGTTATCTCGATTAAAACCATACAGATATCTCAGTGGATAAATTATTTCATTTGGTTTAGCTCTAGGAGTAGCCTTTACTAGATAATAATCAACACAAGTAAATTTTAATCAATTTTGTTTACCTAGAGACATAACACAGTATTCATCACTGTCGAACTGATTCCTGGATTATTAATAGCCTCAATAATATGTCCATGTTTTGAGATTTATACTATAGAAAACTGAAAAGGAAAAAAGTTAGAACAAACATCAATGTTATCTAAATTATCATAGTTTACCACATCTCCAACTTTATCACTCTTTCGTAATCTAAATTGTTTATAAACATAAGCATAAATTGGAAAAGAAACGCCATTTCCTATAGGAATATCAAACTTGATTCTATTATTGTAAACATTTAAATTCCCCTTCATTGATCAGTTGGAGAAAAAGTTTGCCTCTCAAAACTCTCAATACTTTTATAACTCATTTAAAATAAAATAATATATAAATGAAAGAATCAAAGGATATTTCTCGAGTTAAATTACTCATCAAGAGGTTCAAAAATTATAAACAGCACCATGAAGTGGAATATAAAAGAAATAAGAAAAAAAGAGCTGCCATAGATTGATGAATGACGAAATATTGGCAAAAAAGTAGAATGAGTAAGTGAAGAAAACAAAAATTTATTAAAACACACTTGTTCCTGTGGCAGCAAAAAAATTTAGATTATACGCCAACTCCAGAAGAAACATAATTTGAAAGAGAATTATTTCCGAAATCACCTAATTTGGGTGCTACTACCTTAAAAGATTTGCCACCTACAGCAGGTGTTTCTACTATAAATCTTGGAATAGAAATTGCAAAAAGAAATAATGTTACTAATGAAAAATGTGGTTTATGAGGAGTTGGAGAAAATTTTTTGTTAGTGATACAATAGTAACATTAAATAAAGATACACTATTTGTTAATGATAACGAACATAATTTAATACCAGGACTTTGTAATTTGTTAACAAAAAAAACACAATCAGATCTTGAGGGTAAATACACTACTAATGACCTTGAGAATTATACAGGAATTGTTTTATTAACCAATGCTGTATTTCAAAATTATATTCTTAATGAGAAATGGAATAATCCAAGTTCAATTATCAATTATTAGTTGGAAGTGAAATAATAAAATTTATCCAATTTATAATAACTACATAAAACCTCAATCAGCACCAATAACAGATGGATTTGAGGATTTTACATCTGATTTTAAATCTGGAGATGGCATTAAAAAATACAATAATTTGCCAAAAGAATATATTTGGATGGATGATGATATAAAATTAATTTATAGATTGTTAGTTATTCATGGTGAAGAAACTGCTGGAAATAAACATTATCACAATGAACATAGTGAATATGCTAAACAATAAATTTTCTGATTTTGTTGTTGTTGTTGATAATCCAAAAGGAATTCCATATATAATAAAAGTTTTAAACATAATTCCACACTCATTTTGGAATTCTGAACACCATGGCAAAGGTATAATAAACTGGGTACTAAACAATTTAAATTTGCCCAAAATGCATTTGCCGGTTATAATTATTGTAGTCCATTTACAAAATTAAACTAAAGATCAGAAAGAAGAGACACAGGAATAAATAAATGAGAGAAGCTTGAAAGATTTAGAATCTAGACATAATGCTGATAACATTTTACAAAAATAAGCTAAAGTAATTATGATAGATAAAAATGCTCCAACTGGAGAAAAAATTGCATCTGCTGCTGGGGCTTAAACAATGTTTACAAAAAGAAAATTAGGTTGGGGTATTAAAATGTTTTATTGAATATATATATTTGTTTACTTATATAAATGAAGATAAATATAACTTTTGATATTTCCTTTGAGGAATTAAAAGATTTGGGTAGAAAAATTTTTTTAATAAAAGATCAAATTGAGAGAAAAAATAAAAAAATGAAAGAAGGTTAAAGTTTCACATTAACTTTAGCATTTCCAACAGTAAAAAAGATGGCGAAAGAAAAAACTTGCAAAGATTTACATCATGGATGATTTTTACCCATTATATTGACTGCTTTAGGTGCAGTTGATGTTATAGCTGGAGGAACTAGTGAAATTTATAATTCTGTTGAACTAGAAAAAATTAAAAATAACTAGAACAACAAAGGCATAACTTAGAAATGGAAAATAAAATCAGGAAGTAGATAAAAAAAAAAGAGGAAGACGAAAAAAAATTCGAATATATACCAACTATCTAATATCGATACTGAAAAATATGTAAAAATATTAAATATAAAAAATAAATCTTTATATGAATGATGAACTACCAAATATTATGCTAAAAATAAATGTACTGTGGTAAATATCAACATTTCAACAAATCCTGGCATTCATTGGGTTTGCTATTTTACAGAAAATAATGATGTTTACTATTTCAATTCATTTGGAGGTAATATACTTAATAATTAAATTAATTATTTAAAAAATAGCCATGTTTATTACAATGATGATCAAATTCGAAATTTTAATTTAGATATCTGTGGACATCTATATTTTATTGTATTACTTTTTTTCTAAATTCTTTATTATTAAATTACATATATATTTGAAAAACCATTAATCAAGTTTTTAAATGAAAACATTGACAATAATACTGAAGATTTAAAAACATATGTAGATTTACAATGCAATTCAGGTGTTTCTGCTTTACAAAGTGAACTATCCAACTGCTTTGATTACACAAAATCGTATGTTTCTTTTCTAGGATGTAGAGTTGTTAATATAGATGAACCTAGATATAATAAAGACATGGTTAATAAAAGATATTTCAAATTATATGTAGCAGATTATGCATTAAAAAGGATGTAGATTACAAATATAAAACTATTGTTTCTGATTATGCTCTAAAAGAAGATCAAAATTTACAATTAAGTACTACTATTGCTGATTGTATATAACGAATAAATAATGCAAAGCAGGCATTCAAAAAACATGTAGATTCAAAATACAATACTATTTCTTCTGCTTTAGAAGATCCAATAAGTAAAGTCTTTAATTATACAAACAACTATATTTCTTTTCAGCATCACAGAATTACTAGTCTGTTTGATCCTATAGATGAAGATGATGCGCTCAATAAAAGATATTTCGATAAACATATAGCAGATTATGCTTTAAAAAGGAAAGGACATAGTTTCAAAATGTAACACTAATGTTTCTGATTTAAAAACATATGTAGATTCAAAATATAATACCATTGTTTCTGTTTCATGAAATCAACTTAGTAAAGTTTTTGTTTATACAACAGGCTATGTTTCTATTCGAAATTGTAGAACTAATAATATGAATGATCCAAGATATTTCAATAAAGAAATAGCTGATAAAATGCAAAATTTAAACAAATTAAACACTTGTTACCACAACAGTTAAAAAAAAAAAAATCAAAGAATACTCTGAAAAAGAATTATATGTTAAATTGGAAATTTTAAACTCACAAGTTGAAAAATTTAAGTAAGAAAAATCTCATATATTTAATTTACGTGGAAAGAGGAATTAAAATTATGTTTTTCGCATAGACGATGATGTAAATTTCTTCTCTTTTTTGAGGGATTGTACTGTTTATAAAATAATTTCTGATAATTTACCTGATATTAAGGGAACTACAAAAATTTATAACAGTAACCCTTTTGATGTTAACAGAGATGAGTTTTCAACTTTAAAAATTAAAATTAATAAATGATGATCTAATTATTTTCTTGATGGAAGGTTGCCTACAATAGGAATATTCGTGAAGTACAGACTATATATATATATATATATATATATATATATATATATATATATATATATATATATATATATATAAGGGAATTCACTAAGAATAATAAATAAAAACTGAAAATACAAAAAATGGATGATTAGTTTAGAAAAGTATATGCTCTATATGAAACTCTAATAAATTAATATAAAAAAAATTGTCAGAATGCGAGTGAAGGAATAATCAATGAATTATATAAACCAGCATGAAAAAATCTTCCAACAAGAAAAGTTATATCATATGGAATAAATGATTTATAGCAAATTGATCTTGTAGAAATGGATACTTGTAATTTAAAAGGTATATTGCATATAAATAATGGATATAAATATATTATGACAATTACTGATGTTTTTTCGAAATATGCATTTTCGTTACCAATCAAAAATAAAACAGCCAAGAATGTGGCCAATGCTTTAGAATCTATATTGATCAAAAGAAAATCAAATAATTTATAAAGTGACAATGACATATAATTTTATAATAAAACATTTAAAGAACTTATGGAAAAATATAATATTAATCATATTCTACATTTAGCGAATTGAAAGCTAGTGTTGTTGAAAGATTTAATCGAACAAGAAGAATAAAATGTGCTTTAAATGGCAATTATAAATGGATAAATATATCAGACGATTTACTTAAAGAATACATCAACACAAAGCAGCGTACCATTGGTATGAAACCAAATGAAGTCAATAAAAAAATGAAAAAAATTTAAGACAAGATTTTGTTGGCATTATTACTAAACCAAAATACAAAGTTGGAGATATTGTCCGTGTAAGCAAGAGCAAACAATTTTTTGAAAAGGGTTATACAGCTAATTCGACAACAGAATTATTGACCATTTTTGAAGTTTTAAATTTTGATGTGCCAACTTACAAACTGAAAGATGACCAAGGAGAAGAAATAAATGGTAAATTTTATGAATATGAAATTATGAAAACAAATAATTCAGATAAATATTTGGTTGAAAAAATTTAAAAACAAATGGTGATAAAATATTTCTACCTCTGTGGTAAAATTCTTCACACACAATAGCTAATTTTATATCTGGAAAATATAAATATAATTTATAACTGTCTACAGTATATTGTTGTTTACAATTTAAATGTTTAAAACATTTAAGAATGTGGAAGATATATTTTGTTTCTTTTTTCCTTCAGAAACGTTTATGTTTAAATTAAGCCACTTAGAAATTTATTTTACCAATGATTTAATGGTTATTATTATAGTTGTATTAATCCTTTTTTATTGATGTAAACTGTGGTGCCATTATTATATTTTCTAATGTTTTTAAGAAATGTTTTATATTCATTAATAAATAGTATCCTCATTTTTCTTTATGTTTTTATAAGCATTTTTATGGTTTTTGCTAATATGGTCTCTAATGGCTGCTGTTGTGTTTCTATATTGTAAAATTTCAGCAACATCTTTTCCTATAAACCAAGGCTCATTGTTAACATCTAGCATAATAGTTATCTTTTTATTGTTGAAAATTAAATTATTTAAATCAAATAATGTAGTATTTCCATTGTAATCTTCTAGTTATAGGTTCTCTAGTTGTTTGTCTAGTGATTCGGCTATCTTGTTAGTACAAAATCTGTTTTTATATATATTCGTTTTTAATAAGAAAATAAAAAAAATAAAGAAAACAAAATTAAAGCATATAGACCAAATTCATTGATAAATATAGCATTGCTTCTTACTCAATTGCTGTTGAGCAAAACTATTTCCATCAATTTTGAAACAGTTACAAAAACACTCAATCTGGTCATTCAATGTTTCTTTCATTCATTGATATAAATTGATAGAATTTGGAATATACTTATATCGTAATAATTCTTCACAATTTGGATGTCTATCTTCAAATCTGTACTATTGTCTTTGAAAATATTTTCTTTGAGTTCTAATGACATAGTAATCATATTCAAAATCATCATCAAAACATTTTAAAAGAACAAAAGTTGGATTTAAATGTAGATTTCGTGTTTGTGGTACAACATGAGGAGACATTTCTCTGATTTCTTCATCTCTGCAATTTATTACATCAAAAGCCATTTGAACAGATTCTCTTAAATTTTCTATATGATCATCTCTAATTTTATTTAAAGCTTTTAAATGATAAACTTTAATTTTGTTCATATTTTAAATGCTTTTTTTGGCCTTAGTGTAATTGCATTACATCTTTTTGAATCTTATATTCACCATGTTTTCTAATTGAAGGCAAAACTTCTTCATATAAATAGACTTGAAAATTTTCTGCTATTTCCATTTTACATGTTGCTAGAAGTTGAAAAAGACCAGGTTCATTAACAAATGTGGTATTTTTTTTAATATTCTCAAATAGCAATGTTTCACCGCTAGTCAAATCTTCATAATTTTTTAAATATTTCTTACGTATATGATATTTAACAGCATCTCTAGGTCGTTTAAAGCCAAGTAATTGATCAATCTGATTAGCATAAAACCAAGGAATATTATTCTCATCAGTAATCACAGAAAGTTGTTTACAATTGTAAATAAGTTTGTTGTTGTTTATGTCTAGAATTAAGTCCATTTATTTATATGCGAGATTATGCACAAGTGGAATTGGGCAAGCTGTAATAAGTGTTTTTATAAATATTATTTTTTATAAAGAAAATGAAAAATTAAAGAATATAATTTCATAAAATATAGACCAAATTAATTTAATTATTTAGCTCTTAAGGAGTAAAATTTTCTAAGTCATGAACAATATCTTTCATTTTATTTATAATTTTGTTATAAGATTTACACTTTATACCAAACATGGAAATGTTATTGTTGCCAACTCTAGTCAATTTCTTTGTAAATACATAATATTTCATAATAGTTTCATTGTGAAAGAAATACAGTAAACCATTTGTATATCTAAAAGCAGTCTCTATCATATTCGGTAAATGAGGAAATTTCTTCCTAATTAGACAAGTCTCTTTTACCCGGAAACTACATTAGTCTATTATACCATAATGCTCCTTTTCAAAGAAGATAAAAAATTTTCCCTGAATACGAATTAAAAATAGCATTTATTTTATATTCATTTCTTAATCCAAATGTAAAAAAAATCCTTTTGGATAATGACTAATAAGATTATAACTAGGATAATGAACCATATAAATTTAATCATCTACAAACAGAACTAGCTCACCCGAAAACCTTTGGTATATAAGAAAATTATTGAAATCCTTTGGTAAAAACTTGAACCAATCTGTTATCGAAAATGGCTTATTGATTATTTTTTTGTCATTCAAACTTTTTATCCAAACTGTTTTATTGTATAAAATAACAAGATCACTATCAATGATTAAAATGTATTTGTGTGTTTGCTTTTACATAAATCAATTGGTTCAATGTCATTAAAATTATTTTGTTGGGGTGGTCCAAGAAAGTTCTGAATGCTTTGGATGAAATCTAGTCGCAAATCAAACAAATAATTGTTAAGAATTGGATACATGATTGCATTTTTATCACTTGTACGTTTAAGACCTAATAAAAGACTGATTTAGTGTATCAAAACTGCTGATAAATTAACTTTTATTTTCAGGAGTGTTTTAACCATCATTATCCTAATATTCCTGCCTATTGATATGAATTTCAACAAGAATGTTTTGCTGATTTGGAAAAAATGCATGTGCTAGTGAACTACCATGTGGATAAAATCTAGTCTGACAAAGCCCAGATAATTTCTGATTTCTATGTTGACCTTCTTTGTATGATATAACTGTGTCTGGAAATTTTGTATCATAAACAAATTTCAAATATGTGTGTTTTTGCCAAATGCCGATTGGATCTTGAGCTAACTTTGTAATTGATTTATTTGCATATGCAAAATTCTATTTAAAATATTTTTATTCCATTTTGTGGTTGATGAAAGGTCAACAATTATCTCATCCTTAACCCCACATCTTGGCTTGTTGATTAAACTAAGCGTTTCTTTATTGAGTTTACCATCAATTGAAGAAGTGTTTTAATATTCTTGAAATATTCTTAAAGAAATTTCAAATTTTTCTCTGTCAATTTTTGAAAGCGATTTTCAATCATCCTCTAGATATCCATATTTATTTTAAAAAGTCATAACACACACTGTTTTATTCTCTTTTATGGCCAGTGCAAAATTTATATTTGTGATAGCGAGAATAATTATATAAGTCTTCATTTATATACAAAAAATATTTGAAAGGATGTAAGAATGGCTCAGGGATGCTTTAAAACAATTTTCAACATACTTCAGGCTCCTAGAGCAGTCTATATTTTCAACCTCATCTGCGAGATGAATCAGCTTATCTTGATAAAATTTCGGCACCAATTTTTTCTTCTTCTTAATAAATTTTTTCTTTGTAAATCAAAGATGGAATCTCTGCTCAACAAGTTGAACAATTCGTTTTAATTCACCAAACTAGAAGATGTATATAAAAAAACTATATGGGTTACTGCTATGGATTTTTAAATTTATAAATCTAATTTTGGTAAAATAATTAATTGTATTCTAGATGGCAAGTTTAAAATTTTATTACCAGAGTGCTATGTGAAGATATTAGATAAAAATTTTTTGAAACTACTAAATGAGGAGGAAGATTTTATGTCATATAAAGGTTTAAAAGAAATAAAAAATGGAAAATTTATGCATGATAGAGAGTTCTCTAAGTGCATTTTAAGCATTAGTACATTTTAAATTCTTTTTAATAAATTTGTTTCATTAGAAATAAACATGACCTTGCCTGTCTTCCCCTGCACTTTGACTAGCGTTTTAAAAGGTGGCAGTAGCTCGCAGCCACCTTCATATAGATTAAATAAAGCCTCTGAAAATCTTAAAAATTTAGTTCACAAATTTCATTCAAATTTACAAAGCTTACAATTGTCACTCTCAGATAACATTGACTGTAAGTATGAACTCCGAGAAATGGGTGAATATCTAGAGCAAATAGAAGAAGTGTTTAAAAAAGTAGTAGAGCATCGAATATAAACATTTTATTTGTGTCAGCCAATGGTGGGCGAAATTCCCATCATATAAATACCAATTTTATTTGTTAATGAATATGGTTTATATATAAATTTTAGCAGTTTATTGACTGTTTTTATTTTTCTTTATCTTAATAAATTTCTTGCCTTAAAAATAAAAATGGAATCACCACCCTCTTACCATATGCAAGCATTGTAAAAAATGTGGTAATGTTTTAAACATTGAATGTTTTCCAGAACATACAAAGACAAAGATAAGCACACTAACACCTGTAAAAAATGTATAATTGAATATTATAGAATTCGCTATAATGTATATAAAGAGAAGGTACTATGCGAATGTGGAAAATCTGTTTGCAAAGGTAAATCTTGAAAAGAAAAAAATACTAAATTGCACAATACACATGAAACTTTACAAGGTCATCAATCAACTAAGACATGCTTTGTATGCAAGGAGAATAAATCTATCGATTCTTTTGCGTCTTATAAAAACACAATAGATAAGCATTTTAACACTTGCGAAAAATGTTATATTGAATATGCCCAAACAACAATATGAGTTAAAAAATGAAAAAGTACAATGTGAATGTGGAAAATATGTACTTTATTATATATAAATTACGATGCTCAAATCAATAAGTCATCTAAAAGAAAAGAGATTGTGCTAGTTGAGAATTATAGGTAGAGAACTAAAATTTAAAAGAATTATATAAATTACATAAAGATGATCTTCTTACAAGGATTATTCAAAAAAGAGAATATAAATTAAAAATTCAGCATTGAGAATATAAATGATTTAACAGTTACGGAATTAAGAACTACAGTTGAAAACTTTAATATAAATATGACGCTGTCGGGTGGGACACGAGACGAATGATGACTAGTAATTTGGACGCCAGCGGTGCTTCCCAATCACCACACTATTGAGACTCAGGGTTCTCAGGGATGTTGTGGGTTCTGTGTGTCTGTCTCAACCGTGCGTACTTACAAATACAAAGGCAATACTAAACTTTTATAAAAATCACTGAAATAAACAATTGATAAACATATGTGGCTAGGACACTGTCACTACTGAATAAAAAATTAAGTTCACTGTAGACTTGTTTTTATTGATATTTTTCTTACACATCAACGTGCCAATGAAATGGTTATCTTGGTCATGACTAGCCAATTCTGCTTGGGTGCTCCCCAGCCTGTAATTAACCTAGCGCACGCCTAAATGGATGATCTCACAGAGGTACGTGAAAGCACAGCCTTCACAAGGGAAGAGGGCCGACAGCCGCTAGGGTGGACTAGCGGTTTTTCCCTGAAGACAGCACACAGTGAATTACAAATGAAAACTCTTAATACATAATAACATGTGTGATTACTTGGCATTACTAACGCAAACTCGTCAGAGCTCACCCTCCAGCACATGGTTAGTGCGGTGACGGCCTATATACAGAGCCGGCAAGGACAGGAATAATTGCACCATATACAAATTACATAATTACATAGACCCTTGAATGATACATGAAATAAGATGGGAAACGAGATGAATATTCACATTAAACACACACGTGTGGAAACAAGCTTAGGTGGCGCGGATGCTGCTGGACGAAGTTTGTAGCGGACCATGTGGTGCAAGTGAAATTGCAATATTTCTGCATGGAAACGGTAAACTAAATTCAGATAAAATATTATTCGTGTTGAGCAAGTGGTTCTCTTTATGATTAACATTGTTACAGGCTTGTAACATGCCTGATGACGGTGAAATCAAACATTACTCTGACCACGAGGTCAAGTACAAAAAGCATCAATTTACGTGAAAAATACATTAAACCCTAAATGAAAAATACATAGAAACCTGAAATAAATGATTGCACATACAATGTTACATAAATAAGCTCTTAAAATGCAATGCTGCCGTATATAGAGACTTGTCTTCAGTCGGCCACGTGATTATACGTGATGTTGCAGTAAAATATTCAAACACGAAAATTACTTTTAAATACATACATTTAAAAAAAAGCTCTTAAAATTGCATGTAGCAATTATGCAGAAATTACACTGAAATGCCATAAACATAGGCAGATGGCATCTGATTCAAATGCGCGGGTCTTGTGACCTCTCCGACATCTTTCTCCTCCTTCTCCTCGATTAAGTTAAAAATGCCACAAGGACGTAAGAATTCGTAAAGCGGAAGCATAATGCTAGGGAAAATGTCTAGCAAAAACGTACGCCAGCAAAGATTAACCAGTAAACTACATTGACTATGGAAACCTAAATCAGTGAACAAAAGTTGTAGTGCGCACATGACAGTGTCTTACCTCGCCAGCTCTCCTCGACAGACTGTCCAGATACAAGCGTCGCACGGACCTATCATGGCCGCCTACGGGGTTCACATAAGCGGAAGTGCTATGTACGCCAAGTGAAATATTTTATCGTGAAAATAAAATGGCACAAATTAAATTAGACATTGTTTTGCATTTGTATAATTTGCTCATGAATTTCAATATTATTTTTATGTCTCTTTGTGATGGCGTTCATGCCTGAATATTAAGTGTTCTTAATCTCGGCACTGTGGGCAGTGTGAATATTCATAATCAAACAATTAAAATTAGTACAAACACTTAAAAAATTAAATAAGACATATTAAACACGGTAAAGACAATATAACACATTTTACCTGAAATTAACATTAATAGGAAAGATCAAAATAATCGGCCTCTTTGCGCATGTGCGGAACACGTGACACGTGAGCGCCGTCATGGGCTCTAGCGCCGCTGGCTGTTAGCCAACATCAAATAATATATATATATATAATTTAATGAAAGCTGATTTCATTACAGCTCTTACGACAATAATTAAAAATGAACAAAAAAAAGAAACTTTGCAATTTTATCTTTTTCCAAAAAGAGGACTTATATATAGAAAAGCCGAAAAGGTTTTAAAAGAAATATTTTCCTTTTCCACTAATATATATGTGAACAACAAAAATTTTTTAAATATATATAACCTACGCAGTCGAAATAAACTTTTAAATGTAGGCTATCCAAGTATAACATAGAAAACCATTTTAATATAGTGTTGCACAGGAATTTTTTAATTTCAATAAAACAACAAGTGTTTAAAATAATACGTGATCAGCTTATAAAACTTTGAGCTGTGAAATCTAACATTAAACTTGTGGCCCATTTTCGAAGCTGTAAAACTGGTGAGAAACTAATATTTGACGACATTCAATCACACACATTTACAATATTGAACAAAGGAGACATTAAAAAGATTTACAAACAAACAAAATAAGAAATACTCGCACAAATAGAAAACACTGAAAGAAGTACTTCAGATTGGGCTTTACATAGCATAGTTGGGTTGCGACTAACCATAAACAAGTTTAATCCACAAAATGGAGCATCTTATATTGAACAACCAGAAGTGATTAAGAATAAAAAAGCATGCATTAATGTGAAGAATGATGACCAAAAATGCTTTCTATGGGCAATAATGCCTGCGTTGTTTCCAGCAGAAAAAGACCCACAAAGAGTATCTAAATATAAAAATGTAGGTCTAATATCGACAAAGCACTAGATAAATATGAAGAGTCCATTAGATTTGACGATATACCAAAAATAGAAAATCTAATTTTAGTATCTATAAATGTATTATACTCCATTGATGATAAGAATTCAATGTATATCCATTAAAGCTTACAAAAAATAAAATGGACAAATATAAATTTATTTTTTTTCAAAGATAATAAATAATCTCATTACTGTTGGATTTAAGATTTATCTAAACTGCTTTCAACACAAAAAAAAATACAAAAGTAAAATTTATATATGCAATATGTCTTAAATTTTTTTACTCTCAAGAAAGATTAAATAAACACACATAAGACTGCTAAAAAAAATGAATGAGTGAAGATACTCTTACTTTCAAAAGGCGAACAAATAAAATTTAAAAATATTAAACACTATACGAAAGTTCCTTTCAAAATATATGCAAATTTCAAATCAATTCTAAAGAAAATATCAACAACTAAGATGAATCCAAGGGAAATAAAATAATTGAAATTGATCCAAAAATATCCCATTTAACAATGATATTTATAATGGTCTTTATAAAGAAATACTTCAAGAAAGATATAAACTTACTGATGAAAAATTAAAGAACATTGATTTAAAGTTGAATGATGCGTTATACACAATGAAAAATCAGCTACACGAAGCTTCTGGATTTTGCTATTATTTTGTATCTAACTATGGTGTTTATAAGCCTCCAGTTGTAAATCGAGGCTCAAATGCACATCAGCATTTTATAGAAGCAATTAAAAAAGAAGTAGAAGAGATTGGGGAAATATATTCACAAACTGAAGCAATGCACCCATTAACAAAAAAAAGAAAAAAAAAACAAGATACAATATATCTAGAAAATGTACTGTTGTGATTGTAAATATTCTAAGGACAATAAAAAAGTTTGCCACTAGGATCATATATCTGGAAAATTTATTAAACCAACATGTAACAATTGTAATCAACAATTAAAATTACCCAATTGTGGTCCAATTAATTTTCATAACTTAGGTGGTTATGATGCTCACTTATTTAGTAAAGAGCTAGGATATAATGGAAAAAATATAGATTTGCTTGCGGATAATGAAGAAAAGTTTATCACTTTTGGGGGGAAAAACAGAAAATTTAAAAATTAGGTTTATAGACACATTTAAATTTATGGAAAGTAGTTTAGATAAATTATCGTCTAATTTAACTAAAGAAAAAATGAAACGTACACAAAAACATTTTCCACTAGATAAAGAGATTTAGTAACTAGGAAAGGTGGTTTACCCATATGACTATAATGACAGTTTTAAAAATTTTTACGAAACTCAACTTCCACCAAAATGTGACTTTTACAGTAAATTAAATGAATCTGAGATCTGAGGATGAATATGAGCATGCAAAAAATATATGGAATCAATTAAATATAAAAAATCTTGGGGATATATCATGATTTATACTTAAAAAGTGATGTACTGCTGTTGACATATATATTCAAAAATTTTAGAGATACATGTATAAATGCATATGGTCTAGACCCTGCATGATATTTTACAGTACCAGATTTATCTTGGGATGCAATTTTAAAAATTACTGAACAGCCACTAGAATTATCATACAATTATGATATGATTTTAATGGTAGAAAAAGGAATTACATGTGGAATTTCACAATGTTGTAAGCGATATGTTAAAGACAGTAAAAAATATTTAGAAGATTTAAACTCAAATCAAGAGTCTATAACTATTTAGCTTACCTTGATTCAAAATAATTGATATGGTTAGGCAATGCCGCAACATTTACCATATGGAGGTTTCAAATGAATTGATTACGCAGAGATTAATTTAGATTTTTGGCGAGAATATATATTAAATTTGAAGGATGATTCACAACATGGATACATATTAGAAGTTGATTTAGAATATCCACAAGAACTACATAATTTACACAAAGATCTACCATTTTGCCCAGAAAATAAGGCAGTTCCAGGAACAAGTTAATCTAAACTATTAACAACTTTACACAACAAAGAGAAGTATATACTACGTTATCGCAGTTTAAAACTATGCTTAAATAATGGATTGAGGCTTACAAAAAAACATAGAATATTGAAATTTAATCAGTCTGGTTAAAGAAGTACATAGATTTGAATACATTGATGAGAACAAATCCTAAAAATGAATTTGAAAAAGATTTTTATATACTGATGAATAATTCTGTGTTTGGTAAAACAGTAGAAAATGTAAGAAACAGAGTAGATACAAGACTGGTTTCAAGTGAAAAAATTTGCAAAAAATTAGTTGCTAAACCCAATTTCAAAAGAAGTAATATATTTAATAAGAATCTTGCAGCTATTCACATGAATAAAACCAATGTAAAATTTAACAAGCCTATTTATGTGGGTATGTCAATTTTAGATATATCAAAAAAATTGATGTATGATTTCCATTATAAAGTGATGAAAGCCGGATATGGAGATAAAATTGAATTGTGCTTTCAAGAGACTGATTCGTACTTTTATAACATAAAAACAGAGGATTTCTAGGAGGACATGAAGTAGATGTTAGATAAATTTGACACAAGTGATTATCCAAAGGACAACATACCATAAATAAACATGCCATAAATAAATAAAAAAGTTTTAGGCAAAATGAAAGATGAATGTAATGGCAATATAATGAAAGAATTTGTTGGCTTAAGAGCAAAGATGTATGCATATAGAGTTGAGGATAAAGAAAACAAAAGAGCCAAAGGTGTGAAAAAATTTGTAGTCAATAATAGAATTACATTTGAGGACTATAAGAAATGTGTGTTTCATGAGAAAATTCAATATACAACAATCAATTTAATAAGAAGCGAGAAATACAAAATATATACAGTAGAAATTAATAAAATTGCATTAAGTCATTGTGATAACAAGAGAATAATACTAGAAAATAAAATCGATACACTGCCATATGGATATCAAAATTTATAATTTTGTTAAAAGTAAGGGGGGACTCGCAGTCCCCCATATATTTTCTAATATAATTATTTTAGTAATGCGAGGTGTGATCAAATATTCATCACATCTATTTCTGAAAGAAAAGTTTTATATTTTATGTACCTCTTAAGGGGGACTGCTGGTCCCCCTTTAAATTTTCAAAGAAAAGTTTTATATTTTATTAATGAGAGTTGGTATGCGTTTTGCATACCAACTGTTTCAGAAAGAAAAGTTTTATATTTTATGTAACTATATGGGTTGACTGCTGGTCCCCCATATATTTTTCAAAAAACTATAAGTATTTAAAAAATCTTTAATCTCCAAAACAACGTCGATTTCAGAACCAACAAAATCAAGTAATTTACCATTTTTGTCTGTAATTTCTATAAATATAATTAAAGTGTTAATTATTAATTCTATTAAAAATTGGGAATAGGGGTTCATAGCTAATATAATCTCTAAACCAAACAAATTTTTTGGTGGAAAATTAGCAATTATATCAGTTTCTTAATTATTAGATTCCTCATACTTCATGAACATTCCATATGCCAAATTACAGTGAACATTTAGTGTTTTATATGGATTAAAATTAGGCAATTTAGTGCCCATGACAACTTTGTCCTTTTCAATTGTAATTTTTCTTTCAAAACCAAGAATATCAGATAGTGATAGTCAAATTTAATATCAAACTTACATTTAACCGATATTCTATTTTTCACACTGTCTGTTGTTAGTTCAATGTTATTTGTTGAAAATGGATTGATTGTATTTATAGCTTCTTTTAAAGACTGAATATCGTATTGACCTCCGGGAATAGTTATAACTTAGTTTTTATCAGCAACAGTACTAATTTTTTCGATTGTTGTTACAACATTATTGACTATATTTAGTGTTAAAAATTTTGCATGAAAACTAATCAATGCTATAGATTTATCTTTATGAATTATATCATAGTGAAGTTTCTTCTTATTAATAAAACAATTGTCCATTAACTTAAATACTTTATTGTTCATTTATTACAAAAATTATGTTATTAAATGAAGAAAGTCGATTGGGGTGTTGGGGTATTAATTTCCAACAATAGTCTAAAAATGAAAAAAAAAAAAAAAGTGAACTTTTGCCTGATTATATTAGATATATAATTGTAGGCCCGAGAAATTGTGGGAAAAGCAATCTGATTATTAATTTCATTTATAAGAATGGTTGGTTAAATTAGAATAAATTGTATGTTTGTTCAAAAAGTTTGAATCAACCAAAATATATTCAGTTAGAAAATACTTTGATGTCATACCCCAAAAGTTTAAATGAAAAAATGGCTTATTTAAAAAAAAAAAGGAATGACAAAATGATTCCACTAGACCAATGTGAAAATGAGTCTCTAGTTGTTTTGGATGATGTAATTTTAGATAAATGTCATCCGCAAATATTTTACTAGAGGGAGGCATAAAAATATTGATGTTTTTTTATTTGGCACAGACTTATTCGGGGGTTCCCAAACAATTGGTGAGAGACAATGCAAATTTTCTGTGTATATTTAGACAATATGACACGAATCATATCTATTGCGAATTTGTTGATGGTGATATTCATTACAAAAAAATTTAAAGAGATCTGTGCAAAGTGCTGGGGCAAAGACTATAGTTTTTAAAATTGGGTTTGAGTAGAAAAATGGACAGTGGTAAGTATCAAAATCAAATAAAAGATTTTATATTTTAACTCCATCTAGTTTCTCTTGCACACAAAAATTCTTTATCTACTTCTTGAAGAGGCACTTCAGCGCACTCGTGCCTTTTTCCTCCTCATTCTCACCAAAGAAGGAAGTAGCTTATCATGGAAGCGGCGCAGTCTATCAGCCACACTGTGAACTGCAGCTCGCAGCTCTTGGAAAGTTATAATCACCTTGTTCCTTGCCCTGTCGCTTGGTTCAAGTGGCAGGGTGCTTAGTTTGAAATACGAAGGTTGGGGGTTAGATCTGCCAGTCTGAGCAGATTATTTAATATTGTGGATTGGTGGGCCCCATATTTGCAATATTAGATTATTACCAAACAATTCAAAATTTGAGCCAAATACTCACTCTGCTCCTATTGTGTAGATGATATGCAATAGGAACAGAGTATGAAAAAAATTGCCATCTCCTCATCGTAAAAAAGTTGAAAATTTGGTGCTGTGAGGAGACTGGGATTTCTCCACAGGAGTTTTGAATTTAAAAAAAAAAGGGGGCAATTGTGTTAGTATGTAAACTTTTTTATAAATTCGGTAGTTATCTATTGGAGATCCTAACACAACTCAATAATTAGGCTAAGAGTCAAGCAATTTCAAGCCAAATTAAGGCTAATTTCTAATTTCCTGTAAAATTTTTAAAAGCTCAACTCAAAATCAATCAAATTTAAGGCCAAAAGCAAAACCAATTTTCAACTTGCGTACACTCATTGTGCGGGGATTTTAAAGGCCTTATCTGCAAGCTAAATCATGATATTTTTGATGAAATTCCAAGAATATTCATTGCTTTCTTGTGATATTTTTTTTGTACTAAATGATTTCGCTTTCAAATTTAGAGTAAATTTGGCTTTTTTTTGACCGAAATTTGGCCTCATTTACTCCCAAGAAGGACACTGCTCAAAGAGTGAACGAAGCATGTTTTAAAAAATATGCGTTTGATTTAGATTGCAGATTTTGATCAAATTAACTTGATTTTAGAGTAAAATTTGGTAAAATTTACAGTAGATTTGAAGAGATAAATTATATTACCAGAATATCTTGGAAAAGTAACTTGAAAGTGAAAAGTTTGCTTGAATTTTAGCCTAATAATTGAATTGCACTTGGATCTGCAATATACATCTACTGTTATTCTGCTGTATTAACCAAAGCTACCTGGTCTTGTCTAGCATTATCTAACACAGCAGACAGCACCTAAAGTTCCTGCAATATGCAATGGTTGGTAAGTGATTATCACTATTTTCCTTTATATTCTATTGTAATATATGTTTGCATCAGTGTGTAGTAGCATTGCCCTTTATTGCTTATGTAATTCTCTGCAACATAATTTTTTTTGGCCTAACATGAGGTATAGCACTCGATGCTCATGCAATATGTGTTGGTCAGTAAATGCCTATAATTGTTTTCCTATAAAATTATTTTTTGTATCTGTTTAAAAAATCCTCACACAAAATGCATTGGTTGGTTTATATTTTAACTCCATCTATGTGGAACATGTAATCATTTTCCCTTACAATAATTATTTATATATTTTTGCATATATGTGTAGCAGTGTCATCTCTCTCACTTTCTGTCTCTCTTGCATGACTAATTGTTTAAATATATGTTGTTTTAATGCCAAGCAGAAGAACACAGTCTTTTCAAGTCATGTAATGTGTACTGCACTTGTCGGTCATTGTGAACATTCGCTCCACTATTGTGGACTGTGAAACAATCTGGTATTTTTTTATATTGCCACTCATTATAACATTGTGCTCGTGGTACCCTTGTGTATATGTCGGTCCTTTATTATTTGATACATGACTGATTTTACATGTAGAGGGTGATTTCATATCTATTTCATGATGCCGACCTCCCTTGGTGCTGTTGATTGGTGCGCCACCGATCTGGGGTGCAGGAGGCTCTGGGTTCGAATCCCGGGTAAGGCATGGGTGTTCATTTAAGTTAGGTTATAGGTTAGTCTATAAGCCTTCCCCTGCTAAGCTTTCCAGCATAAAACCAGGGGACATTAAAAAGCAATTTACAATACAATTTACATGCTGTTACCACGACCCTCATGTCAGGCTGACTGTGTTTACTGATATTAATGCATACACGTTTTAATGTAACTGCAATTACGTATGCCAAGCTTGATGTGCAAATATATACATATTTATTTTCCAATGTATGGCTGGTTTTTGCGTGCTATCGAGGCCTCGGGCTACCACCGGCCCTTATGTTACAACATTCTTGTTTATTTATATTATTGTCAATGTATTTCTTTTACTGCAACCCATGACTACATGCACCATGCTCATTGTGTCATTACATGCACCGTTAATTTTCAATGTGTACCTAATTGTTACATGTTAGCTGTACTGATGAGGTTATGGGCTGTTGCCCCTCAAGTTAGGTTGACTGTGTTTGTTAATATTACAATATTTTATACTCTGGAATCCATGACTACGTACATCATGCTCGCAGCATAAATGTGAATACTTTAAATTTTTTTGTATATGGCTGGTTGTTGTGTGTTACCAGTGCTAATGTTTATTTATGCATATTTTAATTTTTTATATATACAGCCAGAATTGGAGTAGACAAAGGGGGGCTGCAGTCAATTAAGGGGTTCTAAGTTGGCAGATACCCGCAATAGCAGACAATAAGGGTGGTAGTATATGATTGTTGTGTGCGCGTGGACCAGCATGTATACATGATATTTCAGGCCCTACACTCCTATATGCATCGGTAACTTCGCGATGCACTTGTATGTACAACTATCCATATTTTATTTACATGTGGTCAGTTGTTACATGTTCCCAAACTTTAAAAATTTGGAAATGGTGTCCAACTATGCTTATAACAGGGCTTAACGACTACTTGTCCTTATTACAATGATAGCATTCAGAAGTGATGCCAGTGATATGAATTTGATGACCATAGCTTTATCAGGAAGGAAATGGCAGTAGCAGACTTCTATGCATATATATATATACTTAAGGCATAATTGACCTACCATCCTATACAATGACAGAAGCATTGGTTATGATATGATTTTGCTGGCTGTAGCTTCAGCAGATAAGAACTTGTAGCTGACTATGGTTACAACAGAAGTTAATATATAATTGGTCCTACCACCCTGTTCGAAGTCAGGAGTGATGCCTGTGATATGAATTTGGTGACTAACAGTTCCGAAATTTTAACTCACTATGCTTATGAGATGGGTCAGTTATTAATTGGCCCTGCTGCCCTACTCGTTGCCAGGTTCAATGCCTCTGATATGCATTTAGTGACTATAGATTCGGTAGATGGAAAATGGCAGGCAACTAAACTTTTAAGAGAGGTTATGGCCTAATTTATCCTGCTACTTGATCGTTGCCTGGAGTGATGCCTGTGATATGAATTTGGTTACTACAGATTCGGCAGATGGGAAACGGTGGCCAAGCATGCTTATAGGAGGGCTTAAGGCATACTTGACCCTACCACCCTGTTAGTCATCAGAGGTGATGCCTATGATTGAATTTTGTGAATGTAGTAACTTTTGTGGGTAGAAAATGGCAGCAAACTATGCTCATAAAAGGGCTTAAGGTACACTTGAACTTACCACAATACTGTCATCAGGGGTGATACCTATGATATGAATTTGGTGATTGTAACTTCAGGAAATGGGAAATGGTGGCCAACTAGGCTTATAATGCTTATAAGAGGGCTTAAGGTGTAATTGCCATACCACCCTGATCATTGTCGGGGTGATGCCTATGTTATGAATTTGGCAACTATAGGTTCAGCGGATGGAAAATGGTGACCAACTATGCATATAAGAGGGCTTAAGACATACTTTGCCCTACCACTCTATTTGTCTTCAGGGATAATGCCTATGATATGAATTTGGTGGCTATAGCTATGGTGAATTGGAAATGATGGCCAACTATGGTCATACGAGGCCTTAAAGTGTGAGTATTGGGCTAGTGTTGGTGGTGGTGGCCGCGGTCTGCTGCGCTCATGACCAATTTTTTATAGTCTATAATACCTATAATACTGCTTGTTACATTTGCTAATGATTATGTGTGTGTGTGTGTCTATATATATACATATATATAAGTTTTCATACATATTTCTGAATTGATGCGCGTGTATGCATGTATACTGCATTCCAGCCACTGTTGTAGTGGTCTTGTGATCAAGGTGTCTGCCTACCAATCCAAGGGTAGCTAGGAGGACACTGCACTCCTCCAACATTTTTGGAACTTGCCCACACTGAATAATGTGCTTAAGTGTGAGGGTCTCGCCCACTACTCCTGGCGGCCGACGTCTGAAACATAAATGGTGAAGTTCTCTCTAGCAAAATTTCATTATGCCCAATGACCGCAGCACCCTGGCAGTTGAATGGGGTAATGCAAGAGTGTGCTATACTCTAGTGGTCACGAAGTGTACTATAGCAGCAAGGGATCCAAGATGGCAGGGTGGGCAGATGAGTGCTGCACTTTTGGGATGTGCACTGCGTTAAAGCAGTAGGGACTCCAAGATTGTGGAGGTGGGCTGCATGATGGTGCTGATTGGTGTGTGCGTGATTAGTATAGGTGTGCAATTAGCATAACTGAGATTTGTATAAATGGGAATCCTCTGCAGCATGCAGTAGCCAATCAGACACAAGACAATTTCAAGAGCCTCGCGCAACCAATCAGAGAATGGGTACATGGGAAATTCTGAGGGGGAAAAAAGGGAAATTCATGTGAAAAAACCAAATTGCCATTATTGATGTGTAATGACAAGACCATGGGGTTTCATAGTTATATTATCCAATATGAGGCCATGGTGCCACATCCAGAATCCAGACGGAATTATATGCCCATTTTCCTACTATTTGCCATGTCATGAAATGGCACCTGCTCACACATAGAAGCCATAAGAATAATTTTTGCTATAGGTTAACAACATAAAAGTTGATATCCAAAGACTAACTTACAGCTAATTAAAAAGTTTCATTTAAAGTAGCCTGATTGCAAAGCACTCAGTTAAGAAGAGAATGGCTTTTCAACAAATACAAACTCTTGTGGATAGAAAATTTAAATAAAAATATTGCTGTGATTTTTACCAAATATATACAATATAATTTTTTAATGTAATATATTTATAGTAAGTTGTAGAACTAAAATGTTTGTACATTTTACTCTTTCAAACATTGCACAGTATATCTGTGAGGTGTTAATTTGTCTGCCTCAAATGTTTTTGTAGAAATTGGTACATATTTTCATTTACCAAAAGAGCAACAGAACACACATCTAACAGCTTGCATAACAATAATTTGACTCAAGACTTAAAAGTTAAAAGGCACATAAGAACAAGAAGCAGAAATCACAGTGTTCAATAAATATAGGCTCAATACCTTAAACAGAATTATTGCAAATTTATCAACATTTCACTCAACTAGTTCACCACATTACCAGCAATGTGTGTTAAAAGGGACACTTAGCCCATTTGAGACATGGACGATAGTCATAGATATCTTGCTAAAATTTCTGGTGTTGGCGCACTAACACAGGCGCCACCTTCAGTTGTTGTAGTGTCAATTCAATTGTGTCAAGGTGCAGCAATTGTACCCTACAACGAGCATGCTGCAGAGTTGGCACAGAGCGTACCTGCGCAGCGCCACCGATGAAGCACAGTGACACAGTGCGCCACTACTTACCATCTCTATGGTACGCTATAGGCGCTTTGCTGGTGCCTGCAGTTGCAAAATAAAAAAGAAAGTCTTGTCATTTGGATTCATGAGCATTTTGTGTTCCTATGAGTTGCATACTGTGCATACACCTGTGTAAGTTGGTAACGATGCAATATATTTATTGTTTATAGTTATTATAATAAGTTTAAATTGGACTTTTGGTTAAATTTCCTTTTTCTATTGCAAGTAAGTGTAATATTTTATTTTCTTTGTTGCCATGTGAATAGAAATGTTTTATCAGTATCTGAAAGTGCAGCAGTGTTTGAGTGTCAATCGATGTTGTGTTTGTTTTTTGAAGATCTAGTGAGATTTCATCAGCTTCGTAGAAAGAAGCTTTTTTCTCAGTTCATAAGCATTTTTTGTTCTAGAAGTTCAATAGTTTAGCTACGATGCAAGTCGACACGGCTGCGTGGCGGGGTTTTGAGCCACAGCCAGGGTCTATTTTGGTAACGCAGTTCGATAGGAAGTACAATAAGGGGAAGACACGCACTGATGTGAGTGCGGAGTGCCCGCTAGTCGCTAGAAAATAATGACCAAACTTTGAAGAAGCAACATCAAGGCGAACCAATTTCACCCACACCAGCAAGCAGCAGCGACCTAAACTTCTATTTGGTTTTCAACTTTAACTTTAAGTACTTTCGGCATACGCACTCTCTCCTACAAAATTCTTTCCGCCGGTGTGGGAGGTCATTAAGGCATCAGAAGGGAAATATTTTTACCCTCCTGCCTTTGTAATAAATCTGGAGATGCGAGTTTTCGAAGTGAACTAATTCATTGACTGCTGCGGTACTGTTCTGTTAATTTTGTCTTGGAAAAATGATTGTTCATGCACCTACATTAATTAAATATTGTGAAACTGTGTTTGGGCAATTGCTATAAACCAAGTAAATATTCAGAGACAGGAATTAATTGTTTTTAATTTTAAGATGGTGCCTTTCTCTCATGCTCTACTGATACAGTGAACTAAGTTATGAAGTTCACCTGCCACTTCTGTCACGGGTGCCATGTTAATTTTATGGTGACTGCGGCGGGAACATTTGCAACATTACATTTATGGCTGTCCAGCTGCGGGGCCCGTTTAACACAACTGAAGATGCGGTGTTTACTACAATAGTAGCAGAACAGTAATTCCAAAAGTCCAAGACATTTCCAAATGAGGCGAGCAAGGTAAAGCAGTGATCAAAGTTCCAGTGTCCAGCATTCCATTGTTCCAGTGTTCCAGAGAACAACGAAGAATCCCCAAGTCAACAAATCTCCAGCAGTATTTACTACGTCGGAGAAGTCATCAGTAAACATGGAAGCCATCAGTCCAAGTAAATGTGTCACTAGTTTTTGTATTCAATGTTAAGGTATAGGTTATGGGGATAATAGTTACCAAGGTTTATAGGTTTTTTTAGTTATTTTTTAAGTTTTAAATTTCTATGTGCATTTGTAAATTTGTTTCTACTGTGATGCCTGAGCGGTCTAGGGTTGAGCACAAACACTCAATAAGAAATTATCTAAGTCAATTTAACACATTTAATAAAATCAAACACTGAAACGGTTACACTTTTAGTTATCATCTACTTACTTGGCGATGTGGCGGAAGATGACATGGGAATTGCTAATATAAAACAAACTAAGAACAGTAATAGAAGGAAATACATTCTATAGCTACGGTGATGAAGGAGAGTGGATTCTCAGCGAAGCTCATGCGAGTCGTCCCATGCAGTAATGTGCAGTCTCTGGCGTCCTCTGCTGAAGTCTTGCGTCCTCAGGCCGTGCATGGCATAATAAAGCAACATGAGTGTAGTGGGGAGAAGTCTCCCTCCACCAAGAAGTTGAGCATGAGCACTCTCTCACCAATGAGAAGTCAGGGCGAGAAGAGTTGCCCACCAATTACAGAGCAAGGTTAGGGCATCAGCCAATAAACTGGAACTTTACACATGGCCCAAAAGTGTGGTATCAAAATCATGTGACAGGAAAATAGCGTGTGATACAGCACGTGATTCCAGGAGTCATGGGACGAAAATATCATGAAAAACAGGACGTATTTCTCATCAAAAGTGGTAAGCAATCGCAGTCACATGGTGCTGAAATCACAGCAGGCAGTATTCGAGCGGATACAGCTGCCTGTCGCAGGCACCGCAGAACCTGATAAATTGCGAAAATACTTCATTAAAATGTTTTCTCTTTGAACTGGAAAACTTAGCGGAGTGCCCGTGGCACTACATTACATTAGAGTGATAACGGTTAAATATATTCATAATGGCAATTCAACAAATAAATATGACAAGTATGACTGAACAAATAAGCCTGCTCGTAGAACTCACAATTAAACAGAAAAATGAGTTTCAGCAGATACAAGAAAAATTTGATTGTTTCAAAATTTATTTTGAAGAAAAATTTGATGAACAGAAAATTGCATTTACAGAAAATTTTGATAAAGTACAAAGAAAATTAGTAATAAAGGTTTTGCAGAATTAAAATTAGAACTAAATGTAAAAGTGAATGAAGTTAGGGGGAGGAATGTAATATTATATGTAGAAAGATTTTAAGTGACTCAATTCCAATAAATGAAAATCAATTGCTGCTGCAAATTGATAATTTTGAGGAGAGTAAACCAAATTGTTCAGAATGAAATGTGTCAGAGGAAAATGTAGTACAGGAAGGGAAACTTCAGGTTAGAGGGGTGAAACATGCTTGTAATAATTTAAAGCTACAATTGGGAACTGATATTATGTTGTACTAGTCAGAATTTATTGAGAGTTAAAGATTATTGTGAAAGTGCGGAAGGGGGGGGGGGGGGGGGGGGGGTACTCTCGAGTGAAAACCTATAATGAAATGTTAATTAAAAATTTGGTAAGATGAAAGATAAGACTGAAACAAAGGGTTAGACAAGTAGTGAGGAAAAATAAAAGGAAAAAAGGGGTTTCGATGTAAGACAATAGGGAAAAAGAAAATTGTGAAATATAGTATGAGGAAGGGCAGGAGAGAGAAGGAAAGGAAATGGAGACAGTGTGAGAATGTTGTGGAGGAAGAAAAATAAAAAATAAATGCAGACAGACTGTATTTTAGGTTAAGTAAGTAATTAAGTTTGCAACATTTTGCTGGTATAGTTTTTCTTTAAATTTTACTATACAGTTTTGTAATACTTTGTTCTTGTGATAATATAAGAATGATAAGTTATGCATTAAAATTAAGAATTATTTTTGAAATAAGCATAAGAGATGGAGGGAAACGTAACGTTATGATATATAGAATAAATGTGGTAAATTATAAGATTTCCATTTTAAGCCTTGAAATAGGCAACAGTGGATAATGTTACATTAGTATGGTTAATGAAAGATATCGAACTAAATAACTTGGAAATGATTGGTTTTTTACTAAATTATTATGATAAAAGGATGTTACATTTGGATGTGCGTTCAAAAGATAGGTATCTGTTTGTGCATTAATGAATAATAGTTATGTTTCAAAGAATATTTCTGTCATTCAGGCGTAAAACATTACGTCTGCTACCAGTAGTTTTCAGGAAAGTTGGTGCAACCTGTGTTCTGAATTTTCCTATTTCTTTTTCCACTGTTCTAATTCTGTCTTTCTCCTGTCTAGTCTGAAGTTGTTTGGCACATGGCCACCCTTATCTTAGTCGTCCAATGGGACCCCACACGCAAAAATATGTCCTGTCATCTATTGTGTCAATTGTATCTGTACTAAATTTCTATGATTTACCTTCTTACATGAAGATTCTTCAGCAACTTGTTAGGGGCTAGCCTTACCCCGACTCTTTTAGTTTATTTAATAAGAGGGCTTTTGTTACTAAATGGTTTACTAAACAAACCATATATATTGTTGTACATCATCATGACTGAGGACCCTATTAGTCCCTTCAGGGGCCTATCACTTAAGTTTACAGGAGATTTCCGGGTTACCACCCTAAAGGTAAATTTTGGGTGATTGATGCCTGGTACTGAACAGTAGATAGATTGAAAACAGACCATGAGATGTTGATGGAGGAACAAGGAGAGGAGTAAACAGCAGTACAGTGTAAGGAATGTTTTGAGTAGAGAGAAAAAGTTACCAGTTTTCAAGACTTAAGAAAAATAAAGGCATAATTTTAAATTGTGGTAGTGTGTTGTTATCTATAAAACTTAAATACAAAATTAAAAATGATGTATGTTTATCTGTGATTATACTTATTTGGTGTTAAAGGGATTGCATCTTGTTGTCAATTTAGTGGTATAATCTTTTTGTTTTGAAAACTTTTAAGCAAGTATGAAAGTGATATTTAATGTGTATTAATTATAAAAACAATTTTTATGAATTTTGGGGAAAAAAGAAGTATCTTAAAATGAAACAGTGTTAATAATGCATTTCTTTTCTAATTATTAAATATTGGTGTAATATAATTACAGAGAAAGTCATATTGTAAGGAGGTACTTGTGGTTAACAGTTAATTGTAAATGAATATTAAAATGAATGTTAATGATAGAAAAAATAATTAAATAATATAATTTGAATGTTAACAATTGGGACTAATAAACAAGATATAAGAGGAGTTGTTTATGTAATGTATTTTTTATTTTATTACCAGTATTGAGATTTAATTTTTGTACTTGTATTTTATTCAGAGTACTGGACAGGGGCAATGCAGATTAAAAGTTTGTTTGCAAGTTTAAATTTCAATTTAAAAAAACAATAATTTTGAAAATTCGTTGTAAGTTTTGAAGAGAACGATGGATGTTAATATCACAGTTTTAATGAATAGAGCAATACAGAAATGACAATTTTGAAAATTTAACAATTACACTGTATGTTAAATCAAGAGTAGTAATAAACATATAAAAATTTTACTGTTCTCTTACAAAATCAATTTTGACCACATGTATAAAATTTTATAACTATAAAATTGTCGAGGGTTTGTTGTGTGTTAGAACTTAATAACATAGATATGAAGTGGTAGGATGTGGCTTCAGTTTGTATGGTGTTCTGGGATCTTAGCACTAAGAGTAAGTTTTTGATGGGGCAGGTCAGAGGCCCCTTTTTTATTTGTCAGCACTGCCTATTAGAGATTAAAAGGTTTTAAGTAAATAAGGCAGTGACTTTTTGTAATTTTTTGGCAGACCTGGATCCCCTATTTGCAATGTTGCGTGCTGATCCTAGCAATGAACCAGAATAGTAATGAGCAGTCTTTATCATGGTCATATATAGTATGTACACCCTCAAACATAACGGAAAATAATACTATTAAAATTAATTGCAACTGTTTTATGTTTTTTAACCAAACATAATAAATTATGATAAAAAATATTTTCAAATATGTAGGAATACTGGGAACCATATTTTTTAAATTAATGATTATGATGTTGCTATAAAATAATATGGTGGAAGATGTTTAATTTTGTAAAATTATAGTTGATAATCTTGTGTATTTTTTTGAGGGTTGCAAGCTGATTATAATTCTTTGTTGTAACAATTGTACCATAGGAGTTTAAAGGTTTTTGGAGGTTAGTTAAAGTCTGATAATGTGTGTACTAATTGTTTAAATTGTGTATTGTTTTTTAATTATTGGACTTGGCAGAAATAATTTTTTTTTAATTTTGAGAAAAAAGATTTATTCAAAGTAAGTATTGGCATAAGAACATAGATGTTATGATCTAAATCTAACATTAGTACAATTATTATTTTTGTTTTGGTTGGGACAGGTCCAAGACCCCTAGAGTTAATGTTGGCGGTGATCTAATGTGAAGGCTAGGTGCTCTCTTGTCTTGAGTTAATTAGCGCTGGCCTCGTATAAAAGGCAGTAGCTCTCTTGAGGCCCCTGGAGTTAATTTTGGCACTGACATAAAGTAAGACAGTAGCTCTCTTGTATTTTAGCCAGACCTTGGATCCCCTTTTTTTTTCATATTAATTATCAAATTGAAAACCATCTAATCCATTAATAAAAATAATTTTAAGTGAATAGTAACGTAAAATTGTAATTATTGAAAAGAGACATATAAAATGTATTTTGTATACACACCACAAACCTTAAATAAGAAATAACATTTAATTGTACTTGTAATGTGAATAAGTGGTATATGTCAATTTCTTGCAGCATTCCAGTAGATATTTTGAGTTTTCTTTTGTAACAAGTAAAGTTGAATAATTTTTATGCAAATGAGTTTGTGTATTTAGTTATATAGTTGAATGGTTTGTGAACAACAGTGTCACAGTAGTCTACAGGATAGCAGCATACAAGATAAGTTTCGATTTGGGAATGGTTTCTTCAAAATATTTCCCAAATTGAGGGGGTTAATGTAACGATGAAATATACGAATTTTTTTTTAGTTATTATAATGATTTTAAATAGGACTTTTGGTTAAATTTCTTTTCGCTTTTGCAAGTGAGTGAAAAATTTTGTTTCCTTTGCTGCCATGTGGAATTGGAATGTTTTATCAGTATTTGAAAGTGCGGGCGTGTTCGAGTGTCTATCGATAATTCGTTTGTTTTCTGAAGATGTAGGGAGATTTCGTCACCTTCGTAGATAGAAGCTTTTTACTCCATTCGTAAGCAATTTTTGTTCTAGCTACGACACAAGTTGATACAGTACATGGAGATGATTTTGACCCCCAGCCAGGTTTTATTTTGGTAACACAGCTCGATAGGAAGTAGGAGGGAGGGGGAAGAAGACACGCGCCAATGTGAGTGTGGAGTGCTAGCTACCCGCTAGCAAATAATGACCAAACTTTGAAGAAGCAACATCGAGGTGGACCAATTTCGTCCACACCAGCAAGCGCCCGCAACCTACACACTTCTATTTGGTTTTCAGCTTTAACTTCAAGTACTTTGGGCATACAAACTCTCTCCTAAAAAATTATTTCCAATGGTGCGGGAGTTCAATAAGGTGTCAGGAGGGAAATGTTTTCCCCTCCTGCCTTCATAACAAATCTCGCGATGCGAGTGTTGAGCGTGAACTAATTCATGGACTGCTATGGTGCTGTTCTGTTCGTTTTGTCTTGGAAAAATGACTGTTTGTGCTTCTACATTAATTAAAGTTATGAAACTGTGTTTAGCCAATTTCAATAAAACTGAGTAAACGTTCCGAGAAGGGGATTAAATTTATTTCATTTCACTATGGCACCTTTGTCTCATGCTCTACCGATACAGTGAACCAAGTTGTGATGTTCAGCTGCCACTACTATGTAGGTTACCACGTTAAATTTATGGTGACTGCAGCGGGGACATTTGCAAACATTATAAGTTATATTATGTGTTAGGTAAGAGCATTCAAATCTAAATCTCATTCTCACTTACGTTTTAAAACAGTTTATTAATAAACACATGTGTAATATTACAAGAATTTTATACATTTTCTTAGGCTTCTTGCTCATTGTTGTAGATGGAAATAAAAATTGTTATTAATTTTACTTTAACAATTGGAAAAGTAGTTTGAAAATTAAGTAAAATAAAGTTAGTAAAAATCCATTGTTAAATTTTCGGTACTATAGTTGTGTCAGTAACACTGAGATAAAACATAATATTTCTTTTGCCATATTATAATGTAATGCAATTCACATGCTTTTCCCTGCCATGTGCAGAAGTTAAATTTAAAAAAACTGCAAGTGCTTGTAATTTTTATATATATATATATATATATATATATATATATATATATATATATATATATATATATATATATATATATATATATATATATATATATATATATATATATATATTATATATATATATATATATATATATATATATATATATATATATATATATATATATATAATGCACAATGGGCTAGTGAGATTGGTATAAGATATATATATATATATATATATATATAATACCAATCTCACTAGCCCATTGCGCCACTGATTCTTGAGTTAAATATTTTCACGGAAGTGGGTTGGTGCATAATGCACAATGAACTGATTTAGCGCAATTGCATGGCATAGCGCACTGTGTTACCATCTCTAATGCCTGGAAGAAACAAGGGAGTAAACTTATTTTCAATAGTTGCTCCTCTCACCCAATGACAATGACCAACCCCTTCAACTATCTTTTCTAGTGTTGCCAAGAAGAATATAAAAGGCCAACACATGACACTCAGCTGGTTGCCCTAGCAATATCTATTTGAGCCTTTGTACGGCTACTAACCATTTTTTAGAGTTCATGGGCAGATGAAGGTATAAAGGAGGCCTTTAACACTTCACACAAATTAAGAAATAATTTATTTAAAAAACTGTGTTAGTTTATAGCTATATAAGTATGTTATTGTAATTAGTTCAGTATTATCTTATGGACTCTATTCATTTTTTATATATATTTACAATAGACTCGTGCAATATGATGGTAAAAAATGGTACATGTCATGTAATTTTACTGTGCACCATTTATGCCCGATATAATTTGCATTTAATTTTTTTTGGTGCTTCAGTTTATCAATTGCTGTGACAGCATAAAGATTTGTTTTTATTTTAGTTAACTTTTTGCTATCATCATCAAAAAACTATTTCAAACATTCCAGCTTGTCGCACTCATCAGTAAGTGGTGTATTACACCACAATGTTCATCAAACACAGGGAGCTGTGGTTGGTTGTCAGTTGCTGATCATTCGTATTTGCTGAAAGTAGCATTTTTTGGGCATGCCAGCTCTACCCCAGCAATTAAATTACCGTAATCTAGGCTTTCAAAACCTATAATTTGGGAATGAATGTTCAAATGGAAAAATGTTAACTCAAATTACTCTGACATTACCCACAAAATATACACAACTTTTATGTAGCATAAACCAAAGTATAAATATTAAAAATGTGAATTATACAAACAGAATTCAAGCACCGTCTCCAAAAAAAATCACAAATAACTATGTAGCATGAAAATCTCTGTGGTCTCAAGAATATTTCAATTTGGAATCAAACATTTATTTAATTTACTTTGGCTTTGAGAACGACTGTGTAAACAAATATTGCCAATAAATTTTGCTTATTTTGTACATTCACCAATATATCATTAAATAAAATAAATATTATAAATAAATTATGCTTATTTGGTGTATAAAGTTCTCGTAAAAATAAACACCTGTTCTAGAATAGCTTTAACATTCTTCAGGGATAAAGGCAGAAACAGTGATTGAGTGAATGAGTGAGTGAGTGAGTAAGTGAAGAGAACTGAGCTGCTTTCAACAGCAAGGTCTTGACAGCTGATGAGAGTGATTGAGGTGAGTATGGAGTAGCGCTGGAATGAAAGGGCAGGGAAAACGGGAGATCTCCAGTAAAACTGGCCAACCAAAGGAAGGACCTGCAACACTGTCATCAATTTTTTGATCCCAAATCAGCAAATAATCATTGAAAACATTATTCTCAGTCTCCTTTCATAGTCATTTTTTCACACATATCTACCAAACCTGTAAAATGTATTACAAGTATGCCGGGCATGTCCAGTACAACACATCTTAAATAACATGCAACACACATTTTCAGTGTTCAGCAGTATTTCATATGACCTAAGTGGCAGCTGTTGCGCTCTTTGCAATCCAACATGAACTACAAGTTTTAATGAATAATTTGCAGTGAATGACACTCATATATAAAACAGGAACTTGCTTTCAAAACCATGGAAACAAGATGCTTAAATGTGATACAGGCACTGTTCTGAACATGGAAATACTTTGCCAGTAACATGGGCATCATGTTGAATGTGTTAAAAGTCATAAATTCAACCTAACTATTGCCAAAAATGATTAATGTTTACATAATATGCCTCCAGAAATACTCTAATACTGTCCGAGCCATTAAACAATACAGTATTTGGCAGTTTAAATATAAATGTCATGTAATACTGTTGTTGTTTTCATACAGGATAAGGATCCAGATTGTAATTGGTAACTAAAAGAAAAATTTTAGCATGGACGTACTGTGAACAGACTTAACATATTAAAAGGACATTATTACTACAACAGGTAATTGCAATATAATAATGAACATAAATGTTAAATAACTTTGCAGTTTGTATCTTTTTCAAATCATGTAACACCATGATGAACAGTCCACAGATAACAAAATTGAAGAATCACTTTTAAATAATAACTATTATTGAGTAAAATTAAAAACAAAGTATGTAAATTTTGAAAGATATGTGTTATGTTTTGTATAATGGCTAAGAGGATAGAAGACACTGCAGTAGCGCCCTTCCCGAAAAGCTGATGGTGGTGCCACCCATGAAAATAGTATACATAGTTAGCTATGAGGTAATTATATAAGCACAACACATCAAGAGCATGAATAATACTACTCAAATAATTTACCTCAAACTTGTAACTACCAAGACTGCTATCATCTGTCAGATGGCGCGCTCTGAGAAAGTCTGAATCTTCAGAGTCCTTCTGCCCTCCTTTGACAGCCAATTCCTAAACATTACAAAATTATGTTTACTTGAATTTAAACATATTAATGCTTACTTTAATTACAAAGCTAATTTTAAATAAAACTAAGATAAATGACTATTGAGTACTAAGCAGTAAAGAAACATATTTTACAATTATGCAAAAATAATTAAAAATAAATTAGACAAGTGAATTTATGATCATACGGAGAAACAAACTACCAGATTAATTCAATTGCATATTTGAAGACATTCATAAAAGATATTTGTCCATCCTGCACTTGAAGATAAAAAAAAAACACATCAATTTGAAATAACCTACTACTGATACTACATTGTGGTAAAAAGTCAATATAATGTGTGTTTGCCTAAAGTAAGCAAATCTATAAGTGATTGTTGGCAGTACTGACATTCATAGGAAGACAACTATCAAGTGAGTGTCAGAGGATACATGTACGAGAGAATCGTCTGGAGAATATATGTCATTTTAGAAAGTTATTATATTTAAATTTTTAAATAGTCTGTTTCTATTATTACATTATAATGTGACATGGTGTCAAAAGTGACAAATATCCAAGAGGAACCATAATTTCATCCATCATAGCCACTTAAGTTTTATGGTAATAAAACAGCAGAAAAATGGTTAAGATCGTACAAAAATGTAAGATATTTCTGGGTACTAAAGTGAGAAAGCAGACAAAACAAAAAGTGGCAATACTATTAATTTATATTGGCAATGAAGGTATATAGGCTATTCAAGGTAAAATTAGCTCTTTTAAAAGCCCTGCTTAAAATCTACTTGTATGCACGTTATGTATTCTTCCGCCTTATGTAAGATTAATATTGTTGTGGGACTCGCCACTATATTCATGCGTCAGTCAAATGAAACTATGCAATTATTTGAAAAGTAGATATCGAACAAATCTGCTCATTTTTACACTTCAATGGATTTAAAAAAAAAAACAGAAAGTGAAATAAATAATTTAAGTTGTCATAAATGGTTATCTAACACTTTTTATTCAATGTTAAGATATGGAACTATTTCCCATCCATCATTACCAACTTTATTGGGTGCATGTCACTCAGTGCGCCCGTCAAAATGCAGGTAGCGGCAGTGACTTTTTTCTGAGGATGATTTTTAAAATGGTCACTTTATCATGAACCGCTTTTAGATGTGTATAATACTCCAAATTTTCACAAGAAGATGATAAAAAAAAACTTTACAGTCAGTTTTGCAGCAGTTTGAGGCTTATTGTGCACCGAGGCAATATGAGGTTAATGAACCATATTTGCTATAGTAAAGTTCAGAAAGAAGGACAAACATTTGATGTCTTTTTAAAAGAATTAAAGATAAAAGCAAAGATGTGTGCATTTAAAGAAGAAAAGAAGAGTAAACTACAATAGAGGACAGAATAAATTGTTTTGGGCATTAGAGATGAGAGAGTGTGGGAGTGACTACTTTCTGAAACAAACATGCCCATTTGATGAGCAGCTGACATTTGCAGTGGCTCTTAAGCCAGCCAGGTACAGTCACAAGTTCCAAAAGATAGGAACAAGGTTCATGCTATGAAAACTCACCAAAGAGTCAACAATAAAGATACTGAATCAAAGACACAAGTGGTAGTGTGACCATTTGTCAAAAATGTGGGTGAAGTCATAAATATGCTACATGCCCAACTAATAATTAAGTATGCAAAAAGTGTGAAAAGAAAAATAATTTCACAATAGAGTGTTATTTTTGAGATAGGATGAAGAAACAAGTAAATGAAATGCATACTGACATTGAACCTCAGGACGACATGTCTTAAACTGAAAGTTACTTTACCATTTCTGCAGTAGTAGTGAAAACCTGCTTTAGGAATCCTCTGCAGACAGCAAATTATGTTCAGTTAAATGTCAATGGTGGAGCAACTTTGTCTGGATAATGTGCAAGTGAATTTTAAACTACATGCTGGTGCTGAAGTCAATGTATCACCCTTGGATATTTTCCAGAAGATAACCACTGCCAAGGAATAAATTGCATAAATAAGCATAAGATATTTTACAGGAGTAAGAAAATTTTCACGAAATCATATTACAATAAGGGAAGGAGCCAGTACAGTAATTGTAGATATGTGTAGAATTGCTACTAGTTTATTGGGGAAAAAAATTTGAAGCAACTCGAAATTGATAATGATATTAAGATTGATAAACCAACTAAATGGGTTAATCCCTCTCTAATAACAGAAAAAAAGTAAGTAATAGTGATTTGAGGTTGTGTTTGGATCTTCAACATTTAAATGCTGTGATTAAACAGAAACATCACCCCATTCTAATTATAGAAAACATACCTGCAAATTATGTGATAAAATTGTGTTCATGATATTAGATATCAAAAATACATTTTGGCACATTCCAATAGAACACCCTATCCCTGATCTATGTACATTTAATACACCATTAGAGCATTATTAGTTGATAAGATTGCACATGGATATTGTGCTATTTTTGTATGACACCCTTTCTCTTTTCTCCTTTTGTGTCCTTTGGGACATTTTCATAGTAAATCTTGATTTTCCCCAACTCCTTGGTTCATTCATTTAATTGAATATTGTATATGTAAAGTAATTAATTTCGTCAACCTAATTTCTACTATTTTCTCGATTGTTTTGACAGTGTCACTGGCACATATAATGCTGTCTATTTGCAGTATCTCTGTAATTTATGAATAAAAACTTGGGAAAAGCACCCAGTGTATGATTTGTTTGGCTGTTTCCTAACTATGTCATATATCACAAGTATTTTACACTTGTGTTACCATAAATGTCTTATTTTTGGATTAAATGAACTTTACTTATATTTTATACGTATTTTTAACTTTTTACATCTAAAAAATACAAATAAAAACAGAGAAAATAAGTGGTTTTGGTAATGCTTATTAATAAATTGTTCTCGTGCAAAATATTATTAAACTGAGTGCACATGAATATGGTACGTTGTTTCTTTGGTGTAATTACCTACACTTAATTAAGCTTTGTTTGCATGAAGTGCAGTAATAGCCTGAAAAAAGAACATTCACAAAGCTTACAAAAAGTTGGAAGTAACCATGAATATACTGTATATAAACTATATGTGATGTTTAATGCACTAAATTATTTGACAAGAAAATATTGTTTCGTTTATCAATGTTGTGTTATAAATGTTTAACGTCATTGTAATAATTAATTTGTTTATGAAATTTGTCTAAATATGTACTATATGATGAATAGCAGTTGACATATTGATACTATTAATATGACAACCTAGAGCAATTGTTCTATCAAACAATTTTAGAATGCAATCACTTCAATTTTTTTCCTTCAACCTCCATTATGATATGATGCACATGACCTTTCATTGTTGCTAATGCATGTCGCAAACATGAGTTCAATATCTTATATATATGTTGGAAAAGGAACCCCAACCAGGACTCCCTACAAATCACCTACCTGCTGTATTCAATGGCAATTTCAAGCCATCTATACCTAACTACATACATTTGGGAGTCAACTGAATTCCCCAACTGTTTTAACTGCACCTTCAAGCCAACAATATCAGCAGGCAAAAATATATATCACAATGAGGTAACGATATGTTACTCGCTGTGAATCACCTAGTTCCTGTGTTAAATGGCACTTTCAAGCCAACCGCATCAGCAAATGCAAATATATAATGCATCTGATCTAGGACTCCCTGTGAATCACGTAATTCTGTTCAATGGTACCTTTGGGTTAGCTGCATCTGTGAACCAGGACTCCTTGCGAATATCCTCAGTTGTGTTTGATGACACCTTAAGGTGCAGTTGTGTTTGATGACACCTTAAGGTGAACCACATTGACAGATATAAATATGCATATATTACAAAGGAGGTAACGATTCGTTACTCCCTGCGAATCACCTAGTTGCTGTGTTAAATAGCACCTTCAGGTTAACCACAGACAAGAAATTACCTAACCAACTAAACACAACTAAAAAATTAAAACTTTTTGTCAATGTCTCAATGTGGTCATGTCATGTGCCTAAGTTGTGATGGTGTTTCTTGACAGGCAAGAAAGCATATAACCACTCACATTTTACTGGAAAAATTTGAACTTTTTGTCGATGTCTTCATGTGGTCATGTCATGAACCAAAGTTGTACATAAATTAGGAAATTATGAAGATTCCACTAGCATTTCTGCCATGTTCATGTCTCGGTTTTTCTTTCCTCCAGTTCAGTGACCTTGAAATCTGCCAATTTAAAAACAAAAACTAAGGTAGATGACATCTCTTTCCAGTTTTTGCTCTTATATAGGCCAATTTCAAGGTTAGCAACATAGAGGAAAGCATAATGGAGTCTTCAACATGGAAAAAATGCTAGTGGAATAATCAAAATTTCCTAATTCGTCCACCAGAGTGCACGATGATCGCTATTCAGCCACCATTTTTGTTCATCATTTGTTTCCTCTCATTTAACTTGAATCAAAAAAGGTGAGAGGCTACATACTGCTAGGAATCAAACTTAGTTTGTAGGAAAATGACCTTACCAGGCCAGCCATTAAACTATTTCACCTCCTCGATTTAAATTGATCGAGTTGTAGGTTTGTGTACTACCAGGTAGTAAACAATGAAACACATCTTGACCTGTGATCAACAAACATCAATAGAGTGCCTTCAGCAAAGAAATTTTCAATCATATCTAGTGTGTTGAGCAGTTTACCTAGTGTGTGCTGGCTTTTGGGTTAACCATGACAGTGGACATTAATATATATTACAATATTGGTAACAACTCATTACTCCCTATGAATTACCTAGTTGCTATGTTGAATAGCACCTTAATACTAACAGTTCTGGCAAAGGTAAATATATATTGCAAGGGAGTAGCGATTCATTACTCCCCTGCAGATTGCCTAGCTGTTGCATAAATTTGGTAATTTACATTATCTGCAACAGTGGTAATTATATATATGTAGAGCTAATGGGGCAAACAGAATCTGAGATTGCTACTCAGCACTTTCACACAAAATAATTTTTAGAAAAATAATTTGTGGACTATCGAGAAAAAAATTAATCTTTCTTTTGTAGATGTAGATATACTTTTCATCAATAAGTATTACTTCGTAAAACTATTGAACACACAATGTCATTGGTCAAGCATTCTTTTCAGTTATCAAATTTACACAATTTCAACTTGTGCATTTTATTACTCATTGACGGTAACGATAACAAGCAATTTTGGTTCAAAGGAATACATATTGCAATATTTCTTGGATACACTATTACACACAAAGCAATTTTTTATTTGATAAGGCTGAATTGGAAGAGAAAATGGTCAGATTTAAAGGGGATGCTTCATGAAAAACATTCTGATATGCTGTCTAAATGGTAGCCACGTGCAGTTTTCATCAATAAAAGGGGATTGAAATTGTTGATATAAAAATTTGGAAAATATACCTCAAAATATTTTATACAGAAACTGAATAATGAAGTCACCTTTAAATTGAATCTCGATTAAATAACAAAGGAACAAGATTCCATCATCATAATTGTCAACTGCTTCGAGCATTAAATAATGAACTACAAATTATGATTAATAGTTTCATAATATATTTATAATTTATGAATTATAAAATCACAGCTGAATGCGACAAATATAATCACAGGGGCAAAATGCCAAGTATGAATGCGAAAGGCAAAAATACACAGAAGAGAAGTTAAATTGCATGTTAGTTCAATTTTTATCCAGATGCTGAAAATTCCAATATATACATGATATTGCTAACAGTGTCGTTCAATGGATAGAAGAAAGGATAATCACACAAAATTATTTAAAATAATATAAACTTTGGACTGTCAAGAAAAATAAATCATTCTTTCACAAATATTTGTATTTTTTATTTTTTATATAAGAAAGGGAACATTATAATTTTGTAAATTTACTGTACCCACAATGTCATTTGTCAAGTGTTCTTTTCAGTTGAAGAATTTTTATAATTTTAACTGTTGGATTTTTGTGCTTGTGGACAGTAACAGTAACAAGCAATTTTGATTCAAAGGGAAAGAGAGAGCATCATTGCTTGGGTATGAACGACGAAACTTTTATGTTCTTTACTCTCCAGTTACATGCACATCATAATATACTGTTACAATCATCTGTCCACCATGTCTCTTGTGTCTTTGAATTTATCTACCTCTCATCTGCCAGAGGCCGCCAACCTCGCAACATCAAAATACCATAACATCACAATCCCTCCTCTCCATATAAGTCCAAAACTCAGATGTTTCCACAAGGTAAGTTGATGTCACCAGTCGTCATCCCAGTAAGTGATATCTGAGAGAACATTGGTTTTCCTTTCAGAGTTATACATATATATAATGTACAAATTATGTATATTCTAAAGAGAGCCATATTGATGTTTCTTATGACTCACTGTTAACTAATGTGACCCATAAACATATCCAGGTCCCGGGTCGGTAATATCCGCGAACTTAACTTCCTTCGAAGAAGCCTTGACCGACAGTCGCTGTAGGTAACCAACAAGTAAATAACACACAAACATCTTGTGATAGGTCCCCAATACCTTTAATTAAATTTAAAAATTGGGTTGTGGCAGCATACTCTCTCCCTTAATATCATGGGAGTTCGCCCCTACATTTAAACACTACCATTCTCCTCTGTTGCTACTGGCTTGCGGCTGGTAGCTGCATGAAAAATGGTGGCAATTGCAATGGGATTAGCCCAATATCAGGCCCATGTGTTCAAATGGTATTTAAAGGGTGGGATTAGCCATTTCTCCCATCTTAAATTGGAGTATCAGCGATGAGATTAGTCCAATTCCAAGCCCACCTGATTTTCCGAAGTGTTTATTTTGTGTCACAGTTGAAACAACAAATAATATTTAAATTGTGGAGTGTTAAAGTGTATGTTAAAGTGACATTTAAATCCAAGTAGTGGTAACGTTCAAGTCAGGTGAGCCCCTTTAGGCCTTGGTGACAACGGGCTTCAGAGAGCAGATGAGGGTGAATAAGAATGGCAGCGTGAAACTGAGGGAGAAACTGACCAAAAGGACCAGGATTATGAGTCAAAATGGCGATAAGGCAGACAAGGATCATCACTTGTAGGAGTCAGACCATGAGGGGAAACCACTTTTTAATTTAGGTGATTCGGTGGGTGTGGAAATTATGGCCACGTTACAATATTTAGCGAGGGCCCTCACCCATCCACAAAAGGCAGAATGGATGCATTTAGTCAAGAATTATGAGAATAAACAGGGCCAGAGCATAGTGTCGTTTATTGAAACAAAAATTAATGTAGCCTCCATTCTGGGATGGAGGAATGCAGAAAAACTAATTTGCTGCAAATTTAAAGTTGAAAGATCAAGCACACAATGTGTTGAGGGTGTACCAACAAATGAAGGAAACACGTGTTTGGGATGACTTTGCCAAGTTCCTTTCTAAGAACTTTAAACTACATAAAAGTTTTGACAAATTCTTTAAGTGCACCCAGAAAGGAAACAAACAGTACTTGAGTACGCTACATGCCTCAGGCTAGCAGGCCGAGGTACTGTAGCAGACGGACCACAGCGGGAAGTCTTGGTAAGAGTGTGTGTGTTTGAGGAGAACTTGATGGCGGAATTTTTTAAGGGCCTGAAACTAGGTATACAGCATTTTGTGCTATCCCATTCCCCCTGGACTTTTGAGAAGGCTCTGTAGTACGCAGAAGAAGAGGAACAAAACAAGGTATTGACAAGTGGGAAAAAATATGCTCAAGCAGTGGGTAAATGGGAGGACCGGGTTTGCAGCAAAGATAGGGCACCCGCCCCATCCCAAAGTCATAAGGGCATTAAATGTTACTTGTGCAGAAAATTAAACCATATCACAGTGGATTGTTTTCAGAAGAAAAGAGCAGAATCGCAAAGTTTTAAACATGACCGGGAAGCAACTAGAGGCCCCATAGAGTGTGAAAAATAAGGGAGAAATTGTCACAAATCTTCAGACTGTCGCATCCCCAAGTGTGTATTTTGTAACCAAGTAGACTATAGTGAGGCCCAGTGTTTCAAAAAGAGAGATTCAAATGATAAAGGCCATTCCTATGGCCCCGACGGGGATTGGCTGATAAAATTAATTATGGAAAAAATTATGTTAGCACACTAGTGCAGGCGTTCATTCGAGTGTAGACTTTAAGTAGATACGGGAGCATCTTTAACTACTTTGAAAGAGCATTGTTTTATTAGGGGGACTTACTTTCAGAGTTTAGGACAGGGTGTAGAATTGTACAAAAGTACGGGAAGAAGTTAGGTTTGTTTGCACTGATGAAATTAGTTTAAACGCTGATGGTTTTTTGGGTTAGGACTTTTGAGTGCATTTGACTGTGAGATTTCAGTGTTAGACCATGCTTTAAAAGTGTGCAACGAAGTTGTACAGCTGAAAAAAAATCCAATATTAGGAAATTGTGGAGTTATTTTACCTGGGGGCAGAGAAAAATTTAACAGTTACAATGGCAGTAAAAATATTGGTGAGTCAGCGGGATAGCACAAGTGTTGAGTTGATGGGGTGTGGCACAGATGGTGGATTGATGAGTAATATGGCAATAAAGGATATCTAGCCACGCGTGGTTACGGTAATGAAGCAGCGCACAGAACAGATTATGTTACAATACACGGTGATGTGGATAGAATACATTATGAAATAATGGGTAGAAATAAAGCAGCAGGTGGCAAGAAATGAATGCCCAACTGCGGGTTCGGTGTTAAGGCGGCAGCAGGTGGTGATGAAATTTGGATGTGTGCGTTTGACATGGGGCAAGAGGATAAAAAAATCTACGCAGCCAATAATATTGGAAAGCGATGGCCGGCATTTGCTTTGAGAGACGCGGTTTTAACAGAGTCGAGGGCTTTTACATGTAAACTCGAGTTGGTTACGAGTAAGCTCCCTTCTCAAAAAGATAGCTCACCTAAGCGAAGTAAGTAAAGAAGGAAAGCACGCAAAACAATGCTAGTGAAAACCGACTTTTTGGGCTAGAATTTACCCCTTAGCGAAGATTGCTTGCAGTCCAGTGACAATGCAAATCCTCACGATTCTCCGGTAGAGGCAACTTCCATTAACACGCAGTTCAACAACGGTGTTTTGTGTTGTCGGCCGAAACTGGGTTAGAATATTGGTACAGTCAATAGGGTTTCAGGACAGGTGAAGCTGAGTCGGGCAGTAATGATACCCCCTTTTTGTGAAGTTCATTGTTATGGTAGTGTGTCTACTGAAGCCTGTGTGGCATTGATGTGTTCCCAGGTGTTAAAAGTTTTTGTTAGTTTTCAGTCAGGTAAGGTCTTTGATGGGATGAAGAGTGGGTGAGATAGGCCCCCTTTTTGTGTCTTTAAGGAAGGTTGTGGGCAAGGTGATCCATGTCTTATTGAAGGTAGTAAAAACCCCATGAGTTTGTGTCCACTCAGCGAAGGTAAGGAGTAGTTGCCGCATGATTTGTTTATTTGTGAAGAAGTTACTAACACACTCGTGCCGAGTTTTGTTGCAGCCACAATTATGAAAGATAAGTGGTTGCCTGTCGTTTTAAGAAACAAGTCAGATTAGTGAAGCGACCTAGGGGAGAATTTGTGGGATATGTCAACCTATTAGGAAATTTAAAAAAATATATTAGTCTTGCTGGAACTGAAGATAAATTCTGTATGCTCAACATCCTATGTGATTCTGAAAATAAATTGAATTCTGAGAGTTTAGATTTTATAACTGAAGCCCTGAGCTCTGAAGTGGGTGAAACAAGCAGTGACATGAAAATTAGTTATTTTGACTTTATCACAGAAGACGATAGTGCCTATGAGTTAAGTGAACAATTAGGTTTAAGTCACTTGAAGGAAGTACCAAAAAACAATTTGCTTATAACCCTTAAGGCACTTTCAGATGTTTTTCTTAAGAAGGACCAGAAGCTAGGGTGCACTGATAAGTTTTCCAATAGTATTGAAACATGTGATGCCAAGCCAATTTACATCAGACCTTATCAATTTCCACAAAGTCAGAAGGAAACTCTTAAGGAACAAATACAAATCATGTTAGACACTGCAGTGATTGTGACTTCAGCAAGCCCTTGGTCAGCAGCTCCTATGATTCTAGTCACGCAGAAAACTGTAAACGTTATTAAGATACGACCCGTTATTGATTTTAGCGCTCTGAATCAAGTGAAGAAACATTTTGAGATACAGACAGGACTGTTTACATTTTTTGGAGCACTATTCAAATTAGATTCTAAAATAATTGTTTCCATCAAGGTATCAATAAAAAAAGTACTTGTAAAAATAAGATGGTGTGTCAAGTTCACAGATTTATGAAGGCAAATAACTATCCCCTACAAATAGTTTGTCTTGTTCAGGAAGTGAAAGAAATTTTTTGTCTCCAGAGAATTTTTTCACTAGCAATTGCATTTGAGCTTGCAGCAATTTTTGAGCTGGTTTTTTTTTTAATTTTTTCGAGGGTCGAACTTCTTGTAAAAACAACAGTTTGACAATTTTCTATGAGAAGTGCTTGCATAGTTGTATATTCAAAACCAGGCACAGAAGAATTTGTATCCATCTCAGTGTTGCTTTTGTGAACTGCACTGCATCCTGGTGTGGGATTATCATTGATAACTGACAAATTCAGATCCAAACATCTAACCTGTCACGAAAAAATCTATGAAGCAAAGTGTCAGTCAGTCACAGTCACATTGGTGTCTGTCTATACATTCTGATAAAATTACAGCTCCTGATACAGATGGCCTTGGCAGTACATCACTAGTAGACACAACAGTACACATTTAGACAGTTTTCTTTATTTAGGTGGAACCGGGTGTTGCAATATTGGCTTATTTACCCAAAACACCATCAAACATCTGAAAACTCTTCAGTATCACTCTTTAAATCGTCCTCACTATCTCTAGGAAAATTGGGTATAAGTTCAAGCATGTCTTCAGACGTAACTATTTTTCGTACCCTATTTTCATTATAAAACATAGACAATTTTAATTCTGATACCTTTTTTTAATTACTGATACATAATAAAAGAAAAACATAAGCTTCAGTGCACTATATTTCCAGTGTAAACACAAACAACAAAAGTAAAGTTTCAGTAAAAAAAAAAAAAAAAAAAACACACACACACACCAAACATCTTGGATGAGTAAATCATATGATGGGAAAGGTAAGTGCATAATGTATCATATGTGATACAGTAACATTTTGCACAAATTCAGTAATACTGAATAGTATGTCTTACAGAAAACATTAAAATAAGAATATTTATAATTTAATTTTTACTGTACAAGAATACTATTATTTGTGAACAAAAATTTGTTTTCACAGTGCAAATAACTCATGAATACAGGAAAATTTTACTGTTCACAGCATGGCTGCCGCTTTCTCTATGGCCTTAAATTCTAACATCCTTCTTCTATCTAGTGGCAAGCCAGTTAACTTTCAGCAGAAAGGAACTGTAGCACAGCTGATAGCTGATACACCATGCATTTGTGCATTGTAAAGCACTTTTCAGGACTCAGTTATATTACGCATATCACAGTTGATACAGTATACACTGAAGGGTTTTAAAATGTTTGACACACAACATCTATTGGCAATAATTTATAGCTGATGACATTCTCATCATAACTCTTTGTACACAATTATAGATCATGGCAAATGAACAAAGAAAATTTGATTTATAGATAATATGATTATTAAGTAGGTGTTAAATGAAAGTACCATGAGCAGCATGCTTATCAATAGAGAATTCTTCTTTTTTTGCAGGCTTCAGGTATACTGGTTTGTTACAAATATCACATGAGTGTACCCATAGGGGTAAAGGAGGGCCGGATGCATAATTGCAAATACTCAACTAACACAGAAACATATTATTTTAGTAATATATCTTGCAAAATTTCAAACACTGCCGCTTAGATGTTACATTCTGAATATGATGTACAGAGCCAAACAATGTTTATTTAATTCCATAGTGCATGCGTAATAGTTATATTTGAATTATGTAAATTTTGCATGCTGGCACCATGTGAGTTGATTATGATTAGCCTCTATGTTTAGAAGTAGTTTCATAATTCACCCTTAGTTACTGTAAGTATTTTTATTCCGCATATCACACAGTTTGGGCAATACACAATATTTTGCGTGTTATTAATATGTATCACTTTCTCTATTACAAACATTCTTTCTGTGAAATTGCAATTAAAGTAAAAAATCTATTGCTTGTGAATGGCACATCTTTTTCGCTTACATCAAAGATGAGAATTTAATGGATTATGTGGCTTGCTTGCATTTATTTATTGATATGGTACATGGAATTCCTTTATCGTTTGATAGAATTTGGGCTTTTGGTCCATGGCAAGCTAGCACAAGGTGGCTCAATGGTGATAACACACTGGACTCGCATTCAGGAGGACCTAGGTTCAATTTCTGGTCTAATATAACTGATTTTGATTTCCCATGGTTTTCAAAATCACTCCAGACAAATGCTGCGATGTATATTTCATACAGATCATGGCTGATTCCTTCTCTGTTCTTGTTTTCCTAAATAACTTGCTCCATATCTAATGATCTTGCTGCTGATGAGAAGTTAAACCTAACCTACCTACCTCATTGCTGGCAATGTTTAAGCAGTGTGAGGTGTGCTCAGAATGAGGCTAAGAGTAACATTAGGTTATATTATTGCTATGTGATTCTTGTAAGTTTTAACATCTACACTATGACTCACAGCATACACACATTAAAAAATACACATAAAACATAAACTTCTTAATTTCAACCATTTTCTTTTCAATTACATATGCTTAAATACAACAAAATTAAAACAATGGCAAAATCCAAAATTACATTTTATGTACATTATTTAAAACGTACCAGTGCTTTTCTTAAGTCTTCCTTCTCAGAGTAATTTTTAAGCTCTGTTCCACTGTCAACAGAGCTATCTCTTGATCCATCAGAATCCAGACGTTTTTCTGAAATAACATCATATGATTATGTAATAACAAAATGCCAGCTTTACATGTTGGTATAAACTATACAACAAGCTAGTTGTGGCTTTCAAATTGGTTTCTAATAATGATTCTCGAATAATGACATTATAAAAAATGCTTTAATGAACCATCATTAGCAATAACGCTAAGATGAAAATTTTATCATTATTATACATAACATTTCAAAACTTAATATGAAGAGGAAAATTTAAAGGAATAATATACACTGTATATACACTGTTAAACATTCAAAAAACATCTGCTTGGTATGCTATTTTACATTGTATATGCCAATAGCCACACTTTACACCCTGTCATCTCACTTGGTGGGCTGATACACCGAAATCCTGGCACCGATTCTTTACGATTCTGAAGCAACCGAGAAATGATATAATTTCTACTTTTGGCCATATAAGTAGTTTACAGCTCTGGATTTCACTAATAATAAATAGTTCAAAAGATGTTTCCGGTGTCACAGATGTATACCTAGTTGTGCAGTGAATTTGCCCATGTGGGTAGCGATAATTTGCATTTGATATAAAACGTACCCAATTTAATCACAGTAACTTGAGTTATCAATCAGTTCATGACTAGAAGTCATTTGGGACTTGCAGAAAGACAACTAAAATATCCACAGCAGTTTCAAGAAATTATGACATATCTCTTTGGACAGTATGATAGAGTGAATAATATAAATAATGACAACTGAAGTTATATTTGCAAATAAGCTATGCTGTTTCCACAGCTATCTTCCAAAAGTATAGTTGAACAACAATAAACAAAATTTTGCCAGGCATTGCTCTAGCCCAGTTTTTAGGCCTACAGACAATGTAGTATTCAATCAAACAACTTGAGAGAAATATGAAGTACTAATGTCAGGTATTTCATTCATGCTAATATGTGGTACTTTCATCAGAATCTCACAAAGAAATTTCATAGAAGTTCATTGAATATTTCACCATAATTTTCAGATTAACTATAATGTTATGGACAGACTCCTATACTGGATGCGGGCTCCACACTACTGGGTTATACTCGCTCTGGTGCTGTGGGGGGATACCCACCTTAACTCTCACTACCCCCCAGGTAGATCTGCTTGCTGCTACATCACACCATCATCCAATGGGCAGGATAATGATTGACAGCAAACCTGGCTGGCATCACAGCTACTCCCCCTCCCCCCCTAACAGAGGAGTAAACAACTTGGGAGGATGAGCAAGAATTTTCTGGTAATCCTTTTGCTCAGCGCAACAGAGCATTTGGAAAAGGTTCTGGACTACAGCTGACAACACTATAATATCCCCGCAGCTAGAGAGGAGTCAGTCTTTGTCGTAGCAATCTGGTTGAAATGCAACTATCGGGCTTAGTCTGTTACAGCATAAGATATTAACAGAGAATGGACGATGGCGGATAAGTGTTTTGTGCATGAGGCCACTCCTAGAAGATCACAGACTGGTGAAATGTGGACTGAATTACAGTGGGGCAGTGAATATCGGAACTTTCAAAATTGGACATATAATTTATAAAATAATTCAAAAGGTTCATTGGGCCTTATTTTAGTTTTATAATTACATTAATTTCTTGAGGTGATAGTACACTATATTGATGAAATTGATTAATTATAAACAGCAAGTGTTGGCCATTTATTGTGAGATATTAAGTCAAAAGTATTTATTTGCAGTGTTTGTAAAAAAAATCAGAAAAATATTATTAACTCTTTAATTGAAATATGACCTTGTTCAGCCCACTGAGATTGAGAAATTGTAAAGCTGGTGTCAGAAGTGGGATGGAAAAATTTTATTGCAAAGAAATATAATTAATACTATAATAGGAAATAAACGGGTAGAATAAAATTTTCACTATATTCATTACAGTAACAGGTCATCAACTAATTATGAAATTTGTGAATACTAACTAGGAAAATGACACCTAATATGGAAGTACTGCATGCTTTAATGGAAGGACTACGTAGTCAAATAATCAGATTCCCTAACACTACGTTAGGGAATCTGTAAATAGCCAGATGTTAACGTAAATGTAAATACAGTAAAAACCTGATATAATGCGGCATTTGGGGGACATAACTCATACTCGCGTTATAGCTTTCTGCGCTATTCCGGGAGTGGCCGAGTACAGTAGCAAAAAAAAAAAGCCTGTGTTCTAAAGGGGCATGGCACCAATCTGTCAAACACGGGGCAAGTGTAGTTATTTACCGCCGTAACTTGTGAAACATTTAACCCCTTGCTATCGGAACATTATTTTTTTTATCTGCTTCACCAGACTTGACGGCATCCAAGGGAGGGAAACAGAAGAAGAGAAACACGCTGTGATGAAGGCGGTCACATGCATTTAAACAAGAATAACTAAAAAAATAGATTTTCCAGGCAAAGGATGTACTTGTTCCACCAAGGGCGGTGTTCGCAGCGAGTTGTTTGTCATGCAGATTGGAGAAGAGAGTTCACCCCCCCCCCCCCCCCCTTCTCATTTACGCCACCTGCTGGGCCTCGTTGGGAGGAAGTATCAACGTATCAACATTCTGCTCTACTGTTTCCACTCTATTTTCTATATTTGAGTATATATAACTTACTTTCTTCTGTTAAATGCTTGTAAATGTATTCAACATAAACTTACATCTTGAGAGACTAGTTGCCAGGGCACAGGTTTTGGAGTGAGAGTTGCGCCGTCTACCCTGACATAGTTATAATTGTGAGCACCCTCTATTTCAGCGGTCAGTGGCGGACACACTGCTCATGCTCAGTTCCCCTCCCTTGTTCTCATTCTACATACTTTCCCTACCTTCCCCTTCCCACAAGAGTGCAGTTTAGTTGTGATTGGTCACAATAGTTTATTAACCCTTAAATTCCCTGTATGTCCATATGGACATACTTGTAATAACGTACAAAAAATTGCCAGGGATTTTTTCTTGAAACATTTTATGTTGGTACCTACATCATGTGATATAACAGGCATGTTAGTTTTTTTTTTCATGTATAAGCAATGTAGATTAGTTAGTGGTATGTGACAGTGCTAAATAGTAAATATTTTTATAACTAAAAAACCATGGACATTGACACAGAGTAGGTACAATATTGTGCAATATAATAACAATAATAATAATAATAATAAAAATATTATTAATAATAATAATAATAATTGTAATGTATGTGACTATTGAAAATATTATCTAAAAGTACATTCTATTTCACTTTGAGGTTAATATTTCAGCTGATTGGCATTTTTTATGTCTTTATTTGGTGTTAAATGTTGATGTGTCCAAGTGGACATGCTAGGCATTCATGATAACATTTTTTACTACTTACTGCAGTAAATACAAATAGATTATCAGTGTCAATTATAGTCAGATATTGATCTATATAAGATCTTTAGTACCAAAAGGCAAACAGTGTTCTGGAGAAATGATTATAAAATACATATTGATTTTACATTCAAACGCTTTTGCTACTAAACTAGATTATTTTTTGACACTTATGAGGGTAATTCTGTTTGCAGTGGTTTCCATGACAACACAAGTGTATGATTTTCACCAAATACACTATAGAATAATACTGGACACGTCTATACAAATAACATAGGCGAGAGTGTGACAAATATCCTATCAGCTTTGGTGTAATTATCATTTAATTGGAGAGTGCGGCTATATGTTGTCTTAGGGTAGCAACAGAGCTGGGTTGTCTCGGAGAAATGAGCAAGCTGTTCGGTATATCCTCTAGTATATTAGCTTCCACACAGACAAAACTTGCACAGTGCACACAGTTTAATGTCAACATGTCCACTGTTCCAAAACTAAATATTTCATCACGGAAATAACTGTAAAAAATTTCACAAGTTCATGAGGTACACTATGTCATTCTGGCAACATACTGACTGGAGTATTGCTTTATTATAGGCAATGAAGAAACATCCTGCAGCCAGATGTTTCTGTCCAGAAGGCTTTGGATATTATATTTGCTGATGAGGTAAATTAAGCTGGCACTACTGATACAGTATATATCGCACCACCAGATCCATCTGTTTTGGCTTGTGAAGACTCGAGTGATGAAGATTCTGGTGGAATAGCAGACAACTTGAATCCCAGGTAATTAAGAGCACAAGCAGAAATACAATATAATGATGAAAGGGATGAAGAACTAGCACCTTTAAGCATCTGGGAACATCATCAAAGAGAACATGGAATCGCATTGAAAACCTTATCCTGAACAGGACTATAGTAAATATATAGACTTTTCAACTGGTGACTTGTTTGAATTATTCTTAGATGATGATGTAATTGAGTATTTTGTTTAGGAATCAAACAAATATGCTCTTTTCAAGAACTGTGAACATTCTAATATTACTAAGAATGAAATAAGTGTTTCATTGTGATCCTCAGTGACAACAGTGTCCCTATCTAAATTAAGTACTGGGAAAATCATAGAGACACTAGGAATGAGTTAGTGTGCAATGCAATTACAAAAAATAGATTTGAGCAAATCCTAAGATTTTTGCACCATGCAGATAACACTATCATGGATAATGAAGACAAAATGTGGAAAATTAGGCCCTTGGTAGAAAAAATCCAAAAGAAATGCCTAGAACACTTTATCCCTCAACAGAACCTGTCGCATGATGAATCGATGGCAAAATATTTTGGGAAACACTCCTGTAAGCAATTTATAGGAAGGAAGTCCATGCAATTTGGGTACAAAGTGTGGTGCTTGATCTGGGTACAAAGTATGGTGCTTGATCTCCGTTCAGGGGTATCTAGTAAATTGTAGTATTTATCAAGGGAAATCTCCTCATTCAAGCACTGTCCATGAGAATTACTTTGCTAATGCGACTGCACTAATCATTCAAATGATTGAAAGTTTCAGTGCAGAAATAAGAACATTACCTTTTCACTTCTTCTTTGATAATTTGTTCACAGGGCTAAATTTATTATCCTTTCTTAGAGATAAACGTTATGGTGGTACTGGTACAATGAGGAACAATAGGATATCTAAATCTTGCCCAATGACATCTAATACCTTTTTATTAAAGAAAGAGAGGGTTCATCATGAATCTGCTATTATCAAAGAAGATGGAGTTATAGTATCCAAGTGGGTTGATAACTCAGTAGTATCCATTGCATCCAATTGTCTTGGCGTTGAACCACAGTCCACTCCAAAATGATATTCCCAGAAGGAGAAACGCATCATTCAAGTACAACCACCCTATCTTATTGGCGAGATAGTAAGAAAATGGGCGGTGTAGACCATTTGGACTAAAATGTACGTACGTATAGAATACACATCCGAAACATAAAATGGTATTGGCCTCTGCTGTCATGGTTAATTGATGTTTGTGTGTATAATGCCTGGCAGCTGGCAAGAAGCTCAGGAAAGAAGTACACACAGTTGGAGTTTAGGCGTGAAATTGTTCAGGTGTACTTGTCGAGGTTTGCAAATCTACCTAAAGGTTGGGAAGACCACCTACTTCATCAAGCAAGTCAAGAATACCTGAGGAGGTTCGGTTTGATTGCTTGAATCACCTTGTTAAAAAATGTGAGAAAAAAAGATGATGTGCTGGAGAAGGATGCCAGTCGAAAACGTCCGCAGTTCGCACTCAGTGTGGAAAATGTGACATTAGACTGTGTTTGGACTGTTTTGAGACATTTCATTCAAAATTAATTTGAACTGTAAAGAGACTTTGTATACAGAATTAGCTTTGTAGAAAAGTTTTGCTGAAGTACACTATGTGCGATGAAAATAAGCTAAAAAGGACATCAATATTCTCAAAATATTGACACAGGCTAACAGCCAGCTGCGCTAGAGCCCATGACGGCGCTCACCACACGTGTCACATGTCCTGTACGTGCGCAGAGAGGCCAATAATTTTTAACTTTCATATAAATGTTGTTTTCAGTGTAAAATGTGTTTTATATTTGTATTTGCAGGGTTCAATATGTCTTAAAATGTTTTAAAGTGTTTGTTGCTATTTTAAAATTGTATGGTTATAAAATTCAAAGTACCCGCGGCACCGAGATTAAGAACACTAATATTCCGGCATGAACACCATCATAAATAGACACTGAAATTATATGAAAATTCAAAAGAAAATTATAAAAATGTAAAACAGTATACAATTTAATTTGTGCCATTTTATTTCTATAATAAAATATTTTACTCGGCGTGCATAGCACTTCTGCTTACGTGAAACCCGCAAGCGGCCATAGTAGGTCCGTGCAAAACTTGCCTCTGGACAGTCTGTCGAGGAGAGCTGGCAAGGAAAGACACTGTTACGTAAGCACTACAACTTTTGTTCACTGATGTAGGTTTCAATAGTCAATTTAGTTTACCGGTCAACCTTAGCTTGCGTACGTTTTGCCAGACATTTCCTCACCAATATGCTTTTCCGCTTTACTAATTCATTTCGCCCTTGTGGCATTTTTAACTTAATCGAGGAGGAGTAGAAAGATGTTGGATAGGTCACGCAACTTGAATCACGTGCCATCCGCCTATGTTTATGGCGTTTCATTGTCATTTCTGCATTATTACTACATTGGCAGATGCCAAATGACACAACTGAAGTGCTGAGTTTTCTGGTAATATGTGCTTATTACTGTTGATTTGTACCTGGTTCGCCATGATCGCAAAACCACTACATGATCTGACTGCGGCGAAAAGGAAATTTCAGTGGACCACTGAGTATGAATATGCTTTTAGTAAGCTAAAGAAAATTTGGAAAACTCTACCAGTCTGGGACTTCCGAAATGTGAGGGTGTGTTCATTTTAGACACTAACGCTTGTGTTACCTTTCATTCAGAATGGGAAGGAAAGAACACTAGAATACTTTAGTAAGGTAATGCATAATCCTGAGAGAAATTACTGAGTTAAACACATGGAACTTCTAGCAATACTGAAGGCAATTTCACACGTCCACCCCTACCCTTATGGCACACATTTTATTCTAAGAACTGACCATGCTTCACTACTGTGGCTACAAAATTTCAAGAATCCCAAAGGTAAAAAAGCCCGGTGGATACGGCATCTTCAAGAATATGACTTTGAAATACATCACAGATCTGGATGCCTTCACAGCAATTCAGATACACATATTTTTTTGGAGGACATGAGAGCCATTCTGTCATCACTGTAAACACCAGGAAGAAAAGAGTGGTGAATCACTGAAGGTATGGAGGACAAGAATTCAAGTTTCTTTATCTTGTGATAGGTCATTTACCTGGAGTGATGAGAGTATTAGGAAAGATCAGATGAATGATCCCACTTTGCAGTCATTATTAGAATGGAAAGAAGCTGGCTGTCTGACAAAATGGGAAGATATATTCAACTTGAGTACAGCATTCAAAACATACCAAGAACAATGGAATCCCACCATACTGGAAAATGGGGTACTTTACAGAAACTTGGAAAGTAATGATGTAAAACACACGCATTTACAGTTGGTACTTCCAGAATGCAGGTTTTAGAAAGTCTTAAAAGAACTGCATAATGCGGCAGCCAATGAGCATGTTGGTGTTATAAGACACTCGACAGAGTTAGACAGATTCTACTGGCTTCATTGTCGGGAGGATGCTGTTTAGAAGTTGTGCGAATGGGTGATACCTGCACAGCAAGGAAAGGCCAATGGACCAGGGGACAAGGTTATCTCCAGAAATACAATGTTGGAGCCCCATTCGAGAGGATAGCAGTAGATGTTCTGGGTTCCTGGCCTATCACAGAGAGAGGTAATCTGTATCAACTGGTGGTCAAAGATTACTTTTCTAAGTGGCCTTATGGCATTCCCTACCCAAATCAAGAAGCACGGACTATTGTTGATACACTCATACAGTAGGTGTTTTTGAGGTTTGGTGTGCCACTAGAATTCAATTCTGACCAGTAAAAAAAACTTTGAAGCGGCTGTGCTTTAGGAAGTAACAAAGATTTTAGTGATGAAAAAGACAATGACTACAGCCTTACACCCTCAGTCGAATGGAATGGTTGAGAGGCTTAACCACATTCTCGAACATTACCTGTCAATCTCTGTGGCAGACAAACAAAAGGACTGGGAATTCAATGGTGCCATTGTTTTTCCTTGTTTACCGCTCAGCAATTCATGAGTCCCAACAGTAACACCCTCAAGGATTCTGTTTGGACGAGAGCTACGCCTCCCTAGTGACCTACTTTTTGGCCGACCGACAGAAAAGGAAGCTGCAGCCCTTGATTATAACAGCAAATTACGTAACAGACTAGTTGGCATTCATGATTTTGCTCTACAGCACCTCAGAATAAATAGTGACAGGATGAACATGCGATATGATGGAAGAATATCGGAAAACGTATTTCAAGGACAACTGGCGTGGTTGTACAACCCACAGTGGCTACAGAAATTTTGGGAAGACCCATACAGGATTCTGAAGATCAATGATACTGTCGTTCAGATTTGTCGTTAAGGCTCTGGGGTGACGCTGAAGATTGTCCACATCGACTGTCTTGCACTCTAAAAAGGTTGCTGTTGCAGAGAATGTTCGCGAGGAACAGGCTTGAAGAAGGGGCAGTTTTATGCGTTCGTTGTTTTGCAGTGCTTACGAGAGCAGGAATATGTGAAGGTTACGTAAGTATAGGCATTAACCGCTAATAAATATATCTTATTGCAGCCTCAGGCATTAAATTTTGATGGTGGTGAAACGTATACACTGTGTTTATCGGTCACATTGTAATAGTTTTATTACAAAGCAGCAGGAAAATGCAAATTGGACAAAAGGAAAGATTTATAAGGGCCTTAAAAAGTGCTCACTTTACTGTGAATGGCCTATAACTAGAGAGCATGCAGTGGCAATGACAAAGACCATAGTCAGCTACAAAGTTCTGCCGGGATGAGCCTTTGGAGACACATGCTCCTGACCTTCAGCAGACAGAACTTTTGCATTTATCTTAAATAATTTTCTGGTTTATCATCCTTGCCTCTTTCAGAGTAACTTGGAGTGCAGGGAATGTTTCAGATCAGGGTGACTGATAATTAAGAGCGACATACCTCCGAATGGGGAATTTATTAGGGAATTTATTAGCTTTGGGAATTTGGGTGATTGTGTGGCCTAAAGTGATACATAACTTGCCAGAAGAGCTATGAGTGGCACCAGAAATAACCAGCAGTAATAAAATTGGTGAATTCAAGCATTGGTGCAGTGAAGAGTGTGACTGGCAGGTGGGGCTATTGAACTCTGTATGTGTGTGTGTAAGACAAATGATGGCGACAGACAGAATGAACCTGTGTCAATGATGAGTGTGAGTTAATTGACTAAAACCAAACAGAGACAGTAAGAAGGACTTTAATTAGAGATAGACATTAAATATTGTGCTCCTGAGAAATAAAAAGAGTAATAGTGGAGATAGATAGTTTAATGTTGTAAATAACAGCTATGTGAATAAATTAAAAATCAAATTTAGTTCTTTTATATTTATTACGACCTCCAATCCTCACAAACTCAGATATGCCCCTCTGGTGTCTTGTAAGAGTATTATTGTGTGATCTCGGCCACTTTCTTTTGAATATTTGTTTGGTCAAAGAGTTTTGTTATGTTAGGTGAATTGTGACTCATGTATTATGGTTGCTGAATTGGCTGAGGATAATGAATATCTGCACTGTCAGTGTCTTTCTGGAAACAAGAAATACAAGAAAATGCAGTTAAAACAGGTGAGTAAATCAATTCTACTGAACCCGAAGTGATTCAGTCACAATTGTTTGACTCACTTTAAATGCTCTGAATATTGTATTTTGGTGAATTCTATGTGACTACCAGAACTGTCTTTTACATACTAATGACAAATTTTATTATGCTAAATATTAGTTACATTTATTTACATGACAGCAGAAAACTGGTTACATAAATTTACAGTCCACTGCTGGTAAATGGGTGTGTCATTCATTCTCATTTTGATCACAGTACGGGAAGGAGAGTGGCACACATTTACATGCAATCAGTAATTTTTTCTTTCAGTACTATTATATGTTATTTTTATGTAGGGATGCGCTGATACCGATACCGATACTGATTAACCAGCTGACACCATGACCATTGGCATCTGCGGCATCTGAACATTAATTGCAGATTATTATTCAATGATTAGTAGCACTAATTTATTTGACAGAATGTTCAATATCCCGGCATGCTACATCTCATAAAGCATTAATTTACAGCATCCATCAATCAGATATTCTGTCCGAAACCCATAATATATACGGGACAATTGTTTTTCAATGATTTGTCCCGGTTGTTTACATTTTATGGTATTTCCTGTTGGTACATTCACCAAAGATTGTATGCATCATTCATTTTTGGACACTATGTAAATGTAAAACAACTCAGTTAATCAACAACTGGTGCTATCTATAGTATTGTTTACATCCCGCAAGAGTTTTTTTTTGTTTTATTTTCTTCTTACGTTCTACTGTTTTTACTGCATTTGTAGATTGGCGACAATAAGAAAGCAGCCTGTATTCTTATTCTTCTTATGCATTGACCACTCACATAGGTTGGCGGCAATGAAATTGAATCACACATTCCATAAAACTTGTTATTTAATATGGAAAGTTAAAGTAAATACACTAGATTTTGACGGGCGTAGTTGTTATTGGAAACTGTTGGCTGCAGTTTTGGTTATAGTGTTAAAGGTCTGAATAAGTCTCGGCAAGTAATAATTGCCAAAATTGTCGCAAATATATCAGTTGTCATTTTAACCAAGGGATTGTGTATGGCTTGGTCAACAAAGGAATATTATGAAAAAACATTAATATTAATAAAAAAATTTCGTGCAACAATTTCAAGTGAATATTTAATATTAAATTGATTTCAATAAGTTCTTTTTAATGACATCTTTAGACTGTTGGTTTAAACAAATATGTATGTTGAAGTTATGTATGATATTTCCCAGATCTAAAATATAACTCTGCATCAGATTGCCTGAAGTTTTGAAGGTTGACTTTAATGAACTCAGTTCGTAATGAATGCTGTATTGTCTGGTAACAGTTTTTTCTCAACTGTTAAGTCACTTATTTGCCCAGTTAAATTGTCTATGCTATCATTTATTATTAAAATTAGTGTTGTATTACATTTCTGTGCTTTAGACATCTAATACAAAGGGCTTAAAGTGTTCACAAAACTGAATACTTAAATGTAAGTAACAAAAAGTATTTCCGAATATTGGGAATTGGGAATTACGACTGTGCTCATCAAAACTGGTATCAGAATCGTTGTAATCGGCGGCACCTGCAGTTGAGAATCTATGTCTGCAAAATGTGGTATCGGCCCATCCATAGTTTTTTGTTCTTATTCTATCACATCCCATATCACCATAGCCCTCCCCACAATGGCATTATTTAGGATGTTACGCCAATAAACAAACCCACCTCTGTCACAATGAATAATCAACTTTGTAAAACCTAAGAAAACCATTTTCAAAAATTTAATCTCAATGTTCAGTAAATTTAACTTATCTTCAGAACAAAACTTCTGAGAACAAAAACACATACCTGACAACCTGAATGAAAAAATGCCTTGAAATATACACAACCCCAAACTCACCTCTATACTACCCTAATTCATATATAGCTAAACAAAAATGTTTCATTTAAATGTTGAATCCACTTAAAGTTCTTTGTTTATGATTGAGTTACCACTTACCTTGAAAATCAAATGATTTCAGCATGATGGGAGGTGTATCATATCTTTGCTCTTGCATTTCAGCCAACCGTTGAGCCCAACGACCTCCTGGCAACTTATGCTGCTGCCTCATGTTGGCTATAGTTAAACTGTGAGAGTCATGCCTACTAGCCCACGTAGGCAGCAAGTTTGGACTTGTCCTGAAAACAGTATAATATTCTAACCACATCCAAATATTTCAAACAAAGTAAAGCTACATGGCTTTATTAAAAACTATCACCCACATAAAATTTATTTCAGGCCTGGTTTCTCATATCCTGATTTTGATCTGAAGAAAGTAACTGACAACATATTGCTTCAGGCGATGAAAAACCTTTCTGTGACCACAAGCTTCTCAATGAAGATGGTCAATGAATTTCCACACACCTGAGTAGCCCCCAGCTTACAGATGTAAGCAACATCTGGTATCTGCGATTTTACAACACTGCGGTGTATAATGGAGTCAAGAAGGAAAGAGGGAGAGGGGGGGATAAACAACACCTGCGGCGAGGAAGTAGTTTTGGGGCCAGACAGTGATGGATATATAATATATGCTATTGTTGGACACCTTGTAGAGTCCTGGCTCCTACAGGAATGTGTGCTTTTCACATCACGCCAGGTTATTTTATAAAGCAAAAAAAGTTGAGTAGTTTGGGATGAATTTAAATATTTTTAGGTTTTATGTAGAGCCATTGAAATAGTTCTACTAAACAAGAGGACTACATAGATTTTGATTCCATCTTTTCCAATCTTCCAGACCATTCAACGCTAATGATCAGTCTCACCCCTCCCCAAAAATTATGTCTTGTGTACACTACAGACTAATCACCATACAGAAATTTTGTGTAGTAATAACAGCATTAAGAAATGTTTAGTATCCAGGTTCATGAAATGAACTGATACCCTTTACACTAATGACAGAAAAAAAAATTTTCTTGTTCCACTAGTGGCTACTCAATATGTACTGGCTTTTATTTCAATACTTTAAATAGTGGCCTGTTCTCTACTCAAGCAAATATAAACTTAAAATCTTTTTACATAATATAAATCTCTGTTTTCCTTGGGCATGTTTTAAAAAAAAATTGTATTATTTTCAAACATTTAATTAAAACATTATACATATTAGAGAATGGTACACATTAGTAGCAAAGCATTACCAATTATGATTATTCTTTGCTATGACTTGTTCATGCCACACAACGAATATATAAAATAAATATTTGACCCATAAAATTAATTTCCACAAAAAACATAAAATGACAAAACAAACTAAATAAACAAGTAGTTAAAATATTTCAAGTCAAAATTACACTACACTCAATTTTTTATTATTAATACTGATGGGAGGAGTGATACAAACTTGTACCTGTAGCATGTCGTGACCAGACACAGAAGTAACAGGGCCAAGTCGCAGCAACATTGTCATTGCTACATTGTTCTGGAACTCCCAATTATGCAACACACTATTTCTGTATAATGATTGCACGTCCAATTACACAATGACTTAACAAGAAATGACATGTCATACATTTCAGACCCTAATTAGCCAATTAAAATAACAGTTTCCTGCATCAACTTGATTTCTTTCCATAATACCCAACTAATTTAAAAATAAATCGCAAAAATTATTGTTGTGCTCATTATAGGGAACAAACTATATCACTTTCGATGGACATATGGGTTCAAATCAAACTTGTTCATTAAAATTATTTTATTATGCCTATTTGTTTCGATAGTAACAAAATTATTATTTTTACACAACACTCTTAGGATATGATCTGCCATTTAATCTGCACTTAAACTATAAAGATTGTGATATTTCCTGGAGTTCAAATTTGGAAAAATGCAGAATTTTGGCAAACAATACAATTTATTTATTATTAAATACAAGCATGTACTATTTTTAAAAAACACAGCATTTCATTGTTAATTTTGTGCACAGTTTCGCCATTTTCTCATGTTCATTTCACTTCATATAATCAGTGAGTAACACAATAAAAGAAGTTGGTATCTACTGCAATAGCAGGCCATAGTATGGTAACTATGCCCTATATTACTTGATTCCAGTAAATTGTACTTAATTTGGTTTTGTGGTTTGGCACAACAAAGTGATCGCAAATATTTATTCCGAATTCACATCCTATTTATGCCAAACAAAGTGACTGGCACTACTCATGTTGCATGTCACTAGGTAGTGTCGTAGGTCGGAGCTGTGGCCCACTCGGCGAGTAGCAATGGAGGATAACAGATTGTGACATGGAAGACATTGGAGCATTTGGCGTGGTCACAGCAACACTGCTCCATTGTCACGGGAATTAATCCGGCCCTGCTACTTTCATTTTCGGTTGCTACAGCGACACGCCACATTCGTGTTGCAGTGACAAAAGTAGGCCTGACGACGTACTGTTGTAGTATTTTTTAGCAGGATATAAAGAATATATGAAAGCAAATTTGTAAAGCTAAGGCAAACAAAGTGTCAAACAGTGTAAATGTGTAAGTTTTTTTTGTTTTTATTGACTGTGCTCTTTTGAAATTTGTTAAAATGCACAATCATAAAACTGATTCATCAATAAAGTATAAATGTTCAGTACTTAAATTATTCACAAATGGCTTCAAACTAGTGTGATTCCTTCTCCATTTCATTGTCAAAACTATACTCTTAACACATAATCTGGAATACATAGTGAATCACGCAACAGAACAACATCTTCTGCAATTGAAGGGTATGTTATCATCTAAAATACCACAAATTGTGGTTTATTTAGTTTCGTGTTTCGGCAAAGTCAAAGTGATTAGCAAAACATTCAAATTCACAACTTAATAATTTCTAGTAGAGCGACTGACACTGTCTAAGTCACGTGTCGCTGTGTAGTGTCACAGGTTGCTGTTGTGGCCCGCCCGGCAAGTAGCTACATACTATCCGGTGCTAGTGACAGATGGCAACTTGGAGCGGCTTGTTGGAGCGAACAGTGACACGTGACGTTCGTGTCGCAGTGACAGCAAACATTCCCCACCCCTAATTATGAAGGGAAACAATAATAAAATGAATTCATACACCTACTTCCTTCATTGCTATTAATATAAATTATATACTATTATAATGCGCAAACTTTAAAAAATAGGTAACCTTTTCATGTTAAAACAAAGTCTTCCCTTACACATTTGACTTCAATATTATTTTGTATATTCACAGAATCTTACTTCTTGAATGCACATGGGCAAATGAGTCTTACCAAATCATCACAGTTCACTTTTTTTGCTACAAAGGATTCAGTAGTTGGACTGCAGACCAGTTTAGATTATCATGGGGAACTGATAAAAGATGCTTTTTAATTCTTTGCATCACTGAAAAGTATCTTTCTGCTGAACAGATGGGCACTGGTGTGGTCAAAAATAGTTACAGGCTTTTAATGTAGCCAAAGATATTATTACACTCATTCTAAAATACTTCTGTCTCTGGCAATTACTTTATATACGCTACTTAATGTTGCTGCATATTATTAAATAATTTCATAATCCAAGTCAACTCCTGTACAGAAGAAACAAAATCTGGTGTTCCGGTCGTCGTATACATTCTGTTGTGTTTGTTAGCACAGCAATTGTGTCAGGTACAATTAAATTTGTGTTCTTTTTTAAGCTAAAGTGGCCCCTCTCTTCAGTTTCGTGTTCCTGCTTTTCACCTGATTTAAGTTATATTTGTTTATTTTTCATATGCACCTTCATTATATATATATATAATCCCCTTATATTTCTCATTTTATCAGTCAGTGAACTAAATAATTTAGCAACAATAGAAAGGTCAATGTCAGATGATTGAAGTGCCCTACTAGTTTTGTTGAATATGTCCAATAAATCAGTCTACAAAGTGGAAAGAAAGGCAGTTTCTAGACACACTACTTGATGAAAGTAACCTTAGGCTGCAATTCGTGAGTTTAACTTTTCTGTTTTGTAATTTGCAATGATTGTAAGTGCTCCTATAACTTTATTCCAGTCTCTGTTTAGGCTTTTAAAATTGTCATAATGTATTGACCAATGAGTTTTGGATAAACTTTTCAAACTCATGTTTTTTTTTTTACATTCATATTCCTTAAATACTTCAAACCGATAAGTAGTAGGATTTGAGGAAAAAGTACAAATTTTAGGGAAGCACAAAATTTCACTGCTTTCTTTGTAGCAAATAGCTGTGTTCTCCTGAACTAAATTCAAGGAAGGAACCAAGCAGGGTGTGTATACAGTCCTAGGACTGACTTAGCGTATTCTCATATGTAAACCAGTGAACTTCTAAGACATATTGAAAGCATTATCATAATACTGGCCCCTATAGCTGATAACAATAGCATGATCAGTTATAGCGATAATAGCATTGAAATGTGCTTATGACTTATGACATACATGCTGAAGGAAAGAACTATTTCTGTAAGGATTTACTACTACACATTGAAAAACTACTGCCAGCTGGTTAACATGAGATGCATATACCTGGGCTGGAATCTACTGAAATGGAAACTTACTTAGCAGCTTTCACTTCTGCAACTATTACTTTCATTACTTTTCTTGCTGTAAGTTTAATAAATTGCTTATAAGTAGTTGATAACATATAAAATGTATGGCCTTGTCCTGAATTACCATATTTAGTATAATACTCTACAAAAAAAGGTTTAAACTTAGAAAGTAATGCAGCAGGCCAAATAAAAAATTTCCACAGTTGTATGATGAACTGAATTTTTCAATGTGTACCCTAAAAGGTAAACCAGCTGCAGCTACCGACCGTAACACTGCAATTACGTGTCTCAATATGTTTGCACCAGTATCTTGTTTCAACATCAATTTGATTTGATAATAAAGTGTCAATTCTTCCTGAAATGAATCACCTGCATTTAATTACTAAAATGTATGATTAACCAGCTGAGTTGTAAACAATGGTTTAAAATGGTACTGAAATTATCTGCCAACAATTCTTTTTGAATGACTCAAGTCTAGTTTAACAATGTCTTGATTTATTCTGTTCTTTAAGATATATTCACAAGTAGTGTTACGGACATCCCAATAAGCTTGATCATTTAGGTACATTTGAGGGCTTTCATGAACAGAGATGTCGACCAGCGAAGAAGTTGTACTTGGCTCTTCATATGACAATAGCTCAACAGAATTAGGAGTACTAATATCTACTTCTAAATAAGTAAATTCTGGAAGCTGAAATGATTCTGTTTCGAATCAAGTATCATGCCTACTACTGGATGTTCGAGTTGTTTCATGAAAATTCTTAGTTGGTTAAAATTCATTATTGTTTGAGTGCATTTATAGTTTCACTTTTACTAAAGAAACTGTAAATTTTGGAATCATTTTCTAGTACTGAAAGTTGGTTTTCAGGTTTATTTAACATTTCCCTCCTATACGCACTTCACTTAAACATTTTCGCTCATCACTGTTTTTTGTTTATGGACTTCCTTAACTACAAAACACAGTAAATTACCAATTCTGGACACACCACCTATTTGAGGAACTGATGAACTAGGGAATTTGAGTGGTGATGGGAAAATTGTAAAACAAATTTGTAAAATTGTTAACAAAAACAGTTTATGTGATAACCCAAAATCATGAAGCAACTGCAAATGAGGTAGGCAATGATACTAAGGAAAATCCTGAGAGACAAAAAATACATGGATAGAAGAAGATGAAAAATAGAACAGCAGGCAGGAACCCATGCTGGAACAGCATAAGAAACATTGTAAGACAATAAGAAAAAGCAATCCTAAGCTATATAGCAAAAGCAATGGTGTTGTAGGATAAAGCAACAGTACAAAGTGGAAAAAGTAGCACGAATCTTACCAACATGGAAAAAATGTGCGTAAAAAACAACAATTATGAGTCTAGAAACCCCCAAGTACCGTCCATGGGTGCTCCACGAAATAGAAACCCCATGAAAGACAATGTTACAAGCTTGAGCCATAATAGCCATGTTGTCTGTATACTGGATCTAGTGAACACTAAGATGGACTGGTAAGAGATGGGCTAAGAGAATTAATATTGATGGACTGAAGAGTGAGCCTTGATTCACACCCCTTTGGATGTGTTGAGTGGAAGAAAATGATGCGATTATCCAGCAACCATCAAATTGGCAAGAAGCAGCTAATTATGCAAGGCATTACAAACTTATTTCAAATCAAGCAGGAGCAAACCACAGCTCTGTCATTTGGTGAAAACCTGTAATACAAATTAAATGAGATGAAAAACAGCATGCCAATGGAGTACTTACACCAGAAACAAAATTGGAAACAAGGCAAGAGAGCCAGTTTATACACGAACGACACAAGCCAGTGATAAATAAGACATTAAAAAAAAACCTTGGAGACAAAAAGAGAGAAAAGAGCCTATATGAAAAACCACATCATTAGGCTTACCATGCTTGGAAACCAAAACAACCATCACATGGTTCCACACAGCAGGAAAATGGGCAAAAAGCAAATGGACATTAAATAAATGGATAAGGTAATCAATATCCTTAAAAGGAAGGTGAATAAACCACACATTAAGGACCTCATCCGCATCCACAGCAGTTGATAAGCATAATGAAATGACCCCAACAGCTTCTGAAGCAACTAATGCATGCAATGAAGAAGGAAAGCCCTCACCTCCTCTGGGGTGACAAGGCAAACTTCAGGTACTGGCGAAAGAAGGGGTAACACCATCAAATAACCCCAAGGAACATGGGAAAAAAACAGACATTAAAGGAGAATAGGAGGAGTTAATTGAAGCAACCAGAGGAGCTGCAAAATGCCCTAAAAAGGAAGCAGACTTTTAGCATGATTATAAGCATATTCACAAACCACGCACCCACTCCTCAACAGGGAAAATTAACACAGGAACATCACTTCTGATGGCACACTGAAGCCCGAAGCATGTTGCCATGACAAACCACAGGCTGCAACTGATGCCAAACCAACTATGACTGTCCAATCTGTGTACAACTGCCAATCTACGATCTACAGCCAGAGAAAAACATGCCACAGTGATAAAAATGGTGGCAATTGCACTGACAGGCACATCAAAGGCACCATCAGCAGTAGTTGATGGGAGGCCAGGAAAACAAACGACCAAAGACTTAACATCCCCAAGGGAGGAAGACGACAGCAGTAAAATGCAAGTTGGCAATGAAAGAGCTGAGTCACACCCTCACCATAATGATTATAGTGGTTAAGACAACAAACAATGTATTGAAGCAACAGAAAATAGAAAATCCACAACCAGGAATGAGCCAGGTTTCCTTTTGCAAGTAAACACCAAGTGCACCATAGACAATCTGTCCTTAGATTTTTATAGACTGATTGTACATTCCAAGTCAAAAGTTTAAGAGGAAGGACCATCAAAAATTGCAACAAGAGCTCAAAAAGGGACATCAAATTTCCCATAAGACATCATACCTGAAGCATGGAGACATAGCAGGATGTCTACAAAACTATCTGCACAAAATTCCCTGACTTTTCCCTGTTTTCCAGACCAAAAGTTGCGGTTTTCCCTGACATTTCTTGTAAACTGCAAGATATTTTTTTTTCTTTGTGTTACAGTACAGATGTTGGTACGGGAGTGTAGGCCTATAGATGTGTGTGCGTGCACGTGCACACACACACCCTGTTAATTTTTTTGTGGTGGTGGATCCATTATGCAGAGGTAATGACTAAAACTGTGTAAAAAATACGTAACTATACCAAGAAGACATCAGTACACATTTAATAACTGCTACAAGATACACATTGTTAAATAAAACTACGTACTATATTCACAAACATTAACCAAGTGGTTTGAACCAAGCTACATTGCCCCACTCTAAAAAAAGTCCCCTTCTTAGTCCATCTCTAGATACACTATTGTGTAGCAGGCAGGTCCAAATGCCATACTGATGTTTACTGTCTACACGTAATGGAAACAAATTTGTGCAGTGTGTTAAATGCCAAATTAATTTTGTAATCATAATATCTACATCAAATAACGACCGAAAATGTATAAATACCTAATTACTGGCCATTTTTAATTACGACAAAACCATTGATCTAAATAAGGCATGGCACGCACATGTAAATACTATTTTTTTTTAATATTAATCTCTTTAAGTACTGTTGTATTACACACAGACTTGTTCAAATTGGCATATTTTGTTAACAAAATGGTTACGTGAACCAATTTTATATACAAAAATAGTGAACCTATTACAACCATTGCTGAACAAGTGACAATCAATGATTCCCAAATTTGAATCTACTAACTAAACCTCAAATTACTAAGATTACAAAACATCAATCCGAACACAGCTTGAATCAAATATAAAATAATATAAATAGTAATAATTTTAGAACACACCTATAATCATAGAAGCTTCATAAAGTACTATGTTGCACAAAAAGCAAAACCAATTTCTGCACGTGTAGGCTGTAGAGATCCACCTCGCCTTTCCTGCCTGAATGCCCAGCCATGTAAAATTATTTCTCTTTTTTTATCGTTTACAAAATACACTCACTAACATGTACATCAGGAGTACAAAGGAAATCAGGAGTTGTGCTTCACGATACTTTACAATAACACACAGTTCAAATGTGGATCAATCAATATGAAAAAAAAATTGTTTACAGTAGTAAGTACTGCTCTCTAGCACAACACAAAATAAATATTGATCACTAGCACACCCTTGTGGCAACCAATATACAATGTAATATTTAATGTGATTACCATCTTTGGCACACATCCCATCATGGAACAAACCCCTAAAACAAAAATGTTGATGCACAAGTGGCAAACATTGCATGTTTTGGTTATCTAACAATTCTTAGTGTTTGGATATTTTTCCCGACTTTTGGGTGGTATAGTTTATATCCCCAGACTTCTCCAGAAAATAAATATTCCCTGACTTTTCCCTGCTTTTCCTGAGTTCCAGTCCTGAGTTCCAGTCCTGAGTTCCAGATTTGTCTACACCCAGAAGAGGATGGGGATTCAAACAACAGGCAACAAGGAACAGAATGCATCACATAGTTATTTGAGCTCTCACAAAATTTAGAATAATTTGCCAAATGGCAATGAAAATGCAGAAGAGGGAACCTGCCTAACTTATGAAAGGGCAGGAGGTATGTCAGACAAAGTGGTCGAGTAGCCACTCTGAAAGGTGTGGAATGAGAAGCTAAAGGGGCAGGGATTCCCACTGAATCAAAAACCTGGGGCACAGGAGAAGACAAGGTCACTGGTGCTCTTCATCAAAAAATTGCTGCTGGAAGGCTAGGGAAAACAGAAGCATCTAGAGAGGGAGCATGCGGCCGAAGACATCATATGGAGGGGACAGGATGAGCAGCCACAAATTTTGCCATAGACAGGTATCCTTAGAGATACCCATAATGTCTCTGGCAATTAGGACAGATGGTCTTAGCATCAGCAACCAAGGAACAGGTCAAAAACACAATCTCCAGAGTAATGGAGACTTTTGAGCTAAGGTAAGTGGAGGCGACATGACCACGGAAGCGTTGAATAGGCTTATGCAAGTAGCAGTGCTCAATAGAGACACAAAATGGGCCAATGGAAGTGACTCAAATTAACTAGTTGTCTTGTTCAGTATCCTCCAAGGCAGAAATAAACAGGAAAGAATAATGACCATGAACAACATTAGGGTCCCCAAGACAGCAGACCTTAGAGTTTACAAATTCCCCCACAATCTCCTATTCAGTGAAATTCTGCAGACGGCATTACACTCTACAGGGACACTTAAAGTAAATGGTTTAACCCCAATGTCAATAAAATATGTGTACTGCAAGATGTAAAGGATTATACTGCACTTTATCACCCTAGGTCTTGAGCTGGTAATACTCTACATGACACTTATTACAGATGAGCAAAGTGGCCGAACGGTGACAAACGGCACACACAATACAAGATAAAACAACATCAAAGTCACAAAACCTGCTGTTTAAGGTTCAGAACAATTTATTATGACATATGATGAACCAAGTTTTGCCAATGATGGGTTTATTAAATAAGACTGCAATATATGAACATTAATTATTTATCACATGGACAAAAAGTATAAACTATAGGAATCCGTAATATATTGCTGTGTACAGGGCAGAGATATAATAGACTGAAAATATATGGAAAATTATGGGACCAGAATAAATTGTTGTATTTATGGGAAAAATAAAAGGAATGTAAAATCAAAGTTCTATGGTATCCAGAAAGTTCAAATGCTTATTTCCATGCAGAATGTTTGTAAATTTTTTAAAGTATCACACAACAAAATTAAATTTTACAGGCTTTTGCTGTTTCCTTAGATACAATAATTTTAAAAACAAAGCTGTTTCCTTCTTGCTGCACGCCTTTCAATTGCATACCCATCAGTTGGATGTAAAATTGCATTTCTGCATGAGGTTTTAGAGGATGAGATTTGAATTTTTTTCTTCAGACGGTAAAATTCAACTAAGTGTTTCTTAAGTTAACAAAAACTTAGTACAATTTAAAATAATCACAAAAGGAGTACAGTTCCACAAGTATGGCAGATGTTTTCTTTGTTTAGATTTTATGTCAGCTAGACCAGTTACCTTATAAATTTCCAATTGAACATTCATTGTATGTCAACTTTAGAATTACAAACAAATAAAGATTATTACAAAAGGAATGTCTCATTAATGTTTTAAAACATTATGATAAATTAATTGGCAGTCTCACGTATGCTTGCTTAACCACCAGATTGGATATCTGTGCTATTTGTAATTCCTAGTCAGTTCTTAACAAATGTTACTGAGGTGAAATAGGTGGGCCTATAGCCATGTCATCTGTATATTAGATGTATCGAATACCAAGAAATTAAAAAATTGGAGGTTGTGATCCAAAAGAAGCAATAATACATCATTACTTGGGTATGTAGACAGATTTTACACATCAACCCAACAGAAAGTCTATAATACAATATTTGTTTTAAATGTAGGCAATGCTATTTCCGGGCAATTAGGATACTACATACAGTAATAGTTTTCACAACTGAACATAAATTTATTGCTAGGGCTTCAGCAACTTCAGAACTTAAATGATTTATGCAACTGTTGAAGGAGTTAAATGTTAAACTGTAGGTCACGGACACAATTTGAGGACATTGAATCATGTATCTATGATCTGGGTAAATAGGAATAGAAATGTATTTAAAACAATGATGTCGTCAAATATTGTAAAAGATCTGTGCCAAAACAATATGAATACTGACAGATATAAAACTTTATAAGGGGATCAGAGAGTAGAGGTAAAGGCCTACCAACTGGATCCTTTTGTAAAACATGGGTGAAAGCTAGGGATACAGAAGTGAATCAATCAAGTGTATGTTACTACCAGTAACTAAGTAAGTTTTTATTTACGTTCCTGGTTCTCCAATTCGTGTATGTTTTTATTTTGCTCAAGATGAGAGTAGGCTTGAGATATATATATATATATATATATATATATATATATATATATATATATATATATATATATATATATATATATATATATATATATATATATATATATATATATATATATATATATAATGTAATAAAATGATGAATTAATAATACATTAATTTCTACTGATCACTGCTTTCTATGTTACACTGACCTGTCACTCACACTTAATTACAAAGAAATTTAATGTTATTTACCGTGAGATAATATCCACTGTATCTTGTGACGATAAAGGTACATCTGCAAATTTTGGTACTAAATTATCATTTGAATGCGGAAGCGATTTTCTGAAAAAGAAAAAAGTAACATCATTACATATTACACAATTAGGAACATCAGATGTACATGTAACATGCAATTATATAGCTGCTGAATCAGAGATTTGTAAAGTTTGCAAATTGTAACAAATAAATTTCATACAAAACTAATTAAATTTAAAATATGTTAGAAATAGTACACACAATTGACTCACCAACTCACATTTATGGTGCCTACCATTAATCTGCAGTGGCTAACATAAAGGTTCTCTGAAGAATTAGCATGCACATTGGCTATTATGTATTTTCTCCTTTAAATATCGTTACACTTTCAATTCATATTACAATTATAATTTAGAAACAATACACAAGCTAACAGTGCCATACCTCAAACAATAAACTATTATTATTTTAGGCCCGATATCATAGGAGAAACAGTATATGTACCAAGTTATTGCACTCTACTTTTTGGCTCTCTGCATTTTTGCAATTACACCTATCTGGAGCTCAGTTATGAACTTAGGCAGCACCCAGCCCATCCTCTGAAGATTGAGTTGAGGCATAGGCAATGGATTATATGGTACACAGTAGCACCTTAAAAAAGTAAAGGGTGTGGAATATAAAACCACCATCTGGAGAATTATTATCATCTTTGGGTTTCTACCTACATGGTGAGACCCCAACAGAGTACTGATGATCCTTCTCCATTTTTCACATGATGACCATGAGTGCTGGTCTCCTAGGGCTGATTATGAACAAAGTGCTATTATCACGTAGGTGGGCGGCTATTTACGTTCTGTCAATTCCTAGATTATATTAATGAGTCCAATTCATATGTGGCTCGAACACATGAATAGAATGCTGCCACCAGAGAGTCGGGTTATAGGGAACTGTCACCCTGATCTGCACCCAGGATGTTATGATGGCAAATGATACACAATGTTAGTCCAAGCATAGGGATACTCTTTGAATGAGCATGGACTCGTGGTGCACGCCGGCCCTGGTAGTTTCAATGAGTACAATATACAATAAAATTAAAAGAATTTTCAGATTAGGTTAAGGTGGTTCAAAGTACCAAATAACTCACATGTAGCTATATTACTCTTCCCTTTCAACCATGTCTATTTCTGTACAAGAACATATCTACTAATCTACAAAATTCTATAACAACTCTCAACTTTAGTAGTACATGGGGCATTAGGGGACCTTTCCTTGTTACTATTAATTGAAAAGTGGTATTTTAATGGCTTCAGAGACTTGTTCTCCATTTGTCTGAATGATAAATATAACGTGTGGGAGGGTGGGTGGGTGGGGAGGCAGACTGGTGGGCGGACAGGCGAGCAAGCGAAATTAAGTCTCAGAGAGAGAATGTGAGTGGGATTATAGAGGTTCTCAACACTAATGTAATTAATACCCAAAAAATAAATAAAAAACACAAAAATCTTTACAGTAGACAAAAGGGCAGTTGTAAAACAAAGTAATAAAAGGTAAAAAAATATTCTGGAGAAGTAACATTAAAAAACTACAAAAGGGTGGGCAAGAATGAAAAAACAAAAACAAATTGCAACACATTAAAAATACTCATTGCACATAAAAATGGGAGTACGCCGCTCACTGACGTATTCCTATAACATAGGATTTGCATTAGGCCACTTGAAACATTATTAAAGATAGCAATAATATCATCTTGTAAATGTATACAATCAATTATTTTTTTTATAGGTTTGTAAATCTGCATAAAGTAGAACTCTTGAATGACATATAACACTATCAATATAATTGATAAAAATATTAAATAGTGATGGTAAAAGTGTACCACCTTGTGGTACACCGGAAGATACATTATAAGGAAAATAAAAAGAGGTTTCTACATTAACTACAAATTTCCTGTCTGAGAAATAATTATAAAAACAATTGACGTATGAGTTGTCTAATCCTATGGCTTGTAATTTTTTCAGTATGACCAAGTGTTGACAAGTGTCAAAAGCGTTTTGTAGGTCAAAATAGATAGCATCAGTTTGATTTCTAGTTGTTACATCCCAATATACATCATTAACAAAATTGAAAAGATTAGTGGTAGTGGTTTTACCTATTTGAAATCCATGTTGGTTATCTGTGATTAGGTTTTTTTGTGTCAAAATTCAGATATCTATGTATTACTTTCTCAAATACCTTACAAAAACTACATAAAAGAGATACAAGCCTATAATTATCCAGATCATGCTTGTTCCCTTTCTTAAAAATACGAACCACAATTGCCTGTTTCTAAAGGATAGGATATACACCACTAGCGAGACGATAATTAAAAATATAGGTTAATAGCGGAGAGAGGGCCTTGGCACCTCCTTTTATTATAAATTTAGGGAATACATCATCAATACCACTAGTTTTACTGCTTTTAAGACTTTTAATTGCCAAAAGAACCATGCCTTGTGTGAAAGTGGGAGATGATAGACGTAAATTATTTATATTATATTTGCATTGCAAACTGTTATATGTTGTCTGTATATATACCTCTGCAAAATTATTTGCAAACATATTGTCAAGGGTTTCAGCATCTTGAACTATATTACTATCAGATGATAAAGTAATTTTTCTCTATAGCTTTTTTTCACAATTAAAAATAATTTAAGAATTTAGTAGCATTATTTTTTTAAAATTATCGTTAGTTTTTGATTGCCACTGTTTAAAATCTATTTTAATTTTTTTCTTTCACAGCTCATCTATACTCAGAGAAGCGAAAGTAATTATAGTGAGATTTACTTTTTTTTTATATAATCTAATAAATAAACATTCTTTCATTTTTAAGAGTCTAATCAGATATTTTGAAAAACCAAACATTGGGAATGATCTGATTTATTAATAATGGAGAGTTACTTATTAGATAATCCACCATTTAATCTACATCTTCCATGCAATAAACGAGTCCAATCAAAATCATTAAAAACTAAGAACAAAGATAAATAGTCACCTTTTTTATACTCCCTATTAAAAGAAGAGTTGTTACTATCTTTATTATTTGCAAAATCAATATAACCATGGCAATGTAATGCGAGATGATAATCATCTTCCTCTACAATAGGGTCCACAGATTTCTCTACATAATATTGATGATAATAATAACTATATTTATTTATTTATTGAGTTTAGTGTGCCACCCAACAAAACAAAGTCATTAACAGGGAGGCACATAACATACAACACAACATACAGAACATAAAAACAATATGGACATAGACAGACAAAGACAAATTAAATAGAAACAAATCACAAAATGCATAATAGACATTTACAAAACATAACATAAGAAATCAAAACATTAATATAAACATACATTAAACACAGGTAAAAAAGTATAATATTAGCTTAAAGGAACACCATGTTGATAGACAAATATAATAAAAAGCTAGACTTTTGCAAGCTATAATAATGTTTATAAAATTCTCTAAATGAAATATTTTTTCCTATAAAGGGATCTAAATTAGGAAAAATATTTATTGAAATTATTCATAAATCTATTTACTAAATCCATTTTACAATTTAAAGCAGAAAAAGTATATGATGTTCTATGGGTATATAAGGGAATTTTAAGACTACTTTTTATTGACTGCTATGCAAGAATAATAATTTAAAAAAGAATTAATTAAAAATAGTGCACATATGAGAGCTCAATGGTCTTTCAAAGATAGAGTTTTAAATCTAACTAACTCATTTTTTGTAATTGAAATCTAAATGTGTTGGGAATCTATTTTATATTAATTTAAATACGTTATTTTGAATGTTTTATAATCAATTATAATCAGTTACAGTGACGCAATTCCAAATCATCTAGCAATATTCTAATCTAGATCTAACTAGTGAATTATATAGACATAAGAAAGAATCCGGAGATGTAGCGGCAAAAGTAATAAATTTGATTAGACCTAACGTGCGACCAATACTGCTTATTAAACTATCTATATGTGCATGCAAATATAATTTAGCATCTAAAATCACACCAAGGTCTCGTACATATTCAACTCTTTTAACTAAAACCTTGTTAACATAATATTTATAGAATATGGAATTTGTTTTTAATGAAAAGTAAATACAAAGGGTCTTATTTATATCGAGTTTCATTACATTTTCATTACACTAGTTATTAATAGCTAAAATATCCTTTTGTAACATTAAACAGTCATAGCTATCTTTAATACGTTTATATATCTTTAAATTGTCGGCATAAAGAAGAGCACTAGAGTGACCAATTACAACAACAATATTGTATATTAAAGAATAGCACTGCTAGAATGCTTCCGTAAAGAACACTGAAAGATAAAGCGTAAGAAATTGAAAAAAGATTTTTTCTACTTTGACTACAAATATCCGATCATCAAACTAATTAGAGAATCATTTTATATATAAAAGGATTAAACCAATTTGTTGTAAATTTTGAACAATAGTTTGTTGCTGACACGTATTGAAAGCTTTTGAAGGTCAAAATATATTACGTCTACTTGTTTTCTTGATTTAACTTCAGAATAAAGATTGTCAACAAAATTATATAAATTGGTTGCTGGTTTTTTTTTATTTGGAAGCCATGTTGACATTCTGTCACTACGTTTTTTGTAGCAAAGAATAAATGTTTATGAATTACTTTTTCAAACACCTAGGAAAGGCCACATAGTAGTGATATTGGTCTATAGTTATTTGCATCATAATTGTTCCTTTTTTGAAATATGGGCACAACAATTCCACGTTTCCAGACACTTGGATATAGACCACTTGACAAGTTGTGGTTGAAAATATGAGTTAAAATTGGGGTGAGGATATTTGCACAACCTTTAATTATGAAATTTGGGATATTATCCCAGCCAGTAGACTTGCTGCTTTTGGGCCTTTTTATGGCCCAAAAAACTATGCCCTGAGAAATGATAGGAGTGCCTATGTTTAGACTATTTGTGTAATTATTTGACTGTGAACGAGAATTAGAAAGGGTATGCACATATCCTTTAGCAAAGTGCATAGCAAATATATTTGCCAATTGAGCACAATCTTTAATCATATTATTATGAAGTGTTACAATATGGGGTTCTTTATTTGCTTTTTTCATCAATTTTAAGTACGTAGTTCCAGAATCTACTTGGATCGCTTTTCAATTAATATTTATTTAAGTTAGCCAAGTTTTCTTTGCAACTTTAATTTTTTCTTTGACAAGTTTTCTTAGCTCCGAAAAAGCTGTAATAATTAGCTCAGATTAAGTTTTTTTGAATAGTCTATGGCAGTGTGGTCCAACTGGTGGCCAGCGGGACCATTTTGTCTGGCCCGCAATAGTATTAGCAATTTTACTTTGTTAAATGCCTTTGAAAAAAATTCTCATTCATTTTCTGTGAACTCCCCATTATTTTAATATTTCTTCTACCCAATATTTAATCGACAATAATGTTACATTTTAATAGTGAATGAAGAGCTAAGGTTATGTTCATGTTATCAGTTTTCGTTTCCCATGGCCACTGCTGGTATCATTGGTTGTGCTCAGATCATATTCCATAACAGAGCTCTGATTCGACACACCATGCCACTTCTACTGGCTTTATTATTTTATCCTCCAAGAAAACCAAGCAGCTGTGCTCTTCATAAACAACAGGAAATGTGATCAAAATGTGATTATCACATTTCAAAAATTTTCCAGAATCTGTTGTACCATGGCAAAGTAAAGCAGGATGATAGGTATTTATTTTGACTAATATTGATAGTTTTTTATTTTTCCCTTTAATTTACACATGGGGTAATTTCACCCAAACCCCTTGTTAAAATAATCCTTTTACATCCTTCCACTATTCAATTTATGATGATTTGAATAATGTTAAGAAAATATATTAAAAACGCACATGGTAATCAAAATACTGTACAATATATTCCTGCAAAAAATCCATTGAATTTTACAAATGAGAATAATTGCAGCCATTTTCGCTTAACAGGATCACCCCCCCCCCCCCTCCCCCAAATAGTGAATAAGTGTGCTGCAACATACAGACTTATTTACTCAAATAAAATATTGATAGTAAAGGTGTTGCGATCAGGTGGTTTGTATTTTATCTCTGTTTACTAAAATGAATTTAGAAGGCTTGCTCATACAACTTAGACTCACATTGTGCGGATTCAAATACCGTGAATCTGCATAATGCAAGCAAAAATATTTATGTCATACTTTTAGGGTAGCACGCATAAGGACTCACATAACAAGAGCAGGTTGCCATAGCATTGAACACATGTAAATGATGCTTGGGCAGTTGTTTAACCATGCTGTGCATGTGAATCATCATTCATGAAGTATTGATTTTGTTGCCATATTATCTTTCTCAATCGTTATGCTATCAAACAAAGCGACAGTATCCTGTAGTTATCAACATCAGTTATTTAAAAGCTTTTCTGTTAGTGTGTTCTGTTTTAAACTATGAGATAACCAATTATGTAATCTGCTATGTGTTTTTCTTACTGTGCACAGAAATATTTCATGGTAAATGTGTAATGCACAAGACAACTACCAGCTGATAAAGTTGCAGCAAAAAGGAAAAATATTTATTTATAAACTAAATTAGAAGTTATTCAGCACTCTAACAACCATGAAGTAAACAGGGCAATCAGTTGTGCCCTAGGGTTAAGTGAATCCACAGTGCAAACCATTCTCAAAAATAGAACTGAAGTAGAGAAACTGATGGGATCTGAAGCATTAACTTTGACTGAAGTGAAAGTGAGAAACAAAACCCCTATCATGATTCACACTGGAAGACTGCTTAGTGAAAGGGTGTATAAAAAAATCATGGAAGTGACAAATGTGGTGTTAGTTACAGAGCAATACAAGAAAAATCTAAGTAAATTTTCACTGCTGTAAAACATAAATATCCCCTGACAGTAGTGAGGTTTTCAGAGCCAGAAAGAGGTGGTTCATAGACAGGTATAATAAGCACTGTGTTAGGAAAAGAGGAAGCAGCTAGCACTGATTCTGATGCGGCTGCTTTATATGCTGGCATTCTGGAGGACATTATTGTTGATGAAAGTTTCAGCCTTCAGCAAGTGTACAATGCTGATAAGTGGGTCTGTACTGAAAGAAAATGCCTGACAAGAGTTACATTTCAAGAGAGGAAAGGGCTGACACAGACTGAAGGCTTCCAATTAGACCTGACACTATTACTTGGCACTAATGCAGCTGGAGATAATAAATTGAAACCCTTACTTGTTTACAATTCCGAAAATCCAAGGGCACATAAGGCTGCTAAAAAATCACTTTTGTCATTAATCTGGAAGGCAAATCATAACGGCATGGATCACACAGACACTCTTTACTGCCTGGTTTACAAAACACATTATACCAGAAGTAACACAGTATTACAAAGCTAACAATTTGATAATAAGTCATGGCTCATTCTAGACACCATCCTTGGTGACCCAATTCACCTATCAGACCTGCAAGAAAATTTTAACATTGCATTTTTGCCAAAAAAAAAAAAAATCACCTCTTTGTCGCAGCCCATGGACCAGGGTGTCATTACAACATTCAAAGTGTATTATCTACAGCGCACTTTCCTGCAGGCAACAAAAGCAACTGACAAAGAAGGAAAATCACCACGAAAACTATTTTTGTAGTCATATTCAATAGAAAATGCAATTGACAACATTTCTGCAAGCTGGTCTGTGATTACACAGTCTTGTCTTAGCAGTGTTTGGAAGAAGTTGTGTTCTTTTGTCAGAGAAGGAGTTCATGGGGCACAGCCAGTAGAATAACAACTGGGAGAAATAGCAGAGGAAGTGGTAGATATAGGAAGAAAACTTGGATTCGAGGAAATTGGCATAACAGATGTGAACAAACTTATCACCTCACATGATGTAGAACTCACTGCATAAGGTGAGATGAGACATGTAGAGAATCAAAAACTGACGACAATACGGCCCTTAAAGCTGAACACATTCTCACAAATTCTTACTGACGTGCCGGAAACTCCATCTCCTTCTCCATCAGAAGGTGACCCACCACGCTCTGCAAGAAAGTGTGTTAATCTTTCTGCACATGAAGGAAGCAGAAACTACATCCACGTCAGCTCTGTCCAAATATGTACCGTGACAGACAGATTTTATTCCAGGTTTTAAATGCTCTGAACACTATTCAGTAAAATAGTGATATGTACTTTTCGCTTTGCAACAATTTGCTTGACCTGTCCAACGTGAGCAAGAAGAGGAATATGTGGAGGTCACACAGATTATCCAAGAACAGGCAGCAGCAGGCTTGCCAACTTTTAAAGTTTTCAATCAGTACAATCGATAAAAACTATTAAAAAACATGTAAACTGCCCGCTGCAATTTCACATACACTAATTTTTCTTATCAGTCACATGTAATTTCAAGTAATAAAATTTCCATAATTTCACAATGAAAATTTAATATAATCTAACATTTGTTTGTTCAGTGTTTTAGGCCAGAAACTATGATTTCTCCTAGACGAGACTTATACATCAACAAAATGTGTTTGCCTAGTATGACATGCAAAACAAAAATATACTTATACCTTGCTTTGGCTGAAATATACATAATTTTAAGATAACTTCCATGCCATAAAAGTATTGCGAATTCACTTTGTAATACACAAAATCCCTATTCTGCAATGATTTAAATTTAAAAATAACATTTAAAACAAACTTGTATATAAACAATGTTCATATACTCCCATGTAAATTTTCTAACTAAGAAAGCTTACAAATTTTTATTTAGAAAAAGAAAAGCATTTCTTTTTTTTTTTTTCTAGATTAAGTCAGATAGAGGAAATGTGGCAATTGTTTATCACCAGATGAAAAACAACAATAGCAATTCTACCGCTACCTGAAGTAAGATTTATTATTTCGTTTGTTGTTTTGTGTTTGTCCTTTTCACATATTGTACACACACAAAACATGTAAAATAAATATTAAATATTGGCTGTGAACACAAATGGCATGTAAAAAATTGAAATATGTACTTGCACTCAGAATACCCAACACAATATCACAAAATTTTGACAGTTTTAGAAATGTAGCGCAGCAGCAATGTATCCTTGTTAAACAGCTGCTCTGTCTATAAAGAAACCAATGAGTGTAAACCAATGCTGTGATCAATGTAGGTTACCATTCCAACCAACCTTGTTTCTGTCATGGCAAAGTCATACTGCTGGGACTCTGTTAATTTTATTGACAGCGGATTGGATGGGGTTGGGAGAGACTTTAGTTTAATGTCTTTCACGAGATGACATTGTTTTGCACCTCTTCTTATGAGATTATAATTTTTAATTACACATTATTTGAATGGAAGAGTAAAAAATTTCGGTTATTTTGTAAATTTGATTTGGTTGGCATCAACTGTGACGTTGTCGACAGTCACTTGTTTAGCACTCGCGGCAATGCATTATTACATTAACAGTGAAATATATTTTTATTTAAATTTAATGCTTAAAATGGACGTAATATTTCTAAAATTGTCACTGTAATGCTATGATGCTTAAAATGGACGTAATATGTCTAAAATTATCACTGTAATGCTATGAATACATTAATAAATACGAACATAAATATTATGCAAAAACGACTTTTAAAAAAATGTAGTTGCAGACTATATAAACAAAGCACAATACTACTTGCTTTTTAAAGCATGCCTTGTGTATTTTATGTACAGTTAGTTATATGCCTATTTGTTTTTTAAAAATAATTTTATTTAAGCATTCAAATGTTTTTAAAGTAAAAACAAACATGGCACTGATTTTAACATTTTTTTTTTTTGCTCACATCCGCTGAATACAAAATACGAAATGCCAAATTACCAAATACGTCACGGCTTCAAATTATTATAAAACCTGTCAAGTTTTAACCTTACCGAAAGAAAACGCGATAAATATGTAGTTACAATTTGAATATTAAACACGCTTAAGATGTAAATAGGTGTGGCGAAGTTTGTTTTCCATACAATAAATGTCTTAGGCCTACTTTTACACTGCAAAACAGAGCTGAAATAATTGTTTCCTAGGCCACGTAGATTTCCAACATTTTAATAACCATTTCAAAATATGTTATTTACAATACACACTGATTTACTGTTTGTAATTCTTATTTGCAACTCCTGAATACATGTTGTTCTGTTACAATTCTTACTACACGTTTCTCTGCCATTGATGCAACTTAATTAGCTGATTCATTACATAAACACGACATTTCACCGGCTTTCCAACACTAGTAAACTCTACTACAGAACAAAAACACAGTTTCTTTGAGACAATTGGGAAAATGGCGGACAAAGCCATTCATGTGTCGATAATATAACATTTCATGTATCGAATAAATGTATCGATATGCATGATGACATACTCTATATTTTCGATACTTCCCGATATCGAGGTATCAAAGAATAGAATGTCCCATCTCTAGTAAATATTCACTTAAAATTTTTTTCTGTGTCGGAATTTGGAAAAAAATCAAGGCTTTTCATAAAATTGTAAAAAGAGTATGATTTCCGTACATTTTACGGAAAAATCCTAAAAGTTGGTAAGTCTGCGGCAGCAATTACAAAGGGAAACAAGCGCATACAGCTGCAATAAACTGACTTCGGGATAATTGAATTTCTGTGCATTTATCTGGAGAAATTTTTTGGTTCAAGGGCCTTGCCTCTTTCATCAGGAATTGACGTGCAGGGAACTTTCCAGATGGGGCAACTGAAACTATAAGCAGGATGCGCATCCGAGCTGGTAGTTTATGAGTCTGGAGTTTGGGTGATTGTGCGGCCTTATGCACCAGATGACAAATGAGTGGCGGTGGGTGACCAGTGGGAGTAAAATCTGTGACTGCGATTATCGGTGCAGTAAAGAGTGCAACTCGCTAGTGCTACTATTAAACTGGGTGCGCGAGTGTAAAAGACATTTCAAATGATAGCGACAGACTGACTGAACATATGCTAAAGATGACTGTGAGTTAATTTTGACTGTGAGTTAATTTATTATAACCAAACTGAGGAATTGAGTAGCACTTTAATTAGTATTGAAATATTGCACTCACTGAAAAATAAAACACGTAATAGTGGAGATAGACATTTTAATATTGTAAATAATAGATATGTGAGTAAATTAAAAATTTAATTTACATAGTTTCTTTATTCATATCATCCATCTCTTGAGAAATTGGATATCCCTTCTGGCATCTTGTAACAATAGCAAAGTTCTTAGGAAAATGGCTGGACTCACTTAAAGTGGATTTGCATACCACAAGGGTTTCATGGAATAAATTATTCGCGTTACGTGGGTTCGAGGTGTATTTGGCACACATTATGTCTGCATTCTCAGGATACTCATGTCTGACCAAAGAGATGTCTTGTAAAATAATTGATGCATTATTATAAAAACCACTTTGTCCTGATATACAAATTTCACTAATAAATTATTTTGGCATAAATGAGTGCAGCAAACAATGTATTTACACGGAAAAAAAAATTTTCACTGGTCACCACATGTATGAAAATTAGCAAATGTACTGGGCGAAAAAAATGTTTACCCATTTTTTTTTTGTTTTTGTGCAGTATTATATGCAAAATATTACAACTCCAATGTGTGGAGTCGTAGCATGTTCCATGCATCTATTTCCAGAAGGAGTGGAGGGGGGATGGGGGAAAGTGTACGTATTATATGTACCTTATTTTGCACATACTAGAAACTTAGATATTGTATGTTATTTATATATCAACTTTATCTTCTGTATTGTTCATTATAAAGACCCATTTAAATAAACATGAACCAATGAGGAAATTTTTCTGCTCCTATGATTTTCAATACCAGAAAAAAAAAATGCATTCACCACCCAATTCAGGTGCATAAAGCTGTAAACATTTTGGTTTTGTGATGAGAAATACATAAGGATATTTTTTTACTGTTTAATAACTTTTTTCATAGTAAAAATACAGATTAGGTGTATACTCACGGAAGGGAGTAAGCTTCCTTAAAACTGGAATTTTTGGATAGTTATCACAGTATAATATTGTCAAAATGGAAAGTAAATTTCCGTGCCTCGCTGGCCTCATGTAAGGAAAATGTATGAACATGTCATTTAAATTTTGATAACTTAAACTTTGTCCTATGTTAATAACATGTAGAAGATTATCAACTGAAGTTATAAGACCTGTTTACACATTCAATCTTAGAGTGCATAAGTAATACCAAATACTGCACGGTGATACAGTGTATTTGGACACATCCAAAGAAAAGAAAAACATGCCTATATTATATGTAAACTTTAGGAAACTTTTCCCTTTATTTTGATGATGTTGATATGCTTTTCATGTTAGCCTTTTGGTGGTTTCCTTTTAGCACACTCTTAGCTTTCAACAGAACTAAACACAACATGTTAGTTGAAGTTGAGCACAAAATAAGTATTTGGACAGTCCTTTTCAAACCTGTTAACGAATGCAATATGTTGTCATGTGCTGACTAGAGCCCTTGATAGCAGTCTATGCAGTGTAATGAATAAGTAGAAATTGCTTTAATGCATCAAAAGGAATGGGGAAGAAAATACAAAAACTATATTGAAGAAAAAACAATAAGCATGAAATTACATAATTAAAATAAGATTTACTCAGAAATTGGCAGCATTGTCAGGAAGGAAAATTCTACACTTGGGTATATAATAAATAAACTTAAAACAGAAATTTTAATTCACAATAAACCACAATCAGCCAGCCAAGGACGCTATCTGCTCACAATGAAAGCTATGTTCTTTGATCTATGAAGAAAAACCCAAAAATGCTAAGGAATTGGCTACTTCACTTGCTCAGGACTTACAATTGAATGTTACACCCCAAAACAGACTGAAAAACCATTAAATAATATGGATTCTGAGGATGCATAGGTACAAAAAAAACACAAGCACGCGTACACACACACACACAGAGAGATATATATATATATATATATATATATATATATATATATATATATATATATATATATATATAATAAATATATATATATATATATATATATATATATATATATATATATATATGCACATCAAACCGGATGAAACTGCTACTATATGCTGAAAAGTACAACATTGAACCCTTGGAATTTTGGTAAAAAGCTATTTTAACACATGAGTCCAAGATAAACCTGTATGGAAGTGATTGAGTATTAGTATGTGTGGATAACGATGAATGAAGCTTTGAAAAAACAAAACATTGCCCCAACTGTGAAACAGAGAAAAAGTAGTTATGGTTTGAGATTGTGAGACTGCTAATTCAGTAAGTCACATTGATTGTATAAATGGCATTATACAATAGATGAAGTTTTTAACAATACAAAAGACCATTCTATAGCAAATTGCACTGAAAATTGGGTTGGATGTCAGTTGGATGTTCCAAAATGATAATGAGTGAATGAAAAGTTGGGTGGCTCTTAACATCAAGGTTTTGAGAGTCAATATGGATAAAACGAGGTAAGCATGGAGCGGCATCAGAATGACAGGACGGGGGTAATGGGAGATCCCTGAGGAAACCAGCCGACCAGTGGCATCGTCCGGCACAATTCCCACATGAAAAAATTCGGGGTGATCTTGCTGGGAATCGAACACAGTTCGCCTTGGTGGGAGGCGAATATTCTAACCGCTACATCACCATGGCCACAAAGATAATAATTCCAAACACAGATCATATTATGTTCGACAGTGGATCCTTTACCAAACACCCCCACTACCTCAAAACTCCACCTCAATCACCAAATTACAGCCGATAGAGAAATGTGGTTGGTGGGATCGGAAGGAAACATATTGATATGCAAATCATCTAACACAAGAGCATTGATTACATGCATAAAAAGATGAGTGGACACAAATGGACATCAGCTCTTAACAGAAGTACATAAATTTGATACCAAGATGCTTACAAGTCTTAAATGGAGCCAAGGCCTATTTTGCCAAGTAGTGAAGTGGGCATTTGTGTTCATTGTGGACATTTATTTCTGTTTTCTTCTGTATGTCCAATCCTTATTTTGTTGGAATGAGGTTGCTTGTACAGTTCATTTGAATTTTATTCTGGATATACTATATAATTTTTAATAGTATGTGTGTACACAAATAAAAACATTTTATATATCGAACTAACTGCATAATACAAATATGAAATTGAATACATTATTTTGGAAACATACATATTTATTTTTTGTTAAAGGAACCCTAATACTTTTTCACACACTATAACTTGTTTGCTTAACAAGCCTCTGACAATGAATACCAACCCAGCCTCTATTTCTGCCAGATCTGGCATAGGTGTGTTCTGCAATAAACAGCTGCGTAAGAAAACGGACACTGAACTGGCTGATGAATCAGGATAAATTTTTCTGAGTTATGTTACCATGCATGGAAGCATAATGTTTTGCAATCTTTTGGAGGGGAGTGTGGGAAGTAACTTCTGAATTACAAGGCACAGATATAGGTTTTATAATTTACAAAGACTAATTTTAATATTTATGTAATATTCACTGCTTCATAAATAAAATTGCCAGGCCATGCATTGTGTTTATAAAAACAAAGATGTTTGTTATGTACACGGACTTCTTCTCATGTAGACTACAGTTAAAATTAATATCTTTGAACCAGCTTGGTTTTTGCAGTAGGTGTGATACGGATTCACAGACAAGTAAATGTTCAGAAAAGGTCAACTCTTACGTGTCCACTTTCAAATATGTATCCATGTTGCATAAGTTTTATTATATATATTGAGCACTAAATGTATTTGTTTCCACAGCCATGTAATTGTAAACTGGGCCTTAAAGATATGATAAATCTCGTAGGGCCACCTCTTGCTGCTATAACAGCAGCCACCCTGTCTGGCATGATTTCTACGAATGTTTGCAAGACATCCATGGGGATTTGTCGTCATTCCGCTTGCAACCATTCCATGAGGTAAGCAATGGATTTTGACCGCGCCTGACGAGCCCTTACCCGACGATCCAATTCATCCCAAAGATATTCTATAGGGTTGAGGTCGGGGCTCTTGGCGGGCCAGTCCAATTGGCAAACATTGTTGTTGCATACCACTGCATAGTAGCTCTTAAAACATGGCACCTTTCATTGTCACCCTGGAAGTAACACGGGTCCATTCTGTAAAAATGCCACAATATTGGAAGCATTTCATTATACAGAATATTACAATAAGCCTCTGTGTTCATGCTACCACGAACAAACACCAGCAGTTTTTCGCTGAAGGCAATGAAACAACCCCACAGCATCACTCCACCACCACCGAATTTCCTAGTTGGCACTATACACTCTGGCAGAAACTGTTCCCCAGGTAGACGCCACACCCATACACATCCATTGGACCGAAATAATGTAAACCTCGACTCACCACTCCACAGAACCAATTTCCACTGCTCCAGTGTCCAGTTGCAATGGTCCAAACACTACCTGAGTTGCCGAGCTTTATTGCTTGTCGTGATATGGGACTTATGTGCAGCTGCTCTTCCGAAATATCCAAGTCGGTGGGCCTCTGTACGCAATGTTCCAATGGAAACCGATACTCCTGTTGCTGCATGAAACTCTTGTCATGGTAGCCATGGGTTGTGCCTTATTTTTTGACAATTTAACGTTTCAGGGTTCTGCTATTTCTGTCAGTCAAGATTGGAGGTCGCCCAGAATGTGCAGCATTGGCACAATGCCCATCAACCTTCCACTTACACAGGATGAATTTGACCATTGATTTGGGTCTGTTTACCTTCTGTGCAATTGCCCGGCTAGACAGCCCACTGCGATGGCAGCCCACAATCATGCTCTTATCGAAGTCCGATAGTCTGTACCCCATGCCATCTCCTTGTCAACCGGTTCTACACTGGCCTGCAGCTTATGGTGGCAACACAAGTCAACTGACGTACTGAATTACCTATCTTCACGGGTGCCAAATTACTGTTTGGTCAATAGTGTAGAAGAGTCAGATACAAACTTAATTTGTTATAAGTTTAAAATTTATAGAATTCCCACCAGAACTGCTTAATCGCAGTGATGGCATCTAGCGGTACCATTCCAAACACTTATCTGGTTTTGTGTCTGACATCTACCAACAAAATGCTGAACTACTTCCAAGTGGCAGCTTTTTGGATGCATCAATGTTCGGCAGTTACATCTGAGGTTCAAAATAATAGCATTATTAACATGAAATTAATTTGTCAGCTTTAAATTTTGCTTGGCAGTTGTACTCAGAAGTAATGGCTTACGTTTTGTGCAAAATATAAATCACATAGCTATTGTAGGAGTTTAGTAAATTACATTTTAAAATTTAAATAATTGTTTTACTATTAATTTAAATATTAATTGTGGAATATTAATAATAACAACAACAACAACAACATAATCGGAATATGTGGAGCTACATTTACAAAACAGCCACTTAACATTATTTCTAACCATCATAATTTTGCAGTAAAATTTTATTTCCTAAGGCTCTACTAAACAAGAATGCATTCCCTTAAGAAATTCCATCTGAATATGTTCCACCAGATGTAATTGACCCTGCTTTATGGAGAGATCTATTGTGCTGATACAGGATAGGGCTTTGGAAAACCTCTTATGAAATTGAATATATTAATAAAGTGGTTAATCATCTAATGAACCATATTATAGGTTCATAGCAATTGCAATCCCCAACAAAAGAGAAAATCCTTTAAATTATTAAATTAGTTCACATCACCTTTAATTAAACTTTAATAAAAAATATGCATTTAGCATAAATTTATGAACAAATACCCATAACATAATTTACTATGAATTCTTCTCTCAGTTAGAAAACTCGTGAAAAGTAATAAATATTAATCATAACAGATACTCAATTTTGAAATTTTTGCAAAGGCAGTTCACTTCAGTTTATTTCTAAAGCAACAAATTCAAATATTAAAGTGAAAACTGCCTCTTCATAATTATGGAATCTTCCAGCAATTAAAATATCACAAAGTTTAATATATGTGATATCAAACAACTAAAATATTCACTATCCATAGGAGCTGATAACATACCCAATTTCACTGTAAAAAATTCTAACTGAATTTGCTCCGAACTCTGAAAAAATGGAAACAGTAATTCCTATGTACAAAAAATATAGTTATATCTATTCAATGTAACAATTGCCAACCTATTTCACTCCTTTGCACTTCCTGAAACTTTTTTGAAAAAGAAAAAATAATGCACAGGCATTCATATTTCCATTTAAAACTCAAACTTTTTAAATGCCAACATGGTTTTTTAAAAGCATGAGTTTACATCTACTAACTTATTTGCTTTCTTAAATTTCCAGTTTTCTAAGAAGTCACTTCCAGAGCATAAGTTGATATTACTTATTTTGATTTCTCTATGGCATTTGATGCAGTAAACAACACTACAATTATTAAATAACAAAAATGTATGGGCATTAATCACAAACTACAATAATTTATTGCAAATTATTAATGTAAGAGAACTTACTGTTAAGATTCAAAATAAAATATTTCCTTTTAATCAGCAGCAACTGGCATGCCACATGAAGGTTTTACTTTTACCACTTCTGTTTGTCATATTTATTTATGACATTTCACTAAACATTATAAATTCACAACCTGTTCGCTTTGTGGGTGATTTAAGAAAAAAAAGAAAAATTTAATTGTCAGATGTTCACTCATTAGAAAAAAACTGTGATGTTATATCCCAATGATGTCAGGCCAACTATATAGAAATGAATACTGAAAAAACATAGGTGATTAAATGTTTTAGAAAAACACCTCCCATTCATCATGATTTCGCACTGCAAAATGTAGGCCTAGGTATACATTACCCACATTTACACATTTCACTATTTTACTAAGACAATAAATTACTATTGCATGTATATTTCAACCTTTTAGCATCCAGCATGTCTAAAATAAAAAGATTAATTAAGTTTATTACTAATTCGGCTACTGTTCCAGATATTTTACATTTTTGTATAATTAATTATTGAGCTGCAAATGAAAATATTGCTCTATGTTTGGAATGTTCTTACTCCTACTGAAATTTCAAAACTAGAAGAAAAAAACAGGAGCAATGGTGACACACATCGTCAAATAGCATGAATATACAAAAAATAAAAAAATAAGTTTAATAACATGTATATTTGATTTTCCTGACATTGTGAACAAGGCTGGAATTAGAATTCTTTGATACAATATTTATCTTCATAATATTTTATAAATACAAATGTAACACAATATATACCAAATAATGTGTTAACTACTTCAATAAATTTTATCAAAAAGTTTGACTTTAGTACTAAGAGTTTAAAACTATAACATTTATTATATTTATTAAATTGAATTTTTATTTTGTTATCATATACTGTAATTTTTTAAAGACTATACTAATGCTACCTCACCCGACAGATTTTCTGGATGGCAAAACAACCACGCCAGCATTTTCTCAGGTGCTGTTCACAATTATTCGAGTGAGTTATGAGTGTGAATATAATTGAATTTTACTGTGTAAGTCAACATAAGCCCATGCTGTTGTCATGCACAATTAATCAATAAATCATTATGGTATCATGAACATAGAAAACTGTTAATGCAGTGAAAAAAAAATTTACAAATGTCAAACAAGAAACATGCTTTTTTCACTAGAAAAAAACAAAAAGGAACAGTAGCTGAAAACTATAAAAGTGTAGAAAACTCACTTGCTAAGTCGAGTGTGCTTGGCTTAGGGACCTGAAGTTAACAACCTATATGGGAATTGCCACAAAATATGCAGCCATCCCCAAAAGCTGAAATTAGTCTACTGCGTCGTTTGTAAATTTCAGCCCGTTCCCGTTGAATGCCCCCGCTATTTTGCCAAACATTCCCCCCAGTAATAATCATACAAACTGTCTTATCATAAAGCTTGTGGCGAGATAAATTCCACTTTTGTCCAGGCAAGCTGAAAAAAAAAAAAAAAAAAGTGTGTATGTGTGTTAAAAGGGGGTAAAAAAGTAATTTTAAAGGGCAAAACTGATGATTTGAGGGAAGGCTTCTCCAAAATTTTCCAAGGGGGGGCGGGTTTTGTTAACCTGTGGTTTCCTTAACTAAGGATCATTCTTGCATTTCCCTTTTTGCATGTGTTCCCTAAAAAAAACACCTTTTTTCCCCCCTTTTCCTTTTGCCGCAAAAAGGGGGGTTAAAATGAGGGTGGTAAAAATTTTTGGACGTTTAAAGGCCAAAACGATCATAATATGAAAAAATATTTTTATTGTGTAAATGGGATAAGCTCTGGTTTTATATGAAGTTTTTTTTTTTGTTTAGGATTTTAAAACTGGGTGAACCCGACCATTGTGTGGTGTGTGATTGAATATGCGCAAAGAAAGTATGTTGCGTTCAATGGCTTACAAAAGAATTTGGAATTGTGTCCCCCGTAAAAAAAAGGGGGTTTGGTTGGTTTTGGGGTTTTTATAAGGAAAGGAGTGCAGGGGGAAAGGGAAAAAGGGGTGTGGACAAAGGCAGTGAAAATTCTTGGCACAAAAAATCTGGGAGAGCCAGTGCAGTTTTGGGAAAAAATCAAATGAAAAATTTTTTTGGGGAACGTTGGTTTACCGTAAATGGGAATTTAAAAACGGGTAAAAAAGCAAAAAAGTTTTTTTGGAGGTTTTTTGGACCGGGGAAATTTTTTTTATTAAAATAAACCCCCAAATTTAAAATTTTTTAAATTTTTTTTGGGGGAGAAATTCCTGGTATGGGTAAAAAAGAAATTTAATTTTTTTTTTTCGAAAAGTTTTGGTTTTTTTTTTTAAAAATTTGGGGGTTTCCCCAAAAAGGTTTTTAAAAAGCCACGCTTTGGAAGGGGGGGGGGGTTTTTTTTAAAGAGGGGCCCCCCTTTTGGATAAAGGGGGGAGAAAAATTTTCCCCTTCCAAACAAAAAGGTTGGGCTGAAAGACGGGGAACCCTTTTTAAAGGACCAGGGTCAAGGGGGGTTAGTGGGTTATAAGGCGTGTTTAAACTTTTGAGTAATGAGTTGGGGTCCTGGGGTAGAAATAATGACCCCCCAAGGGGTAAAAATGGGTCCCCCTTTAAGTTCCCCAAAATTTGGGGTTTTTATCATCGGAAAAAATTAAAATTCCCTTTTTGGTAAATCAATTGAAGGTCTAGAGGGGAAAAACCAATTCAATTTTGTAACCACCTTTAAAAAAAAATTTTTTAATTTTTTTTTATTTTTTTAAAAATTTTATTTTTTTTATTATATTTTTTTTATTATTTTATTAAATTATTTTTTGTGTATAAAAATTTATATATAATATTATATATAATTAAAATATATATTTAAATTATTAAAAATTTAATTTTTAAAAATTATATATGTGTTTAAAATTTAAAATTATATTTATTTTTTAAAATTTAAATTTTTTAATAATATTTTTAAAATTTTTATATTTATTTATTATTATTTTAATAATTTAAATATATTTTTTTTTATTTTTAAATATTTATAATAATTTATATATTTTATTTTAATTTTTAAATATATTTTTTAAAATTTATATTATATTAAATAATTTTTATATTTTAAAATTTGTATGTAAAATAATTTTTATATTTTTTGTATGTAAAAATATTAATAAGAGTATAAAAAATTTTATATTTTAAATTAAAATTTTAAAAAATTTTTATGAATAAAAATTTTTTTATTTTCATATTAGGTGTACCTTTTCGGGTTAATTATTTTTTAAAGGGGTAGAAGAAGGAGTAATAAAGCTCATCCCCTGTGCTTAAAATCCCCCCTCACGCCTCACAAAGGTTTTTAGCTTTGTGAAAAATTTTTGTCGGGAGGGCCCCCATCGATATAAAGGGACCTATAATTTTTTTGATAGAAAGTGTCTAGAAGGTGAATTTCGAACCCTAGTAGTTTTGCTGGGTAAATTTTGTATGTTTGGGATCATCAGTTTAAAAAGTCTTTTTAAACTATTTAAGGTTTCAAAAAAATTTTTGTGGGGAATATCTAAAGGGGAACTTTGCCTTGTTGGGTGTGTTTTCTTTTTTTAGGTTAAAATATTGAGGGACATTTATCAGTTTCGGGAAAAAACCAGTATTTCAAAATGCGGCATGAGTTGGGTGCTAGGTAGGTGCCACCTTTTAAATTTTGACAATTTTATTAAAAAACAGCTTTTAAAAGTAGAACATATAAAGAAAAATTTAGAGAGAAACCACTCAAGTCACAATACTTTTTTTAAATTTTTTAAGGGGCATGAAAAATGGTGCAAATAGGTAAGAGTAACAAAAGAGATATGAATGCAAAAACAGCATTAAATATAATTGGGGAAATATTCTTAAAAAAAAAACGAAAATATAAAATCAGAAAGTATAAGAAAGGGGTTCAAACATTATATTATGGATGAATGTATACTTATTTTCATATCGCAATGATAATGATTTCACCAAAAATTTTAATTGAATATTAAATAACATTCAACCTGATGTATAAAAAACCTTTCAATCAACACAAAAATATGATAAAGAAAACACGTTCATATGAACAATTTATAATGGTTTTTCTAAATTAAATTAAATTAAAACTCATTACACTGAATAACAAATATTATAGCGATAACAATGAAATATTTTCAACGCAATTATTTCCAAATATATTAATCGGATTCTGAAAACTACTAAATTTAACTAATGAATATATAAAATCAGTTTGCAAACAATATACACACACATAAACATACATATACCTATATACACACATGTATGCACACATGCAAAAAAGCAAACACGCATGCACAAATACACAAACATTTATTGATAAAAAAGAAGCACCAAGAAAGAGCACTTCCAATTTAACGTTATTTAACACATGTGCATACCATAATTGGGTGTATAAATGATCAGAGTTTCAATGATCTTTGATAATAAAGAACAATTATTGTGATAAAGTTATAAGGAATGTATGGAGCATCAGATAGTCAATACAGTAAGGAAGGTCACCAAACACAGATTATGCCTCATAGAAGCATTAGATAGCATTACCATCACATGGGTTGGACAAAGATTTCATTGTGAATCTTTACGAGGTTAGGTCGACATACCATGCTTGCCATGCATGTGGAACATTCCAATGTCATACTGGCTCATGTTGAAACCAATAAATAGGTACATGAGTAACCCACATATATTGTAATGGTTTGGTTAACCAAGACAGACCATATAAAAGAAGCATTGCTGTATTGTGCACTGAGCACTATGCAACCCATGATATCAGCACATGCACATGCCATAAAACAGTTATCAGGTGCTCTAGAACACATGATGTGATCCCTCACCATGTCTAGGCGACTTGCATCTCCTGGACTACAGGTTCCACCATTTCATGCATAGGCTGCCATTAAACAATACAGCAGAGACAATGGTGTTTGGAATGGTGCTGTAACCAGGAGGCAAGCAATGATATCAAGTAATCCTACATCATGTTCAGTGATGAATCTTAGTTCTACAGCACCACAGATGACTTGTGAGAGAGTATGGCAACAATAAGTGAGAAACACGGCAACAAGGAATGAGAACACATCCTGTTCATGTTGTAATGACAAATACTAACACTGCTCCTGGCATCATGATGTTACGAGCTATACAATACGGCTAAAAGTAAACCTCTGGTATTGATTCAACTGACAGCAGAGCAGTGCACTATTGAAATCTTGCATCCCCATTATGTTACCCCTCATCAGAAAGCTCCCTGACACAGTCTTTCAACAAGACCATGCTCACCCCACACACTGCACATGTGCATAGAATGCCTGCATCATGTTGAAATAGACACCCTCATGACCAGTTCTCCCAATCTGTCCGTGATAGAATGTATGGGATCAGTTTGGAAGCCAACTTCGAACTGGTGCCAGGCTGCAAGATATCAAGGCTCAGCTACCACAGCTGTGGGCCAAATTGCCTAAGGAGAAGATAAAACAGCTAAACGATGCACTCTTAAACTTAAATTGTGCATATGTTGACACTAAGTGAGGCTATATCCTATTGATATGGGACCACCTGTATGACCATTATGTCAAATGTGTTAATATTATATGATAATAAATTAATACGACATTTCAATACATATAGTTAAATTTCATTTCGACTCCTAAATAAAGATACTTAACTTTTTTGTGTGTAAAATATATATATTTTTCAATTAACTACGCCCTCCTAAACAGTGGAATCATAAAAAAAGGGCAATCAAAACTTCAAGAAATCAAAGCAAAACATGTAAAAACTATTATTGCTCGAGTCATGAATTAGAAATTAACACAATAACCTCTTGCTTAATTGTGAGAGCCAGAACCACTGAATACGTGGAAAACCAATCCACCAGTGAAAAAAATGATTGAGTGAACTTGTGACTTTTCACGTATAAATTACACTTTGCAATATACTCAAGTTGTTATGACTACATTGAGTATATGAATTACACGACATAATTTTGGTTCACAATCAAAAAGAAAATTTTTTACAGAAAATCAATAACTCTTGAAAACCTTCCTATGGAACATACAGAGATGATTGCACATGGATTTTTTGGTTGCCATGTTGACACCACATATACAGTGATGTGAACTTTTTTGACCATAAACTGAGCACCAAGAATGTCCATGTCAGAGTTTTCTTCAGTGTAAGGCTATCAATACACATAGAGGTCATCGCTCGTTTTACTTTACTTTGCAGAGCGATAACCTCCTAGCCATAGTATACACACATATAATATGCAACTACTTCCTGTTCAGTTTGTTTTAAATCACTGTAGACTTGCAGTTACCTTAATTAAAGTAGGTTTTAGCTCTGTTGGAGTGGAGTTCATGTTCAACACTTTTATATGTTGAACCTGTGCTGTAAGACTGGGGTTTTATGTTTCCCTAGCCAATTTTCTAACAAATAATGAAATGGGGAGCCAATTTTTACACGTTTAGAGCAACATAAAATTTTTAATTTTAGTTGCGGCCAGCTGATATTATATATTTTGTGCAACGTCACTGAAATTTTTTGCGCATGTAATTTTTTAGTGGGCTGTAAGAACGTAATTTACTGCAACAAGTCAAACTGTTCTAAGCATGAGTACAATATCTTATTTCAGGAATCTGAAAACTCAATATTAGAATTTTTTTTTCGTCAACTTCTTCAGTTACCAAAGGTTCAGAGTGCAGAAGCTTGTTGCCATTTACTGAGATAAAACTGCAACAACCACTGCTTGAGTAAGCCACTCGTCAAACTCAACTCTCATTGAATAAAAAACTCCATCACACATCGACAAATATACAATTTTTTGTAAATCAGAATATGTAAACACACCCCATCAAATATAAACTTTCATAATGACCAATGCTATATTTTAAACACATAAAAATGTTCACATTATAAAGATGGCACAAATAAGTCAAAACATACTGAGCTAGGCATGACTAAACAAGAGTAGACTGAATTGAAAAAGGTTTAATAATGTTTCATGGGTTTATCTAATTACATTCCACGTACCCAAGCCGGAAGATATAGACTCTGTGTGACAGGTGGGCCAGCAATACTGAGATATGAAAAGGCATTATGTTAGGTCTGCTGACATGAGTATTCATCTGCAGCCCTTTTGTATCACTACACCATGCCACCAGGGTAGACACGTACAGCAAGACACACACAGATGTTGCTAACTATGATACAAATTAACTGCATAATCATAGTTATCCTTAGCTTGCCAATGGGCTGGTAGTGCTTTCAAAATCCTGGTAGAACTAGCAGGAGAGTCTTTTGTAGGACTGTGTTTGCTTCCGTACATAGAGAACTGTGACATCAGTTGGCAACTGGTATAGTCATGTCGGCAGTAGTTAAAAAGCCAAGCAGCTCAAATAGCAGCAATGAGTGTGGTTACCAATGCTAAGGGAATTAACCAGTTCTTATATTCAGGGCCAAATGTAGTAGGAACACTACATGGATGTGGGTGGCACTATCAGTGGCTTTGTGGAATGGTCCTGCATGTGATTAGATCAGCTAATCACGGGAAGGTCTCAGTATACATCTTGCAGCTCTACACCCAGCTATGAAAAGTTCTTGATGACAGGCCAAATCCTCAAGAGTTTGGCATGGGGTAGAAGCAAACAACAAAAGAGACCTTGGGGGTGTTTGATGAAGAAGAAGTGCAGTCTATTGCACACTTGGCATGCATCTTGCAGCAAGGTTGCCCAATGTGCCTGCCTGCGGTCCAGCCATTCTGACAGATAGAAGATGAGATAGGACAGTTATTCAAAGCACTGGAGGAAAGAAAGGAGTGGCAGAATAACGATCAGAGTACAAGGAAAGGATCTGTGGTATGTCATGTCTCATCCCAAACTCTGAACTCCAGGGGAGTACGAAGGGTAGATAATTGCTACAGTGTATCCCAACTCATACTCCCCAGGCACAATCTAGGGTCAATCAGATAATATTTAGGCCAAGACACTCAATGGCCCAGACCCTTGATGGGCAGTAGAGCCCAGCCATGCATTTCTCACGTCACACACCCCGGAATAGCAAACAACGCACTAATAATCAGCACCATCAATGCCAGGATGGCAGCATCACCAGCCAGTACCCTCAAGATGATGCCCAGCTACCTAACAAGGGCCTACAACAATCTGGTGCATGTGTTTCCAACAGTGCGCATCCAAACTCCGCTATAACAGGGGCTATACCAATTGACGGCACCATCAGTGGTGAGACCAGCTCACAATATGTCAGCCTCTTGGCTCAATGGCGCAGACAATTGGTAAGGCCACAGACACAAGCCATAATCCATCTCAGAAAAAGGTGGTATACATATTTTCAGGGTGTAGCATCAGTCTATATGGCACAGGAACTGTTTATTGATTACTGCATTACGGAATCAAGGGAGGCTAGCTCAATCCAACAAAGGGAGCAGACATAGCCTTAAAAGGGACCAGTACCACATCCTTATTATCCTCACACACCAACAGACAGAATAGGTACCGAATATATTAACAAAAATATATCAACTGTTCACAAAAAAAAAACAGAAAACAATGAATGATACTTATTTTATATCACAGAACATGTTCATAACATAGTAATGATGAAATGGTTATCTGTATACTGTCATAGGGCCAAGAATATATATAGTCCAAACAAATCTGATATAACAGCATATTATAATAACAAAATCAATCCTATCATACGCTAACCAGTAACTACTTGTTCAGTAAATTTAATGAAAGTAGATAATATGTGAAATAGCAAATTATCTAATCTCACTTTTGATATTCATTTTAAGGATTTAAACTCGGCTGTTAAAAACCAAATATAAAAAATTACAAAAATTACAACAAAATAAATTTCATTTGATCAATCGACTCAATGCAAAAATTGGAAAAATTAAAGAACTTTTATTTTATTTACTTTTCATTCTAGTCTACACATATAAAATAAAAAAACTGTGTAATTTCTAACCCCCTGGTTTGCATCTTTTTGTAGAAATATTCTAAAGTTAACTGCTTCATTAGGGTCACTCCACATCATCAAATTTAAAAAAAAATAGAAGCTGCACCATTTTTTATTTTGATACAAATTTGTTCCTGTGTTACCCTATCCTCAAGATAAAAGAAAAACACTAAATTAGATTTTTACCTAGAACATGTGGATGATGGCAGCCATTTTCATACACAATGCCAGCAAATTTCACAGATTTCAGAGGTTTACGCAACTAGCCATAACTTTGATAAGTAACCTATTGTGGAGTTTTCATTGTAATTTAAAATCTTATATAAGATACTATTACACTGTATATTTGTATAATAAAATACATTTGGTATTTTCAAGATGGTGGCCATCTGTTTTCAGCATTCAGATGGCTGTTTTACACCACTTTATGCACCACCCTGCTTCCCTAAAGTAGAATTTAGAGATCTTCTCTTTTGTGTGTTTAGTGTCTACATGTAGAACAGTGTGCAACATCAAAGTTATCTGGGTTGAAGACTTCCAGCCTAGAAAAAAAATAGTCTAAATTTTTTTTTTTTTTATTAAAAGATATTCTTGATGAAAAGCTATAGGGAACAAGGTGTCCTATTCTGTTATTTTCACCCCTGTTGAGTATACAGACCTAAGAAAAAAAAGATATATATATAATTTAATATTTTGTGGATTTTATAATCCCACTTCATTCTGAATGAGAGTAATTAAAGTATGTCAAAGGAATGCAAATGTGAATTACCTTTGCTTTAGTTTAAGTGTGTCCCAATATAAGTTTTCTTTATGCTGGCAAGTAACCTCAAAACATCAAAAACAGCTTTACACACTCTAGTGGTAACAATGTTCTTAAAATAATCACTAGTTTCAACAACACCAATACCTTTGCAGTTTCAAGTGAGTACTTAAGCCTTAAGGATGAAAAAATATGGCCTTGTACTGTGGCTCAAAATTACTATCAATGTTGTGTTTTTCTCTGTCAGACTATAATTTTAAGGTTGCATTTATCTTTTGAAAACAGCATGCATATACAGCCTTACCTGGTATTTATGATGTTCTTGTTTTGCAAGACAGTTGCATAGTGATTTCTCTTAAGGACTTAAAAATATGTTTCTTGTGCATGAAAAATGGGTCACAACACTTATTACCATACAAATATAAGAACTTGCCAACATATTCCTTGTATTCGTGGTAAAGTGAGCAATTTGAAAGTCCTCTCATTTGGAATAATAGTCAATAAAAGTAACTTCCAAGTGGGGTGGAATATACACACTGCTTATTACTTAATGGTGATATTTTGTTAAAAAAAGGGTGGTTAAAGGGTAAACAATGCCATAAAGGAAAAAAGTAACTAGGGCCTCAAAAGTGCTCACTTTACCATGAACAGCCTATAATGGCACTTCCTCCACACCTGTTCTATGTCTAATTAATGTTTTTATTTCACCACTTATGTCACTTTCAATTATTAACTCTGATGACCTCAAGAAAACAACTTTATGAATTCCTGTGGCCGAACCACAAATAAGTTGAACACAAATACTGGATTCACTTATTATATTGTTCACAAAAATTACAAAAGGCAGCAGCACCTTTAGTACGACAAAACATTTCTTGAGAGATTTTGAAGCTCCAAAACATGAATGAAATTAAAAGATAATTACACAAAGATACAAATATGAGACATATTTATAGATTGTTCACAAATTGATCATCAACCATAACTTTAAAAATGCTCAAGTACAATTGGCATCAAAATGTAGATTAAATAATTAAATTGACTATATACATATTTATTCATATATTTAATACTGAACATTATTATCTTTACATCACTAGACAATCACAGGAGCAATTCAATTGAACGAGGGCAACCAAATAAGGCCTGTCAAAGCCTCCTTCAAATAAAATACAATGTAAAAAATTACCACTAAAAGTTAAATTAAAAGGTGAATTCATCGCGGAGGAAGTCTAAGGACCCAATCACAGCTCTGACTATAAAAAAAAAACGTAATGAGCACAAAATAAATTCTAAACCCATATGTGAGTCGTGGAAACGCCAGCAAGATTCATTTAACTTGAGAAAGAGTTAAATTGGGCTGCAGAAAACATTAAGCACTACACATTAAAATAGCAGGACATACAGCGAGCAAGAATTTAGTTTAACCAAAATGTAAATTTAGGCAGGCAACCAAACCAGAATTTATAAAATACTAACTTTAATGCATGCCCACAAATGAGATAAAACTACATCACACAATTATTTAAAAAACACTAAGCAAGCCCTAAAAACAAATTGCTGTGACCACGACTCACCGTATAAGGTAGCTCCATACTCGGCCGCACAAGTACAGATACAAAACAACTTCATTAAAACAACACTGCATGGATGCAATAACTGACAATTTAACTCATGTTGTGGCGCTCAGCATAGTTGCTGCATGCAAGGTTTCGATAGCCTTCACATGCGATACAGCCATAGGATGGACGTTGAATGAGTGTGGAATGAGTGCAGAATGAGAGCGGCAGCAAGTGTGCAAAGCCTTAAATTAACTTGCCCTCATGATAAAAAAAATGGTGGAACTCAACAAGGGGAAAACAAGGGTGGGAAATGAGGGAAAACAGGGGATGAGAGCCGAGCAAGCCACCATGCTGAGCCGAAAATCCAAAGACGTCAGCGGTGGCGATGCCACAGTCGCAATCCTTCACAAACAGCCAACAGAACATTCTATTGTCACTTGAACTGAATACAAAAATGCCACCAGGACAGGCAAAGAGAAGACTGAAGCTCCAGAAAGGACGCGTCTAATCATGTGCGTATCTGCAAGATGCAATATCATGTAACAGTTGCATCATCTTCAGACTTTCTGACATTACAGAGTAGTCACCATTACATGTAATAACCTGACTTAAAATCTCTCCTTGTGATTTGCCTTTCATTTTTCTTAAGTTAAACCATTTATAGTTATCAGATTATAGTACAGTGGGCTAACATTTATTTATTTTTATTTATTTATATAGTTGCAAAATTGCAAATGTTTCAATTTTTTTTAATTGCACTGCCTAACAGTGTATTCATACTTATTACACCTTTCACCCTAATGTTAATGACATTCAGAATGAAGTGGGATTATATAATGCACAATAAATTAAATTTAAAATTCAATTTTTTTCCTCCGAAAATCACGTGTTACTCAAAAGGGGTGAGAATAAGAGAATCGGACAGCTTGTGCCTTACACCTAATCATCAAGAGCATCTTTCATAAAAAAAACTCAAATTTTTATTTTGTCCCCATATAACATTTTTGGCTTCGAAAACAGCAAATTTTCATTTTTTCCCAAGTTGAAGACTTTTTCTTTCTAAGACAAAGTCTTCAACCCAGATAACTTTGATGTTGCACCCTGTTCTATATGTAGACAGTAAGCACACAAAAGATCAGTACTCTAAATGCAACTTTGGTGAATTAGGGTGGTGTATAAAGTGGGGTAAAACAGCCATCTGAATGCTGAAAACCGATGGCCACCATCTTGAAAATACCAAATGTATTTGATTATATAAATATACAGTGTAATAGTATCTTATATAAGATTATATTATATAAGATGACACTAAAAATTAAACAATAGGCGACTTGTTACAGTTATGGCTATTTGCGTAAACCTCTGAAATCTGTGAAATTTGCTTGCAGTGTGTATGAAAAATGGCTGCCATCATCCACACGGTGTAGGTAAAAATTTCTTTCACTTAAGCGTCCTGTGTTTTAGGCAGTAGCGACCGGTGATATCAAATAATGGCTGTTCACAAACTTCCGTCAATTTCCCAAACTCAACAATCTTTTGAGGATTATTAAACAACTCCAATGACAACAAGTAAAGCAGAAAGGTGTTTCTCAACCCTGAGGAGGATAAAGACGTTCCTCCACAACACATTGTATGAAGAAAGACTTACAGCATTCACAATGTTATCAATAGAAAAACCTCTGAAGTACAACACAGGATTTAAACCATCAAGTTATCAACAAGTTTGCTGAACTGATAAACAGAAGGATGGACTTCATGTATAAGTAAACACTTGTCAGCTGCCCTCTAGCATTTGCATTTCTAGTAATAGATTACTGTTTACATTTTTACCATTCTGTTACCGCACCCCAGCTGTAAAAAAGTGCAACTAGTATGGGATATTGTTTAGTGTACATAATGTGGTACACTTAAAATACCTTTTTCTAGGAAGTTTCAAGTGTGAATTACACAAGAACTACAACATTTATGATATTTATTATAATATGCAAAAGTAGTGTAGGAACTCTTATTTACTCAGCTCTGAGAGTTGCATAAAAACTGTAACGTACTGAAAAGAAGATTGTTTCCCTACTGTGTTGTGCATGTAGCTTATTCAAGCATGAAAACTTTGCATATGTACCAGTGTAAGCATGTGTAGACCAACACAGACAGCCTATCATCAAAGTTGAGGTTCAAGGAATGTGCAAGATAAAATGCTTTCTTAATTGTATACCTTCAATTCTTAATTTTTGTATTATTGAAGAAGCGGGTTTGTATCTCACACGTTGTACATAAAACACACAAACATTTTTACATACATTGGTTTATTTATTAATGTCTTAAGTTTAGTGGCAAAGTTAAGGCAACAGCCTTGTCTTTACGAGAAGAACAAATTATTATGCAATAAATACCCATGTTTTTTTAATATTTTCTTGCTCAATTGTGCAAGGTCCTTGAAACCTGACTTTGTGCAGACACTAATCTCTGCACTAAAAATTATATACAGGAAGCAAAATAAAGAATTTGTCTGCGACATCCATATAATGACTTGTGTATCCTGTAAATGTCTTTGTTGAATGAACGTCTGAAAACACATTTATCTGTTTTGGTTATTATATTAATTTCTAAATATGGTTGATAGGAGTGTAAACTTTTAATATTTAACTTTTGAGCATTTGTAAAATTTCTATTTGCTAAAATTCTTTAAATTGAATTCATTGTTGAGTGATGGAAAAGCAATTACCATATATAATTAGCACCAATACAGAGACAATACAAAAAGTTCAGGAATTCTACAACTATGTTTCAATGTACAGTAAACTCCCGATTAACCATGTTAATCGGGGCCGGAGAAAACACGAACAAGCAAATTTGTATTTAAAAATTTGGATAATTGAATTTACATATTTTTGCTATTAATGGAACAGTGATATTGACTCCGAAAATCACGATAAAACAAAGTATCTATTATACATTTTAAAGCAAACACAAATCACTCACTGTATGTGCAGGATTTAAAGTACACAATACTTTAACTTATATTTATGTTGCACTAAGTATAGTTAATTAAAGGCACATTGAGTATACACAGCCTGCACCGGTGTCGGCGCCAACCCCAGGCGCCTTGGACGGGCGACATAGATAAGCAGTGCATAGTTGTATGTCGTTTTCTCCATGTGCATCACTTAAACCAGTCCTTTACATGGCAGAGTTAGTTGAAAGTTTAGAATGCAATGCAGTAAATACTATAATGGGACTTTAAATTATGCAACCTGGCATTTAAACAATACAGTACAATCTCTATTACTAGGAGCTTATTTAAAATTTACAGACTTTCTCACATACACACACACACAAGTTTAAAACTTAGGAACTGTTAAGTTTTTTCTAAACATTTAAACACTTGATACATACAAATGTAAGAAACGTTAAACCGTGCCTTTATTGAACAAAAGTCTTAAGTTTTTTCCCTTGGAACCGGGACTGTTTTGTTTATAACATACCACGCTGAAAATTTTTTTCTAACTTATCCGTGATAGTTTAAAATGCCCTTTTAAGCATTGTTTTGTTGACGTTGAGAAAATTACACTATAAAGTGAACAATGACCCGGGCCGGTGGTCTATAAACTGGTACGGCGTTGTGTAGGAATTTGTTGCAGGGGGGGGGGGGGGGTAGGCCGAGGCCATGTCAGAAAAATTACAAACTCGTTATTTCATAAGTTTCATTTCATACATTGTCAACATTCCACTTGTTTATTAGCACTCGCTGCAACACTTTCTTGGTTTTTTAAAACATACCTACTTTATTTTATGAACAATAATTATTTGTTTTGAAAAACATTTTATTTATACTCTCGTGTATGTGTTTAAAAAAAAAAAACATGGCGCTTTGTAATTTTGTATTTTGCCATCATAAGGAAGATACAAAAAATTAAATACCAAATTACAGAACATGCCACCATTTTTTGTATACAAAATTGGGTTACGTGATCAGTTTGTCAACAAAACCTGCCATTTCGGACATGGCCTCCATGTGGTCAGATACAAAAATAATACTCTCCACACAATTTCCCTATTACTAAAATAATTTCACACGTAAACAGCTACAAAAAATTTATATTTAATGCACCCGAAATTCCATCATAGTGCACTCTGAATTGCTTAATTTACAATGGCAAATTCATTAGATGCACATTGGTTGAAGCGCACCTTCAAACACATGGGATTCATGCATACGCCAACTTCTAAGGAGTAGCTGCAGGGGTTAAAACCTGCTTATCAGTCAGTGCTGCTGGAGAGAGTTGAATAGTGGAACCACTTCTATTAGAGCTAACTTAAGTCCAGTTCCGCACAAATTATAACCTAGGAGCAGGTACAGTACACTCCCAATTATTTGTGCTTCGCTTATCGGTTTTCAGCTTATCCGTGCAGCTTTTTGACTTTTTCCAAGTTTACTTTAATTTCTGCTGTATGGTGATGATGTAACATGTGTTGTTTAACAAGCAACAGTATTATGTACGTCTATCGCCATGCCACATGAGCTGATGTTTATCTCTGTAAACTGTCAGCTTGACACAGAAACTTGCGTAAGTCATCCATTTCCACCCGTTAAAGCGCGTATCTGATTGTCTGAAGGCCGTGTCTGAAATGTGAGATTTTGTTAACAAAATTATCACGTGACCCAATGTTGTATAAAAATAATGATGGCGTATTCTGTAATTTCATATTTTATATTTTGTATCTTCCAGATGTTACCAAAAAATACAAAATTACAAAGTGATGTATGTTTTTCTACCACACATGCGCGAATGTATACATAAAATGTTTTTCAAAACAAATAATTATTGTTCATAAAATACACTAGGTATGTTTTAAAAACCAACAAAGTGTTGTGCATTGTTTTTATATTTTGCAAGATATTTTTTTTAAGTCGTAATTCCATAATTTATTATTTTTTTATTTATTAACGTATTTGCAGCATTACAGTGATGATTGTAGAAATATTACATCCGTGTTAGGCATAAAATTCAGATGAAAATATTTTTCACTGTTAATGTAAAAATGTGTTGCTGCGAGTGCTAAACAAGTGACTGTCGACAACGTCCAAAGTGAAACTTACAAAATGACAACTTATGAAACAACAAGTTTGTCATTTCGGACATGGCCACAGTTACGCCTGCTCACCCCCCCCCCCCTCCCCCACCTCCCCACGTCTAGCCAGTATATTGAACGTTGGCCCGGGTCATTGTTCACTTTGTAATGTCGTTTTCGCAACGTCAACAAAATGTAAAAAGACAGTTTAAATTATCGCGGAAAAGTAAAAAAAAAAATTTTAGCATGGCAGTAATAAACAAAAACATCAATCCCAGTGACAAACACAAAAAAAAAATTGAAGACTTTTTCAAGAAAGGCACTGTTTAACTTTTCTTACATTTTTTCATATCAAGAAAATAAATGTTTACAAAAAAAAAACATTTCCTAATTTTTAAAACTAGTATGTATTTGTGTGTGTGTAAGTCGGTAAAATTTTAATAAGCTCCTACTGATGGGGATTGTACTGGATTGTTTAAATGCCACGTTGCATCATTTGAAGTCCATTATAGTCTTTATTGCATTTTATTCTATACTTTCAACTAACTCTGCCATCTAAGGACGGATCTGAGTGACACACATTGAGAAAGCGACACACACAACTACGAACCGCTTATTTATCACTCCGTGTCACCCACACAACTGGTCCGCCTAGTGAAGGTGCAGGCTGTGTATACTCGATGCGCAGTGAATTACACTATACTCAGTGCAACATAACTTATCAGTTAATGTATTGTGTACTTTAAATCCTGCACATACAGTGCGGGATTTGTGTTCGCTTTGAAATGTATAATAGGTACTTTGTTTTATCACGATTTTCTGAGCCAATATCACTCTTCCATTAATAGCAAAATTGTGTAATTTCGATTATCCGGGTTTTATAATACAAATTCACCTGTTTTTGTTTTCTCCAGTCCTGATTGAAATGGTTAATTGGGAGTTTAGTGTATGTGCTATTTTCCAATCTTAAAACTCCATGAGATATGATGTCACTTTGTAGTCTGCATGCCCAGACAGCCAAGAACGGAGCACAAAACAGCTGTGCACATTGCAGTGTTGCAAGATCTCAATCTTACAAACCAAAATTCCAGTTGTGATCAGTAGAAAAAAAAATAAAAACTGTATTGACACTACAGAATTGATCAACACAATTACAATCTTACAAAAATCTTTGCAGAATATTGGGTGTGCACGTGTTCTTGTGCTATTTAATACGGCCGTTACTGGTTTTAGGAATAATTGGAAATTGAGACAGCCTTAAGCAGTAGTTTCATAATCAGCATATGTTTACATAACCTAGTAGCCTGGAACTCTTCATGGTTCTGTTACTTAAAGTTTTCCCAATATAAACTCACTGGCTTAAAATGTACTGTTTACAGTTCCTGGATGTATACATAGTATATTTGATGCTTCCAACAACATGAAAAATTTTTTGCATAGGGACACCACATCTCCCAACCAACAATTTAATCATAATTTAAAAAACTATATAAATTTATATCTATTTTAATGGGATTACAGTTGTGCACTACCTGTTGCTATGGAAACAGGAATCAATATAGCAATGTGTGCAATTAGGCATGTTTAAAAACTTATGTAACTGGCCACGTTCATAAACAAACAACAATTACCTACTGTAAGTTGTTCACGGTAAAGTGAGCACTTTTGAAAGCCCTCTCATTTGGAATGAGAGTCAAAAGATGTATTGTATTTTAGCCTAAGACGTTAACTTCTGAGTGTGGTGGAATAAACACACTATGTTTATTACTTACATGACATTTATTTTTAAAATGTAGTTAAAGGATAAAAAGTGGATGAAAGGAAAAAGTAACTAGGGCCTCAAAAGTGCTCACTTTACCATGAACAGTCCATACTCGTGGATACCTGAAATACTGTAGTACAAGAACTCTTTAAAAATATTCTTTCCATTTAGATAAAACTTGAAATATTAATTACAATTATAAATCTGCACTAATTGATCTTTACATTCAATTGTTAAAGCAGTAGCAAATAATTTTAAGTTCAGTATAAACTCAATATGCTACAGATGCACCAGCAAATGTTATATCCAGTGCAATCTTTATCTGCATGTTGTAAAATTTTACATGTAACGTATGACGACATAAAACTTCAAAACAAGTCCTGAAACACACTAATTTGATATCATTGTCATTTAACACTTTTTTAAGAAAATCATATTTAACACTGCAAATAAACAAGAAACAAATCAACAGGAAACAAAAATAAGTAAATAAATTAGATATGATAATTAACAATAAAAACACCATCAATATTTAAATCAGTTTTCTATAGACTTACATTTTCTTCTCAAATAATAATGGAGTTTAAAGTCCCTGTGCCACCAGAATCAATTCCATCAATGCGCAGTAAATACTCCTTGTAGATAACTGGCCTCTTTGCCATTACACTTCTGTTGGGTACGCTGAGAACATCAGTTCAAACCTTCGGTTATCGTGGTTGCACTGGATGGCTTCTTATGATGAAAATGTATTTATTCTACATACTTAACTGCAAGGAAAGACTGCGGAAAAATGTAATCAGGTGTCTGCATCTTTGTTACACAGTTTAGATGCACTTACTAGTGTGGATATATAGGTTTTTAATCAAAGTTTGTTTGTAGAGTGTTGAGTCTGTTGACTCGCAGCCATATTAAACTGTGAGTGTGTTGGGTTTTACATGTGTTGTTGTTTTCTTCTAAATTCACTCGCTTTGTACGAGTTTCAAAGTTCTCATGTTATGTACTGACTAAATAAACAATGGTGACGTCCGTGCATTTGAATGAGTTCAAAACATGTAAAATGTTTTCACTTTTTTTTTTAAATAATGGAACTGTAAAATACATGAACTATAAAATTGCTTGATGGGCTAATGTAGTGCCTCCAAACAAATATCTTACTTCATTACTAAAACTCAGCATTGCAACACCCGGATAGGTAAACAACCATATATATGTAATTAAATAATTCACATTAGACAAAGCAAAAATAAACTTCAAATGGAATGTGACAACAGTAAGATGCTGAAAAACAGACGTCAGCTAAAATGAATAGTATGAGAAAACCCTAAATAAAAAAAATATTTTATCATAAGCACAAACCATCGTTAGTAGACTTTCCTACCTAAGAGTGTTTATGTTGTACAAAATGATGGAACATGGTACTTTGTTGTCAATTCAAGAACCTATGGGTACGTTTCATAGCTACTGCTGCTGTATCTTCTTCACCAAGGGTCCATAAAATGTAAGTTTTAGAAAAGGTCATTGAGGATAAACAGAGAGTTTCATTTTCCCATTGTGTGCATGTTCAGGGCTGCATGCCATATGCCTTTGATTTATGCTAGCATTTACAATAGCTTAGTGCAGGAAGGTAGGTTAACATGGGTACATTGAGTAGTTTTAGATTGTAAATTACAGGCTAATGTAGATCAACATTCTCGTTGCTAAACTCTCAGATTTATATAGAGTTCCCACCTCTTTCTTCCATTCACAATTTCAGCCTATTTACGCATTTTGCCATCTATTCATCATTTCTTTCTTCAAGGTAAAATACTGTCCGACAGTGGAATATCAATCCAACACCTGGGGAAAAATATAATAACTCCCGGGTAAACATATTCAATAATATTGCAGAATTCCTCATCGCAAAAATGTATTACGTCAAAGTCTCTGACGTAGCAACACAAGACAGTACATGATTATCTCCGTGATATTTCTCCTTGCCATATTACATACATTTTATCTTTAACATTTTTAAGTAGCATAACTTCAAGGCATCCTCTAGACAGGCTGTACTCATGCCGTCGAACAACTTACACTGGAGTATTGGAGAGCGAATACACTTTTAGGAACGTTATATTGTATCATCCAAATTATTTGCCTGAATCTGGGTATATTACTTTATAGCACTTTTTGCCATATACCCTCATCACAAGGAAAGGTCTGGAAAATAATGGGAATAATTTCCGGCTCAAATTTTCCCACATTTTACTGATGTACAAAGCACTTGACAATAATAGCTGCCCTTTGTTTAATTTGTTAACATTAGAAACTTTCGCCTTTTTACCCCAAAAACGGCTTATAGAAAAGTTTTCCTTCCAATTGAGGCAATTTTCTTCCCAGAACTCTGTCTTTCAAGGTCATCTCTATTGTCGTAAATGTGGATTTTGGTAACTTTTTTGGGTCAAATATTTGTAATCACTGAGTAACACATAATCGTTATCATGTGACATGCCTATTTTTTTGTTTCCCTACGTGTTTATGGGTGCTGCAGGTAGAAACAATGGTGTCCACGGGTCGCTTGATTTTACAAGTACCCTCCTTTCTAGCGAACTGTATAATCATTTTGTCTCTGGTTCTCAGTGTTCCACGAATGGAGGTCCCTCCTATGTTAAAAATCACTATGCCATCTGCGCCCAGGTGATGATTGACTTGCATCTTACAGTCATAAGGGACCACAGTGGTGTAACGATTAGACTACTCACCTCCCACGTAGGCGAACCAGCTTTGATTCCAGACACGGTTGCTCCTGGATTTTTGCATGTGAAAATCATGTCAGACGATGCTGCTGGTTGGCTGGTTTTCTCAAGGATCTCCCAGTTCCACTGCCTTTTATTCTGGCGCTGCTTTATACTCACTTCAATCATCCCCATTGGCTCTCAAGACCTTGCTGTTAAGCGCCGCCTAAAACTCTTCACTCATTTACTCACTCACTTTAGGTTGTCAGGCACTAAGCAGTTGTGCGCCATTGGAATAATTTACCTGGCCTTTATCCTGATACGGTTGCGCTTCTCTGTCTTTTCCATGTGCCTCGTTATGGTTTTGTTAGGGCTCATGCTCTTATCTCGCTCCTCGCTCTGGCATTGCCGCTATTCCAACTTCCCCTTCGAAAAATACCTTGAGAATAAAAGTTGCACCTATGCTTTGCCTCTCCATTCACCTTATTTTCTCAGTTGGTAGGGTTCAGTTGATACATAGTGGTTATGTTCATCATGAGGCAAATTATATTCAGTTTCCATTACCTTGATAAAGGGCTGTTGAATTCTCAGTTGCAGGTGGCCTTTCACCCTCTCTATTGTTATCAGTGTGTTTAATTTTGTCCACATGGTCAAATATTAGTAAGTCCTTTCAGAACATAGACAAACTTGTTTGCCCATCCAATGCAACTGGTAATGTTACGACAATTCACATACAATCACAGCGAAGAATTCCTAATTTATAATAGGAGGTTCTAAATGCCTCAATTCTTCATACATGTCTGATAAGTGAGTTTCCACACTCTTTCCGCGCCAAGCAGGAACTGTCCAGCATGAAGTTGTGCTTGCAGATTCCCTTGGATTTTCAATTCCAAAAATGATCTAAAAACTTTACCTTGAAATCTGAGTACGATGTGGTTGTGGGTCTTATAACCTGCCACCAATAATATGCAGTTGAATGTAGCCCCAAGTTAAGGACTGGCCAAACAGAGTGGAATATAACTAAAATTCAATTAGAAAATTGATAGGGTCATCTTTGCTCCTTCCCTCAAATTTCGGAATTTTCTCTGGCTAGGGCTTTGAAGGATGGTGTAACATGGTAGTCAGGGATTTGTGGCTGCGTAGGTGCCAGTACTCTTGATGCTCTAAGTGTTTTAGGGAGATGTGGACTCATTAATTCCATTGCTGCTTGGTCAGAACTTAAAGTAATATCCTCTACCCTCATTTAACTTAGAATTTCTGTCACTTCACTTGAAACCAATGACTTATGAGTAAAACTTCTCTCGCTTGACGTGAGAAAACTTTTCCACTTGCCTGAAATTCTGGTCAATGTGTCAGTCAAATGAGTCTAGCTACACTAACAGTCTTTTCTGCACATTATTCAAGCCTGCACTAGTGACGTAAGTTGTTGGTTTTTGAGTGCTGCCACTCAGTTCTCCACCTCTGACGATTGTGTAGCGCATTGCTCCTTTACTATAACTAGCTATTCTTGCACACCGGAAATTTGTGATGTGATGGTCAGATTCATGTTACAGAGTTATAGACTTATGTTATAGTGTGCATGATAGTGTTCCCATGTAGGTAGTGAAGGGGAGAGTTTCATGTTTTAAGTATGTTAGGGATTGGACCACATAATACTTCACACTGAAGCACATTATTTCTACAATATATACAATACTGTCCTGTATACTATTTAGCAACCTTTTCTTTTCACCCAAATTTCTTAGATATGGCATACACTCTGACTATGAAAGGCAATAAACACCAGCAGAAAATAATGTATGGACAATTAAAACAAACTGAATTATAGAGTAAACAGAAAGTAAAATAATACTGGTTAATTTTGTAGCATTATAACTCTGAAAGACTGGCATGTCACACTAGACCCTGCAGAATACAATTAGTCTTCTCTGATGGTAGTAATAGTAAATTAATTTCCATGCAGCATTTAACTAAATCAGTGAGAAACTGTAGATACTCAACATTATTAAAAATAGTTCTTAGGCATCTGTAGGCACAGTAAAGGATAGTTTGACTTGTTATGTTAAATTTTAATTCACACCTGAAGTTGTTCAATGGATGGGAGAAGAGAAAAAATAATGTTATTGCAATTAAGAAATTCTCTGCTCATTAAAAATACTGGTATTCACTTAACTGAACTGTACTTTCGGGACCACTGAAAATGGAGACAGCCTCCATCAGCAGTTTCATAACCAGCATAGATTTACATATCCTAGTAGCCAGAAACACGTCATTGTTCTGGTACTCAAAGTCTTCCTTATCTCAGGCCTAAAATGTACTTTTTACAGTTCTTGGATACAAAAATAATAAACTTGATGCTTCCAGCAACTTGAAAAAATTTTGCGTAAGGATTCCAACACTCCCTAACCAACAATCTGATTACATGGAAAAAATACTGTATTTAAATGTAAAAATCTTTTAATGGAAATAGGGTCACATACATGTTGCTATGAAACAGGAATACAACGGCATACAAAATTAAGAATGTTTACAAACTTACATAACTGGCTCTGTTCAAAAATTAACAACTGGTTATTACTTGTTAATGCCACAAAATACATAAATCACATAAAAATATTATAGCACAAGTACTCATTAAAATATTCTTGTCCCATAAAAAAAAATAATTAATTAGAATGACTAGTGTATGTATAACTTCATCTTCATCTCACCCTATTTCAGTAATAAACCATTAACCTTTATTTTTCGATTCCCATCCCCATCAAAAATCATACGTAGAAATTTAACTACACTATACAAAAGGATTGAAGTGTTTAAGCAATGAATAATCCACAACCTCACTGAGTAGATCATTAAAAATAATAAAGCAAAATGGCATTGTTGTACCTCATGGCTCTATTTTTAGTCTAGTTCCGACAACTCTCCATCCAGCAGTGCCAAAAGAACACCCCCAGTGCTTATATGAGTGTTTAAAGTGTGTAGTAGTAACATGATATCACAGGCAGATACAATGCACAGCGCACAAGCTCTATGTGATATCATGTACACTCCAACCCCTCAGGATCATATAATCTCAGCCCCCTTGGCCAAGACAAATGAAAACAACTTCAATTTTCTGAACTATATTTAAAGCCAGGGAAGGGTGATTTGTTTTCAGAATATTTTATGTTAAAGAATTAATGTTTCAGTTTCATTGTTTTAGTTTTGCTGTTGGTTGAAGAGTTTCATGTGATGGTTGGAGATTGATGGCTAGAGAGGTTGCCGTCTGGTAGCCATGTCGTTAATCAAAAAACAGAAGTGGTAAGGCACAGAAGTGAAATTCAGTGGGCCAGCACTTGTGTTTGTTTTAACCAATTGTTAAGTGAAATTAAGTGAAGTGAAGCAATTTGGAGGGCTCTTAACATAAAGGTTTTGAGAGCCAATGAGGGTGAAGTGAGGTGAGAATGGAGCAGCACCGGAATTAAAGGGTGGGGGAAACAGAAGATACCTGAGAAAATCTGCAGACCAGTGGCATCGTCCGGCATGATTACCACTTGTGAAAACCCGGGAGTGACCTGGCCAGGTATTGAACATGGTTTGCATTGGTGGGAGGCGAGCAGTCTAACCACTCAGCCACCAAGGCCCCTTACTGTTTAGTTTCTGCCCATATTTAATTAATACCAGAACCTTTTTCTTTTCCCCCACAAGATCCCTTACCACTCGCAGACTCATGTACATAGCATTTTGGTCCCAGCAGTGGCGTCCCTTGCTGGCCACGTTCATTAGATATCCTGCACTGGTCAGCTCCAGTTTTTATCCCTCACCATCCCAGCCAGCAGAGATTGTGTAGGATTCATATTTAGTATTTTTCCTAGGGGCATAAACATAAACTGACAACATAACGAGTATTTTATGTATTTAAAGGATATGGTATCTTTTATCAGACTGTGTGGTATGCTATGTAACACGTAGCATCTGCAGCTAGTTAAACCAGTAATTCAACTATCAGTGCAAATGTTATTGTTTTGTAACAGTGTAAGTCCGTTCTCTATGGATACGTAGTGTGACCCTGTTCTGTATGGGTGTGCAGTATGTGTGTAAAGTTGTATTTTTGTTACTTGTACCGAACAGTCACTCTGGCCAAACATTCCACGCAATCCTAAGAACTCATGCTTTTAAGTCAAATGTGGCTAACTGGCGCCTCTGGCATTTTCATCTAAATCTCATTTGTATTATGGTGGGCATGTGGTCAGACCACCTCGACCACCCCCGATGGTAAAAACAGGAAGTTTAAAACTTCAGCATTATTTGTTATCGTATGTGAGCCCCATTCTGCTGGAACAGGTTTAATCCATTTCCTACTAAGTATAATTTGAAAAGATCCAACTGTGACGACCATATATATATATGTATAGTCCATTCCCTATTTGAAGCAACTTTCTCGGAGCCCTGCTAAATATCTACTTGCAGGCCTATTTCATATCCTTCGCTAAATGTAAACAAACATTACCATGTGACTGCACATAGCATCTGTCAAAATCAATGTTTACACGCCATTGTGTGTGTACATGTGTTCGTATATTTTCGCTACACCTAAACATTAACTTTCAAATGTGACATCTACTTTTACACCAGTCAAATGTGTTGTTTACTGTTTACAGCTATTCAAAGAATTTTGTCTAAGGTCTATTTCAAAAACCATTTTGTACGAATATTCACAGTTTAGGCCTATAACATTATTTATGTCAGCTTTATGACATTTTAAAAATGCCTGAATTTACGATAGTTCTTACGGTTACATTACATTAACATATTTGTTTTCCATGACATAGCACATTACACATAATGCACATTAATATTTTGCCGCGACTGTGTTAAACACTGTTACAACTGCAGGGTAATGAACTAGTATTTAACTTTTTGTTATTGATATGTGTTCAGTTATTTCTTTAAAAGGATGGCCTCAGTTCGAATAACGAAGGAATAGACAGTCCAACGAAAAAGCGACATTAAAACATAGCGGTGAACATGCACTCAAATAAGCCTACCATAACTTTTATTCCACTCATATTTATATGTATTGCTACTTACTGTGTATTAGGTTTATTGAAATGTATTGGGGCTGGGCTTCGTTATTTTGTTGGGATTGGTGGTAAATCACGTTAAACGACTGTGTTTCAAACACCCAGGGAAAAGGTACAATGCTGTGATAAATGAACATACGTAGATGTAAATAAAAAACTTTTTTGTAAAAACAGTTCACACTTACAACGAATAAATAGTTCACATCAAATATTTGAAATCCTGCACACACAGATCCAGCGTAACTATCACCAAACAGACATGCCACACTATTTCACATATAGCAGTTAACGAAACACACCATAACATTATATTTATTACTGCCGCGGAAACAAAGATTTATCACAACGTCGTAACTTGCTAAGGTAGGTTTAAAAAACACGATCTCTATAAACATGATGTGGTAATTTGAAGTATTTTTCGGAGTAAGTATAGCTTACGCTTCGTTTGGTAAAACAGCAACACATCATGTCATGGCTCGCCACGTGTGCCAACTTCACTTTGTTTCTGCCCCGCCATCATACCTAAATATATTAAAATAAGTATTCAAACAATTCAGTTATAAATTACAAATTCAAACATCATTATTTTGCTGTAATAAGTATGAAATATGCTACAATTGAAATCATGTACAACTTTACCATGTACTAGCAAAGTGAAACGTCCCGAGTGTGAAAGAGACAAAGACAGAGAAAAAGCGACAAAGTTCGCTCAGCAGACAGTTCCTTCAAAATTGCTCTCGTTCGATAAAATAACACCGTACAATTACGGCCTACTCACGATATTTTCCGCTGCTATTTTAAACTGTAAAAATGATATGTGTTGTCATCAGGGCTACCTAAAAATTTAAATATTTCAATAGGCACAGTTTAATTTACAAATTGTAAACTAAAAAAACTAGATCAAAATAATATTTCAAATGTGAACTATTTCTTACTGGCCATTGCCAACACGTCGCTGCTCTCGTTGTTGATTCATATTTAAAAAGAAATAAATATTACAAGTTATAGACAATATTAAGATAAAGTTTCATTTATCCAATAATAAAGTACTCTAAAGTTAACCACAGTCTCGTATATTTATGGAATACATGTTATTGAAAAAAACAGGTTGACATGTTTTGCCAAGAGTGTTTTTTCAAAGGTTGATTTTCATCACTTCCAATCAGGAGATTTTATATATATATATATATATATATATATATATATATATATATATATATATATATATATATATATATATATATATATATATATAAGAATCATTGTCTATTTGCATGGGTACAAAATGTCTTCTTTTGGGACAAAAATTAAAAACTTAGTGAACAGAAAAAAATGGGTAATTGTCAATATTTCACTGGAACAGAAGTAACTGTGGAAAGAAGAATGGAAATATGTCAGGGTAGACTCACTGAAAAAATTTACAAAGGTAATGTAAATGTTTTTACACCTCAACAGAAAAGATATAAATTAATTATGACAGCTGATTATAAGGTTGTCCCATACCGAAAATTCATTGATAGTTTAACTTCCCTATCCAAAATCAGCAGGCCAGATTTAACACTGGGAAGAAAAAAAAATTTGAGATGTTTCCTCGATCAACCAACTCATCTTTTGTGGAATGTAGCAAAAAGTGTATGCGAAGGGTACCATCCACAAGAATCTGGTATAGAAGGAATGCCTAAGACATGCTTTTTTGGTAATTGCAGACAAAGGGATGTTGACAAGACTGATTGTAAGAGTGTTAGTGTGAAATGGCATTACTTAATTGTGAAAATATGGTGCCATGAAGTTCAAAGAAGCAGCAGGTTACTGTTCTGAGTTCAGTGGAGGCACCATACATAGCAAACAGGCTCACAAAATCAGAACATATTTATCTGGAAGGCCTCCTTACTGAATTTGTGGGGGAAATATATAAAAATGAAATGCTGTCTGTTGGTAGAAAAAGAAGGAGCTGTTAACATGGTCAATAACTACGATAAAACAAAACACTCCAAGTGCACACATATAAATTACAATATTTTAAAAGATTTTGTTTCTAAACAAATGCTGACTATTTATAATGTAGGTGAACCAAAAGTATTGAAGAGATATTAATTAAACCACTGGTTTCTTCTATATATTTGAGTTTAAGGATAGTCTCTGTTTGATATCAATTTTTTAAATTAGTAGCACAAACGGTTTTCTGGTTTAATTTCAAATCTGGGAATTTAAATGGTTAATGTTTATATTTTTCAGTAATTATACTTTATCTGCTTTATGTAATATGTTACAGATGTGAAATTGCTAACGATCGTCAAAAAAGTAGTTGGCTTGTGGCAATTACATTGCACATTTAAAAAAAGTATTGTGTCTCCCCATGATGTTAAAAATTGTGTGTGCTGCTAAGTGTTCAAGAGTGTTTATTTCCAAATTTAACACTTGTAAGGTTAATTGCAAAATGTAAAAGTTAATTTCAAAAAAGAATAAAACAATGAAAGGGCACCAAACTACATTCGTAAATATAGGTCAAATTTGTTGAAATAAAACTGATACCGTCGGGTGAGACATGAGACGAACAATGACACAAATACTTACTGGTAATTTGGGCACCAGCGGTGTTTCCCAATCACAGCACTATTGAGACTCAGGGTTCTTGGGATGCTGTAGGTTCTGTGTGTCCGTCTCACCCCTGCGTACTTACAAACACGTTGGAAATACTTAACTTTTAATAAAATCACTGAAATAAACAATTTATAAAACATATGTGGCTAGGACACTGTCACTACTGAATAAAAAATTGAGTTCACTGTAGACTTGTTTTACTGATATTGTTTATTCACATCAACGTGCCAATGAAGTGGTTATCTCTGTCATGATTAGTCAATTCCGCTTGGGTGCTCCCCAGCCCATAATTAACCAAGCGCACGCCTAAATGGATGATCTCACCGAGGTGCGTAAATGCACAGCCTTCACAAGGGAAGAGGACCGACAGCAGCTAGGGTGGACTGACAGTTTTTACCTGAAGACAGGACACGGTGAATTACAAATAAATACCCTTAATATACATTAACACAAGTGATTACTCAGCATCACTAACGCAAACTCATTGAGGCTCGCCCTCCAGCACGTGAGTAGTGTGGTGACAGCCTATACGCAGAGCCGGCTAGGACGGGACTAATTTCATCGTACACTAATTACACAATTACATAGACCCTTGAATGAGACATGAAATAAGATGGGACACGAGATGAATATTCACAATAAACATGCACATGTGTGAAAACAAGCTTAGGTGGCGCGGACGTCACTGGATAAAGTTCGTAGCGGACCATGCGGTGCAGGTGAAATTGCAATATTTCTGCATGGAAACGGTAAACTAAATTCAGATAAAATATTATTCGTGTTGAGCAAGTGGTTCTCTTTACGATTAACATTGTTACAGGCTTGTAACATGCCTTGATGGCGGTGAAATCAAACATTACTGAGACCGCATGGTCAAGTACAAAAAGCATCAATTTACGTGAAAAATACATTGAACCCTGAATAAAACTGACATAAAACCCTGAAATAAATTATTGCACATATTATGTTATATAAATAAGCTCTTAAAATGCAATGATGGTGTATACAATGGCTTGGCTTCAGTCGACCATGTGGTTATACGTGATATTGCCGTAAAATAGTCAAACACGAGAATTACCCTTACATACATACATAAAAATAAAGATCTTAAAATTACATGTAGCAATAATGCAGAAGTTACACTGAAATGCCATAAACATAGGCAGATGACGTCTGATTCCAAAAGCGTGTATCGCTTGACGTCTCCAACATCTTTCTCCTCCTCCTCGATTAAGTTAAAAATACCGCAAGGGCGTAAAAATTAGTAAAGCGGAGGCATAATGCTGGGGAAATTGTCTGGCAAAACATACGCAAACAAATATTAACTGGTAAACTAAATTGACTATGGAAACCTACATCAGTGAACAAAAGTTGTAGTGCGCACGTGACAGTGTCTTACCTTGCCAGCTCTGCTCGACAGACTGTCCAGATACAAGCGTCACATGGACCTACCATGGCCACCTACGGGGTTCACATAAACTGAAGTGCTATGCACGCAGAGTGAAATATTTACATTGAAAATAAAATGGCACAAATTAAATTAGATATTGTTTTACATTTCTATAATTTTGTTATGAATTTCAATATTATTTTTATGTCTCGTTGTGATGGCGTTCATGCCAGAATATTAAGTGTTCTTTATCTCGGCGCTGCAGGCACTTTGAATATATATATAACCAAACAATTAAAATCAGAACAAGCACTTAAAAATATTTTAAGACATATTGAACACTGTAAAGACAACATAACACATTTTATCCTGAAATTAACAATTATAGGAAAGTTCAAATTATCAGCCTCTTTGCGCACGTGCGGAACACGTGATACGTGAGTGCTGTCATGTGCTCTAGCGCCGCTGGCTGTTAGCCGGCGTCAAAACCAAATATGAGAAAAAAAACTTATTTATAAATTAGAATAATATTTATAATTACTATCCTACATGGGCACAGCCAAGGGAGGAAGGGGTGAAGGAGACTCCCCATGCCTTACGGCAACGAGAAGAAATAAAATTATACTATAGAAAATATAAACTAAAGAAATGTAACAGGTGATAATAGTGTACCTTCCATTAAATCAATCTCAATGGTCATTTTTTTTTGTGAATAGAGCTCCAATACATTCATTAAATCACTTTCTTCCAAGGAAAATTTTTTTATAAAGAAATTTTTGTCCCTCCTTGACTGAAAACATAGTTATGGCCATGAACACATAACAAGAAAAGTATTCACATTTAAATGTTTCAATGTTAGATTTATTACACAAAAATATTTGATTTAAAATTTACCTTGATTAATGATCCATCTTCACTAACTGAGCCTCGAAAAGTCTTTTTCTGCCTTCCAGTGTTAACATTATAAACACGAACATTTCTGTCTTGACAAGCAGTTAAAATATTTTTTTGAGACGAGTCTAATTCCATGTCATACAACGTTGTTTTACAGGCAACAATGTGACCACGAGCAAAATGTATAGTGTCATCAGCCATCTACAAAAAAAATTATACATTCCAAAGAAATAAACGCACTCTTACTAATTATAAAGCTACAAATATCTCACAGAAAAATATATGACTTCATATGTATCATAAAAATATGTATAATGACCCTGGAAATTACAGACATGCCAAATTTACAAGCACAGAAATAAAATGTTAAATTTGTAAAGAAATTATAAGAAGATTAACAATAGAACAACATGCATAAATGGAAGTGATGCATGTAATAAATCTGTAAGGATATGTTTATGTGTGTATGTGCCTTTAAGGCTGATGGGTTCTCACATTTTTAGCTCAGTTCAGTTCGGTTCAGTTTTTGGTCTAAAATGTCGGTTCTCAGTTCTGGTCAGTCATGGCAACACATTTTTATTTCGACATGCAAAAATCTGATTTATGAAACCGTATTATATACTTCACTGCCCGCTAAAATAAATATTTATCTGCTAAATGTTTTTTAATTCCGTCAAATTTAGCGGAAAGTCAGGTGGAAGAACTTAAACAAATATATGCAGCAAGCGGTATAAAGGTGGGTTTACGATTAAAGACTGAAGAATTATGAAGTGTAATTAATGACTTGATAAGCACACGGAAAATGAACAATATGAAAATTTGCAGTTTATAATTGAATTAGCAACTGTTACGTCTAGCCAATCAATATCGTATGAGACATAAGCAACCGAAATAACCTGAAATAATGAATTACATATATTTAATTGTTTGTGGTTACTCCTAGTGTAACTGTTTTAAAAAAACTCGTGAAATCTTATAGAAGGGGAAGCCGATGCCAATATTAGGCATTAACATCAATATCTTTGAAAAAGTTAATTATAGCATATTCAATAATCTCTTCCATGAAAGAAAACCTGACCATGAACTATTTTTTAAATTAAGAGGATACTGTGTCTCAATTCAAATAATTACTTTCATATTATTTGTCAATTGGACATAACCTAAAAACAAGTTGTCGATACAGTTTCCTGCCAAAAACAGCTGTTGCTATGCTCTGATTGGCTACTTCGACTTGACTTGTACTTAAGATATAAAATATAAGCATCTCTTAAGACACACAACGAATGCACATGACCCATCAAGACCTGCACATGTTAGTCATAAACTAATATCAATGAACAAATTGATTCATATATTAAGCACAAGGCACACTTATTCTGTTAAGTCAATCGTAAACCCACCTTAAGACCTCTCTAAAAAAATGCCCGGCCAAAACAAAAGAAATGTTCTTTATTATTCTTTTAAATACACTATTGCAGGCAATGAAACATGGTCTCACACAATAGCAAGGCCATGGCTGGTTTATAATCAGGCTGTTAAAAAACGTAGTGGTTAACCTAAACTGATTGGTGTTGCCGAAGAAGATGACAAAGCTGTCAGCAAGCACACACGTGCAATGAACAAAACTTGAGTCAGTACCTGTTCACAGGAAAGGGAAAACTGCATGAGCAAGTGTGGCAGCACTGGCTTTGCAGCATCATATTTATTTCCTAAATATTTTTGAGGGAACTGTTTACATGCTTTGTTAATATGAAATTATAATTAAAGTAGTTTATGTTACTAACATCAGTGTACACAATTTTAATATATAACAACGCTTAACACCATGAAATAAAATCAGACAAAATAAAACAGTATTCCTGTATTGGCAATGCATGGTTTATAACATAACTTCTTTATCCTGAGGAACTGTTTAGAATGATTTTAACGCTACGACATGTAAGTAGTAATATTGTCAATATAATGCCACAGATACACTACATACCATAATATAATTGGAAGTGTCATTACTTGGTAAATTGTTAATAATTGGTTAGTTTTAACTTTGGTGCAAGAGAAATCGGACTCGTCTGTTTTTTTCTGAGAATTAGGGTCGGTTTCTGTTTTTGTATATATGTGTGCATGTCTATATATATATATATATATATATATATATATATATATATATATATATATATATATATATATATATATATATATATATATATATAATGTTTTATAATTATTTATTATTTTACAAAAAACAATATACACAAATTATGCTGGTACTACATGTGCACTAAACTTTAAAACAACTAATTATTTAAGGAAAATATTTTTTACCCATGGTCCCCTCCTTGTGCACGTTTATGAAATACACAAGAGCTTTATTCTCTATTTACAAACATACATCACAACTTTGAAACATAAGCATGACAAAATTTTAAAGGTACACACAATTACAAAATTAAAACATAATATTTACAGAAAAACCTTCCACTGTAAACTGTGTAGAATATCTCCAACACAGAACAAAATCACTGAATCTTATAATTCAAGATACGTTATATATAAATGTAATCAATAAAATAATTTCATCACCTTGAACTAATCATGCAAGTAATCACCATTAATTAATTGCGTGGGTAATCATCATGAATGAACCACGTGAGTACAACAAATTTTGCCACAAAGGTTCACCATGGCTCAAGATGCATCCAATTTGAATTTTGTGTAGTTTGCTTGTACGGATGTTCCATTAGGGGGCATATATGTCCCTCCATCATTCATAGCTGCAAGACACAGAATAAGGCTATAGTAGCAGTGTGAACCACACACCACAGTTCATTGAACATACAGCATGCCCTGACGATACATTCGACAATCCTTTGCCCAGATGGATGAGGTTGAAAGATGCATGTTCGCTGGCCACCGATAGGCAGGTTGGACGTTTCAGAACATTGCTTACCACCTGAACAGTTCTGTCTATACTGCGAGTCAGTGTTTAATGAAACAGGAATGGGAGAGTACACACACCCAACGAGAAGACTATGGTAACCCCCAGCAGACCACAAGCAGCGAGGATTGTTTCATCGTACGATAGGCTGTAAAAACTCCATGGGTGTCACTGTGCACCATCCAGGGACATGTCACTGCAGCTAGGGATACATTTATATCCATCAATACTATATTCAGATGGCTAAAAGAGCATTATCTGTAACTACGGCATCCCTTACGATGTCTACCATTACAACCTGAGCATCGCCTAACACCTGTGACCTCCCGTCAGGCACATGCAGCATGGTAGATTGCTGATTGGCGACGAGTGGTGTTCAGTGACAAATCACGGTTTTGTCTGGATATACCGCCGACCCCCAAATTTGTATCTCGAGACTTCTTGGCCGACACCGTGATACACATTTCATTATAGAGCAGCTCACCACTCCAATGAGAGGTAAAATTTTATGGGATGCCATTTCATATGATTACCACACTCCACTGGTCGTGATTGAAGGAACCCTGACAACGGTGATACATCAAGGAAATTCTGTGACTATGTGTGCTACCCTTCCTGGTGCAGATTGATGACCCCATTTTAGAGCAGGATAATGCCCGGCCTCACACAGCACAGTCTTTGTTGATGTTAACATGCATCCTTGATCCTTGGCCAGATCGGACGGCAACTTCAGCCAACAATCAGTATTCTTTAAAACTAACAGAAGGAACCTAATATCTGCAACAGTTAAGCACACTTTAAAGGATGACAGACACACCAAACTAGTTTGTGAAGCTTCCAAAAAACAGCAGAAGCTTAGGTGACATACACATCATAACAGTCATAAAATAATATATTCATTCAATAAAACTACAACAATTCCAGAAAAAATGTTGGTGCTGAAATCCACCAGACCTTCTAAGTGAGTTCAAAGTCAATAAACAGCTTGTTCTAGTATGTTACAAAGGTTGGGAAGTGATTCAATATGAAAAATCAGGCAAAAAGTATATGTACATGTGGCCTACAATTATGACTAAGGATGTTATGACAACAATAAATTGTATACGTTCATTCTTATGTCCTGAAAATGTGCTTCATGTTTAACAATTTACAATTATTGTTATAATATATCATAAATGATTAACCAAGTTCATGAGGAATGGAAGTCTTAGTAAAAGTAAAAGAACAAAATTTCAATTCATCCTAAACTATTATTTTCAACATTAAAGTACCTATCTCCACAATTATTATTGTTACTCTTACTGAGCATAGTATACAATGTCTATCTCAATTGTAAGTAGAGTCCTTATAAATGTCTCTATATTGGTTACAGGCATGAAATACATGCCCATTATTTACACACATTCAAACTTTTTACTATTATAATTTAAAATTTCTTACACACACAGTTCAACAGTCTCGCCCATCAGGCTCACTCTCTACTGTACCGATGCTCGCATTCTGCAGACTTCCCTCCAACTGGTCACTCTCGCCCTATTCTATATTCTGATTGCTTGTCGCTTCGCTATCTTTGCAAACCTGGTACTTAATGTCGCACAGCCCTCCAAGTACTAAAATGTCAGCTCAAAGGCCATTGTGGCTTAAGTAGTCTCACTGGCTCAATCTGGAAGGTTCCCCACACCTCGAGTCATGCTGAGAGAGGCTGACATAATGACCAAAACATTCTTTCAAAGATGACACCAGGAATTCAATCCGCTGAATATCAGAAGTGCACGAGTCATTATAGGCTTATCTCTTCTTCGTCAGAAGTTTTCATATGTTGCAATATGTCAGCTAATTTTGTTAATTTGATTGGGCTAAGTGTCAGTGAGGTGAGATAAAAATGTGAATATTTCTGAATATTATTTGTGAACAGACATTTGGGTAGTTAATTCTGTTTACAATTTTTACAGTATTTTCACATGACTGAGTTACAGGACAGAACTTACATGAATTTTATTGTGGGGATCACATTCACTTAAATCCTGAGTAAAGAGAGTGAAGAGTTTGGGGTGGCTCCCTATCAGTGAGGTCTTGAGAGCCGGTGAGGGTGATTGGCGTTAGTATCGAGCAGCACCAGAATTAAAGAGTGGGGGAAATGGGTGATCCCTGAGAAAACCCACTGTAGTCAGTGGCATTGTCTGGCATGATTCCCACATGCAAAAATCCAGGAAAAGAGAACATTAGACATATGCCGGTAAGCTATTTAACGCGAAACCGTCACCAAACAAAAGCATTGCCAGTTGGGGCGATAGAGTAGATGGGTTAGGTAATGCTTTGTGGGATTGAACGTTGAATGACTGCACACCCTCAGAAAATGGATGGGGCTAGGGCATCAGTAATTTGCCTAAAAATGGCTTGCTTCACACAAGGATTAGTGGATGAACATATTCAAACCGTCATACGTAGTAGGTGAATGAAAAACCTCCCAGTGACGGCTGAGATCACTTTAGAACAAGAATCTAATATACTCTCTGTTAAGGCAAATGGGAGATTGTGGAGCACAATAATCCGCGGGACATTCCTGAGTGTCATAATTGCAGATGACTAGGTCACACAGCCAGAACGTGCCATTCACGTACAAGAGTAAATAATCCACCACCACCCAGAGTATTTCAGCACTAGTTTGTAAGAATTTAATCGTGAGGGTCAAATTGCATCAGAAAGTCGATGGGGCCAACGTTCAGAGATTTTCCAGAGTAAATAAAAAAATAATATTAATACTAGTAGTAAGGCCCAACAGTGTTATTCCTATGGACAGACAGGGCATTTCGCTTGTGAATGTCGAACGAAAAAGAGTGTTCATTGGGGTAAGACGGACACTCATTATCGCAACAAAGGTAAGATGTACATATAATATAAACAGGGTGGCAATCCCAGCATGTTTCAAACAACAGTATATCATATTTTTGAGTGTTTCAAATGTAATCAAGCAGGGCATTATGCTCAGAGCTATACTCAAGACATAAGATAGGGTGCATGACAAAGCACACATGTCTCGCGTGTGGGGAGACAAAGGTAGCCAGAACAGCATGACTCGGTTCCAAGGTGCTCAAGTTGGGAACACACACAATTTTGAACCAGAGTAACAGGTAGTAGAGAATCGGTGCAGAATTCCGGGACAAGATGATTGCAGATGGCAAGATGATTGCAGAGGTAACTAGAAGTAAGAAGGAAAGCAATACAGAAAGCAAGGATGAGGGAAACTATTAAGGACGCAGAACCCGCAGCCAGTTCCGATTGTCCGAGATACGGATGTTCAGGGCTGTACAGAGACGGATCATAGTCAGACAGTAAGGGAGGAGAAAAGAGGAAGTAAAGTTAGTCAGAATACTGAGGCACCTGTGGTAGACGGAGTAAGAAAAAACCATTTACGATAGAGGTCATGTAGAAAATGGGAAGTATATCTGGAATTATAATAAGAAACAGTAGAAAAGTCAAAACTAAATAGTTCAAGTGAAATAACACAGTCACACGTTAGTCAAAAAAAAGGGGATGTAATGAAAGGGTCAAAGAGTAATTGTAAGGAGAAAAAGGGCAGGGTTGGCATAAATAAGTGAGGTTCGGAAGAGTTAAGAAGGAACATCCTAGGAAAATGAAATATTAAGTGAGTAGACCAACGCAGAGGAAAATAAAAAGTAGTGTTATCAATATTCGTATAAAATGCGTAGGGAGGAAAGTAAATTGTTTAGTATACACCGGTTCCGACATCACGCTAGTTAAGAAAGAACTATTATCTACAGAGTTAAAAAATGTAACAAATAAGGAAGTTATTGCTAGCATTAGTGGTTTAGCAATGAAGGAGGAAGAAACAGAAGGAGCATTAAAATTTAATTTTGTGTTTGGAAACATAGAAATAGTACATATCTGTCACATAGAATCACAGTGTCAAAATGTGTGTATTATAGGAAAGGAATTATTGAGTTTAATCGGGACTGAACTAGACTTTGATGTGGGAGAAATGCAGGTAAACAGGAATGTAATTTTTTTGGAAGGCATGCCGCAAGGTAAAGTAAGAGGGCGGTTAGTAATCCCGGCTAGGTGTGAAAAATTATACAACAAAACACTAACAATCTAGGAGTTGGATTAATAAAGAGAGGAGAACTAGTTAAAGGAGTGTATTTAGCAAACAGTTTGATGGAAACGAAGGAAGGTGTACTTGTGCAATCATGAATATTAATGAGGGGTAGGTAAAATTTGACATTCCAACAGTAGAAATTGACATGACACTGGTAGAAAATAGCTATGTAGTGAGTATAGGAAATACATCAAACCGTATATTGTTACTAGATACTGTCTTAAGAGTGGAACACTTACAGGAACAGGAGAAAAGAGATCTAGTAAAATTGCATCACATATCCAATAAATTTTTTTTTGCCAGGAGATAAAATAACTTTTACAGAAACAGTTGAGCATGAAACACCAACGCCGCCCAATGCGAAACCTATCTACTATACAAAGCTATACCACATACCTAAAGCCTACAAGGCAGAACTGGGTAGACAAGTTAGGGAAATGTTACGCAACGACGTAATTAAATAAAGCAGAAGCCCGTGGAACTCGCCTATTATAGTTGTACTACAGAAAATGGATGCTAGTAGCAAACAAAAATTCTGAGTTGTCTTGGATTTACACGGAATCAATAGGTTATCACAGGATGCCTTAATTCAAATGCCTGTCATAGCGGAGATATTAGATAGTCTAGGGCAAGCAAAGTATTTTATGAATCTAGATGCGAAACAAGGGTATTTACAAGTGAAGATAAGCAAAAAAGATAGTCAAAAACAGCATTTAGTACACCTGCTGGACATTTTTGAATGAAACGTATAGTGTTCGGATTAAAGGAGCACCTGCCACATTCACTAGATTAATGAACACAGTGTTATCAGGTTTCATTGGTCTGAAATGTTTGGTCTACTTGGATGACGTGATAATATATGCCCAGTTAGTAGCAATACACAATGAGAGACTTAGAGAGGTGTTTGCTAGGTTTAGGGAACATAATCTGAAGTTACGGCCAGACAAATGTACATTTTTGAGGACTGAAGTAACATATTTGGGACATGTCATCAGTGAGCAGGAAGTACAACCAGACCCCAAGAAATTTGCTTGTCAGAGACTATCCCCGTCTCAGGTCCGCCAAGGAGATAAAAATGTTTTGTGGTTTAGCCTCATATTATAGATGATTTATCCAAGATTTCAATAAAATTACGGAACCCCTTTATAACTTGGTGAAAAAGGATGTAGTTTTTGAATGGACAGAAGACCAGGAACAGGCTTTCAAACAATGAAAGCGGAAACTTATTGAGTACCCAGTTTTACAGTATCCCAATTTTAATAAACATTTTATTTTAAGCACACAAGCGAGCCAGTATGCGATAAGTGCGATTCTGTCGCATGGAGAGTTAGGGAAAGACAGGCCTATATCATATTTCAGTAGAACATTAGGGAAGGCTGAGGTGAATTATTCTGTGATGGAAAAAGAGATGACAGCAATAGTTAGCGAAATTAAGGCTTTTAGACCATATATGTTAGGAAGACATTTTACAGTAGTTACAGATCATAAACAGTTATAATATGTTTTCAACATCAAGCAGCCAAGTTCGAGACTTTTGAGGTGGCAACTCAAACTAGCGGAATATTCATTTGATATTAGATATAGAGCAGGAAGTAGAGCATGGCAAAAGTAGAAGAGTGATGGGAAACAATTTAATGTGTTGCAAAACAAGTCAGCCAATGACTGAGATAACGACAGTAGTGATGAGTAAGGATAGGAGAATCAAGGGCAGGTCGAAGCCATTAGCAACACATGTAAACAAAACTACTCACCAACCGGGGGGCACTGTGGTATTACACACACGTTAGAAAGACTTAAATATTATATCCAGAGGCAAGGAATGAAAAAAGACGTAGAACAATATAATAGCAAAGTGACTCTTGCCAGAGAAATTAATTAAACAAACCATACACAAAAGTCTCGTTAGTTATTACAGAAACGCCGTCAGCATTTTGGGAGAAATACAGCTTGGATGTGGTAGGCCCGTTGACGAAAACAGAGGATGGCAATAAGTACATTTAAAATTTTCAGGATCTGTAGTCTAAATTTATTGTGGCTAGCCTAATGAAAGGTCAAACCACAGAGTCAATTGCAAAAGCATTTGTGAAAAACGTAATTTTGAAGTATGGTATACCACAAGTTTTATTGAGTGATCAAGGTTTGAACCTGAATGGCAAATTATTTCAAAGAATTTGTAGATTATTAAAGATAGAGAAAATTAAAACCACAGCTTATCATCCTCAAAGCAATGGATCGTTACAGAGATATCACAAGGTTTTAGGGAAATATCTACAACATTTTATCTCTAGGAATCAGCTAGACTAGGATAAATAGTTGGCCTATGCTACGTTTGTCCAGAATACAATTCCGAGCACATCAATGAAATTAATGCCATTTGAACTGGTGTATGGCAGGTTACCAAATATTCCAGGAATATTGCAAAAGGAGCAGATGGAAATAGTTTATAATGAGGAAGATCAGGTGAATGAGTTGAAACGGAAGTTACAAGAGTTGTATACATTAACGAGAAGGAATTTAACTACCACTAAGGATAAAACAAAACAAGAGTATGATAGGAAAGTGAATGACGTTTTTAGGAAGAGCGATAGAGTGTTAGTGAACAACGAAATAATTTGAAGGGGTAGATAGCAGAAGTTAGACTAAAAATATGTTGGCCCATACAAAGTAATGGAGGTAGATGGTGTGAATGTTATGTTAAAACTACCTATAAATAGAATTACTAAGGTGCATGCAAACCATCTGAAGTTGTACATATGAAAAGAATAATAGCAAATAATTACGTTGATTTATGACGCTATGATAATATAATGGCTTGAATACTCTGAGTGCGGGCAACAGTGTAAATTATGTATAATTTTAATGGATGTGAAATTTTCAAGCGAAAAGGTGAAGGTTAGGTTAGATCTACAATATTACGCAATATAGAAGTAAGGTAAATAACTCGTAGTAACTCAGACAAAAGGGAAAGATGAGTTAGATATTTTCCTCCTTTAAAAAGATAAGGCGGAGTACGATGAGTCACTGGGTTGGAAAACTCAGGGTTCAGAATTAACACATCAATGTACATAATACACAATCACAGGTCAAAGTTCAAAGTTACAAAGTGAAGCGAGCAAGTGACTTTAGCTAGACAAACGTTGCAACTTAATAAATAGTACTTATAAATTATATTTGACAATGATTTAAGTTACGAATCGACAGTTCCAAAAAATAACTTGTAAATCAAAAACAAAATCTTCTTGTGCAGATGGCATTTCCAGTTCTGTAGCAGTGACAAATGCCATAGCCATACAGTTGAGAGCATGGGACGATACATCCTATTTATATGAGTTTCAAAGGAAAACTAAACTGTACAATAAGTGGCATTTGGTGACACATAAATACTAGTGAACTTGAACTAATAAGCAGACATTTTAGACATTACGTCACAACGACTAAAACATTGTACAATGAGGACGAACTTGGATACAAAAATAAGTCATTATGTGCTAATACTATAAATAAATTGAAAAAAAAAAAAAATGTGGAAATGTGTGAAAAATCTAGAATTATAATAGATGAATTAAAAGGGGTAAGTGAGAGGAAAAAACAATCTTTGCGGGCTTTAAATATATTGGGACAAATTAGTAGAGTGTATACTTTTGATGAGGAAGATGCAACTTATTATAATAATAAGATATCATAGGTTGAAAAGGACCAATTAAAATCTTTGCACTTAAGTAAGGGGCAGATCATGGTTGTAAAATCAACACTTGTCATGATTAGAGAAGTGGCAACAAATCAAAAACTGTTACCCCAAGGGTTAGAAAAACTAACCCAGGAGGTAAACATCAGAAATGCTAAATTTGCAAATGTTATGTCCCACCAGAATTTGAAAATCTTGGTAGATGAACATTTAGCCTTGCTTAATATAGAAATTGAAATGGTGAAAGACCTGTTTGAGGTTTTATTGACAGCAATTGTAGATCCTATGAAAGGTAACTTGAATCCATATGTTATATCACCTTTACAAATATTGAAAATATTTTAAGCAATTTACTCTAGGGAATCACCTAGAATTAGGACTTCCCCTAAGCCATCATAGAGTCAAATTACAACGGATAATGAAATTAGGAATGTTGGAAATTTATAGTAATAAGGATACCCTTTGTTATTTAATTAAATTACCTTCGAAAGAATAAGTAATATTTGACTCTTATAAGGTAATTCCATTGCTGATCCCATTTAAGTTAGGAGCCAGAAATTACATATTTATCAATCACAGTCATGAATACCTTTTGATGGAAAAGGCCAAGCAATACATTGTAAATACGTCCTCTGAAGAATTTGCAAAATTCAAAGTAGCAACAAAAATGTTACAAATATGTAAACAGACGTGCCCTCTTATCTCTATGTATGATAGTGATGAGTGTGAGGCCAAATTACTAAGAGACCCACGGGTAATTCCAAATGCATTCATTTGGAATGATGTGTAATTAAGCTAGATAAAACCTTATGGATACCCATATCTAGAAATGAATGGATATATATAGCATCTCAATGAGAAAAGGTTACCATTATATACAATAAAGCAGAACCTTTTGATGTAACGATTGAGGATAGAGAAAAACTTAAATACTGATTTTGATTGTTCTGAAATCATTCCAGGTAAGGTTACATAGAAGGATATAAAAATGAGTGTTACATTTAAGCCTATTATCAGCCAATTAAAAGATCTTCATATGGCCATTCATAAGGTGGAACAAGTAGAGAAAGAAATTATACAAGAAAGATGGATGTTACATAAAAATACTACTTTTCAACTAACTGTTTCATAATTTATTTTTGCTGGTATTATCACTTGTGGATGTTGGAAATGGTTTTAGAGTAAAGTGTTTAAAGTTTGAGGTGGTGATGACAACTGCAGAAGGAAATGTGCCTCCTTATGTTTTCATCCCACAATTATAAATCATGTCGGTTCTCCAACAGTCGTGATGTATAAACTAAATGAACGATCACACTCAAACTCAGGTGATTCCAATGAATTGACTGAACAAGACAGCCATTGAGTATACTCACTTAGGAAAAATAAGATTTGTTTCTAGAAAGAAACTGATATCAATGTAGAAGCTTTAGGAAATAAAAATTAAAGAGATTTGTAGGAAAAAACATCTGATTATGATGTTATTTCATTTTTAAAGGAGGAAGGTGTAGATGCCCCTTATTTTTATGACGTACTGTCGAGAACCTAGACTGTAAAGTTATATGTTTGATTCTAAACACTTGTGTATCTTTTGTTTTATATCATGTATAATAATGTAATATTGTGTAGTAGGGTCATGACCAAATGTATAAGAGTGCCATGTTAATTCTTTGTAATTATTATATTTATGCATAAGGATCTAGTAGTGCATCACATATTAATATTCCGCTCATACTATTTGAGACTTTAGTCGAGTGGTGTAGTGTTTGATTATTGTTTAGTTGGAAGAGGGCATACGTGCTGTCTGGTAAATCATATGTTGACGAGCTGTATGACTGACCACGTGACATTCAGTAAAATCACGAGTGCTTGTGATACGTCATGTGAAGCTATGAACAATGTGATTGGTCAGAAGTGAACTCTCAACAGTGGAGTGGGGAGGGTTCTCATGCCTGGCCCTTGAGGATGACGAAGGAGAGACATTCTGGTTGGTATGGACTGAGGTGACGGTCATGTAGAAGTTTTACTATGAGGCAGAAGCCTCAAATGTTGTAAAACATTGTACAAAGTGTATAAAGTAATTGAATACACTTCTCTCATTCACTGTCTATAACCCTGTTGGTTTCATTTAAATGAATTTGCTCAGGACACCTGCCTTTTGAACTCTCTTGTGGGTCTCAGGATACTACAGTGTGAGGCACAGCCAACCGCACAGCTTGCCACACTTCGGTGTCAGTGATAGCGCTGACGAAGAAGCCAACTGCGATCACGTCTCGGGCCTCTTCCGAGCATCCCTCCAGAGACAGGTGTGACCGCCTCATGAATTCCTGTCGTAGCTCCTGCAGTAGTTCTCCTAGTTGCTGGATGCGGCTTTGCAGTTGAGCATGGTGGGCGAGTCACAGGTATCGGTTGCCGAATCAGAGCTCCATAGCCAACACTAATGTGGAGTATTCTGGTCGATGTCATTCTGGCAGCGACTGCAGTATACTCAATGCAGGTTGCCTCAGTACAGCTGCTAGTTAGTACGCCCACTGCTCTTCCGTCCAGCCATTCAGGGGCGGGCTTTATTGTGGCGCGCCTTTACCTAGCGTGGGCTGAGGCGTGCCCACACTGCCAAATTGCTGGGTTTCTCATGAGATGGCTGTATTGGCAGTGACCACTACCTTCTCCTTGCTGTTCACAGTCACTGGCTCGGTGGAGGTCAATCTCAGCTCCTACTCAGGCACTGCATGTCTTCTTCCTTGCTGCTGCAGGAATTCCTGCCATTCCTTTTAGAAGGTGCTCACTTCCTGTTCCACCTTTCCCTTGACTCTCTCTTAACCTCTCGTTAACACTGTCTATCCTTTCCTTCATGCTGTCCATGCTCTCATTCACACTGTCCATTCTCTCACTCACACTGTCAATCTTCTTGTCCACACAGTTTATTTTATTGTTCACTAACTTGCTTACACCTTCTATCTTTCGGTCTACATTCACATTCAAACTGTCTATTTTCTTGTCTACCAGTTTAACAACACAAATAATTTGGGTATTTACAGATTCACTAACATTACCTACAAAACTATTTATTCTACTATTTACAGTATCTATTATGCTATTTATCTGGCCACTTACACTTTCTATTAAATAGCAGATTACTTCCATGTCTGCAGACATTTTTTTAGTAAGCATTCAAAAAGTTCTAAAGTATTCATTGGCCTATTACTACGACTATTATTATATTTACAAATTTTTCCTACTAGATAATATTTTGCTGTAATCTCAATTAAAATTTTTTTTCTTAAATTTAATGCCTACTTCCCACTTCTAACACCAGTGTTACAATTCCTCGCTAGAAATTAAGTGAGTTAACCAAACTCATTAAGGGATGGAGGTCTTAATTAAATAAAATAATTAATTATAATTTTCTAATTTTATTTACATTAACTACAAACAAAATTTATCTTGACTCAACAACTCACCATAAATTGATATCACTTACTGTTTCCATTAATGAATTCAATAAATATAATTTATAATTACCTCAAATAAATCAATAAAATTAAAGAATTTAGAATCAGTCCCAATATACAGTATATCAACCTATTCAATTTTTAATGAATTACGTGTCTATATTTGACAGTTCCAATATTTACAATAAAATCCGTATTACATGTACACTCAGTCCCACCTCAGTTAAGTCCATTTCCCACCAGTTCAAAATGTTCTAGAGTTCTCCAAGCGCCCTCACGTACATTAGGCTTCACTCACCAAGTTTCACGTCCTCTCGTCCATTCACACCAAGAACACCTCGCCCACAGTCATAGTACCATACTCCACTTCCCATCTGCACTCACCTAGATGGCCTTCGCTAAAGACTGCTGGTCGCTGGACTGCGACTATATATATATATATAGAGTCGTAGGCTGTCACCCAGAATTTTCTCTAACTTGTGCACTGCGCCAAGCGTTCTAATTCCTACAATATGCTTGCGCCTCCTACAGGTGTCGGTTTATTTAGCCGGGGGAGGAGGATTGAGGTGGGTCACCCTGGGCCATGTATAACGGGAACCAGTGGCTGGTGCAAGCTGCAGTGTGTAGCAATAATATTAAGATAATATTAAGATCCACTGAGTAGCTGAGGACACACTTGATATATTTTTAACTACTGAACTACAGCGACCCCACTTGAGAGTGATCTAGCCACTAAGTCACTTTGTCACTACTTGGGATCACTCTAGCCACTCAAACACTGCAGCCCCACTTGAGTGTGTTCTAGCTACTAGGCCACTGTGGCCCTACTTGTACTCTACCCACTGAGCTACTGTGGCCCCACTTGACATTGCTCTACCCACTGAGCTACTGTGGCCCCACTTGGCATTGCTCTACCCACTGAGCCTCTATGGGCCCACTTGATATATTTCTATCAACCGAGCCACTATGGTCCCACTTGAGAGTGCTCTAGCCACTGAGCCACTGTCTCCCCACTTGGGATCGATCTAGCCATTGGACCACTATGGCTCCACTTGAGATATTTTTATCGATTGAGCCGCTGTGGCCTGGCTTGGGATCGCTCTAGCCACTGTTCTACTGCGGCCCCACTTGGGACCACTCTAGCCACTGCGGTCCAATTTGGGATAGCTCTAACCACTCAGCCACTGTGGCCCCACTTGAGAGTACTTTAGCCACTGGGCCACTGAGTCACTGGTCACTGAGCCACTGTGGCCCCACTTAAGATCTTTCTATCCACTGAGCTATTGGGCCACTGTGGCCTCACTTGAATTCTCTCTATCCACTGAGCCACTGCAACCCCACTTGGAATCGTTCTAGCCACTGCGGCCACACTTGGCATTACTCTACCCCTTGATTCTTAACAATGAAAGAATGACAAGAATCGGCCCTGTAGTTTTGGTAGCGCATGCTTAGAAAGCAGCCAAGTAGCTAATTTTTTCTCGACTTTGCTCATAAATTTTAACATTTCTAAAGGCATTTTTATTTTTTTAAATTAAACATAGTCTATGACCACCTGGAAGAATGAAGCTTTCAAACAGTGAAAGAATTATAAGAATTGGGCTTGTAGTTTACGAGATTAGCTGTTACATATAAACCAATAAACCAACAAACAATCTTACATTACCTCTATTATATTAGTATAGATTACAGTCCTAAAAATTTTAAATGGAAATGAAAAAACACACATCACATCATATTAGCTTATTTAAGTTATTAATTATTAATATTTATCTAACAGTATTGATTTTAAACAAATTATAATTCCATAGATGTTTTATAATATGAAAAAAATGCTATAAGACTTTTGTCCGGCTATACTTACTGGGACAAGATGCCTAAAAATAATAGATTTGTCTGCCCCACAAGACACTACTTGTAAAGGATTTGTCGCAGTGACGAACTTCACAGCAGTTATAGATGATGAGTGATCATCAAATGCTTCAGCAAAGCTGTAATCCTGAAACCAAAAATGGGAAAACTTGCAGTAAATTTTAATGTCTTTGAATAGTAACTACAAGTAATAAAATGTCACCACACAGAATCTAATTTTTCATATAACTTTTAACACAGAAAGGGCACATGAGAAAATAAGTTACAACATAACTGCAATTGTAAATAAAACTGTTAAATTACTACTGAAATAGCTACTGAAACATTTTTTTATGCACAACTGTGCTCTAAAATCACAGCACCTGAGAAATGTGAGCCATAGACTTTGCTCTGTCATTATAAATACCTAAATACAAAAGTGTCACAGGAAATAATAGCCTTCGCTGTACAACTAAAATCCAATTAAGTATTTTACCTGCACAATTAAATGAGTTAAGATATTCACAGGGAAAGGCATAGACATGTTCCATTATAAAGATTGAACATCAGAATTGTTTCAATTTCTTTTTACTCCAATGGTAGATATACCTCTCAATGAAGACTATTATTAATAGGAATAACTTGCTCTACCTAGCCCACTGTAGGTCTTAACATCTTAACATACATAATAGGAATAATTTATACTTCAAATTTAAATATACCAAACCAACATTACTGTGTCAAGAGGCAACTATCTTTCCATAGACTGACATAGAATTAAGAAGCTGAGCACGGTAATACATAAGTAATGAATGAGCAATATGACAGTGACAGAAGTAGCATTAAACTTTATATACTTTAGAACCAGGTACAATAATGAATCTGAAGATGTTAAGTCACAAAGGACTGCTATTTTCTATAAAGTGTGTGTCTCTCTAGCCATGGCACTTCACTGCTCCCTCTGCACTACCATAACCAGGTAATAGATATGTGGAAATACACAGCAGACCAGCCACTACAGCATTATTATATTATTACATCAGCTCATTAATGTGCCATTACAGCCAGATTTGAATGCCATTTCATGCCATCCTCATTCACACTGTTGAGGCCTGGGGAGCACTAATAAAACAAACACCCTTAGTGATCAACCAAAGTACAAGTACTGCATGCGTCAATAAGTTACAATCTCAGGTTATAGACCAACCTCTTGCAAATCTTCAAAAAATGTGTACCAGAAATATTAAAACTAATATTATATTATTATACCTAATATGTGTGTCAACCAGATATAAAATTTGTAATTTACACACTTCAAAAATATTTTCACTCGTTTATTTAGAGTATAATAAAATTACTTGCTTTTTCTGTGAAGGAAATATCAATGAAAGATGCATTATACTAATGAACTGTAATGGTTGTTAAATTATTTAAAACAAAAGGTTATGAAATATCATATAAAATGTTCCTATAATAAATATTCAGGGATGATGAAGAAGGGTAAAGCCATCAACCCGAGAAATGGAATCCTAGTTTTAAAACACCTCAATCAAGACAAACTAAAACCATTTTGGGATGTATCATAAAGTGGGATAAGAAAACCTCTTCATTAAAATTAAAAAAGACAGATCACTTCACCCATAAGAAAAATAATTACATACTATTCTGTAACTGGGATAACAACACTACTGTTGTAAAGTCTGAATACCAACAGCACTGTTTTTAATATTTTACAAAGAAAAAAGCACACATTTATAACATGCTATACAATATGATGTTACCCCTGAGCTATGTATATCTTAGAATAGTGTGGTACAATAGGTGGCCCGCAGGCCATTTGCGGACCACTGCACCATTTTCTTTGACCCACGATGGTACTGGCGAAAATCAACTTACTTTACTTTGTTAAAAGCAGTAAAAATATTTTTATTAATTTTCTGTAAACCTCCCAATATTTTGAACTTTTTTCACTTAACTATTTATTGCCACTAGTTAAATTTTACGAATGGTCGAGGAACAAATGTTGGGCTCATGTCATCTGTTTTTGTTTCCCATAGCCACCACATGTATAACTGACTGCACTCAGGTGTCACACACTATACCCTGTTGCTTCTCCTTGCTCCGTTGTTCATTTTTCCTAGAAAAACTAGCAGCTGCGCACTTTGTGAATAACAGGAAATGTGGTATTAATCCATTCACAGTTTCTTTGGATGTTTTGAAACAAACCTTTGAAAAATCACCCCCTACGAGTAACATGTCAACCCCTTTTTTTAAATAATTGATATAACACAAATGTACAACATTGTGATTAACTTTACAAAGTATTGTATTCTCGAATAAATGAAACTTTAACTTAGTATCTTCTATAACTTGTATTATTAATTTTGTATTCAAAACAAATGATAAACAGTGAGAGTAGCTATGTGTTCACAACGGCTAGTACGAAATAGTTCACAGTTAAAATATTGTTTTGACCTAGTTTTCTGTATGCTATTTGTAAATTAAACCTTGCCTATTAAAATGTTTAAGTTTCCAGGTAGTACTGATGGAAACAGTTCATTTTAACAGATAAAATCATCAGCCCAAATTACGGTGCATAGGCCCTAGTGACATGGTGTTTTTTCGACCAAGGAAGAAATTTTAATAGGTGGAATAGAGCTTGTCGCTCTCTCTCAGGAAATTTCGTACTGCTAGAAGTAGCACGAAAATTATACCTTTTCAATTTTAGCATATTTCATACTTATTACAGCCAAAATAATGATTTTTGAATTTCTAATATAAAACCAAAATGAGATTTTAATTTTTGTATATTTATTATCACATATTTAGATGTGTTGGCAGGACAGTTAAAAACCCGAAGTTGGCAGAAGTGACGACTAGCGACAACATGACGTGTTGCTGAACGGAGTTTTATTTTTTTCCAGCGAAAAATATTTAAAATTACCACATCAAGTTTGTACATGTGTTTTTTAAACATACATAGGCAAGTTGTGATGCTGTAATAAAAATGTGTTTCCATGGCAGGAATAAATAAATATGCTGTAAAGTGTATAGGGATCACTGCGTTTGAAGAGTATTGTTGCTTTATGTTATGCTGGGCCAGTGTATTTGTGACTGCAAATATTGAATGTGCAAAATTTATGTCTCAACCGTGAAATGTTTTTATGACAAAATTAATTATTCAAAAGTTGCGTTTGTTTATTTATCACAAATTTTTCACTTTTCCCTAGGTGTTTGAAACACAATTCCGTAACATGCTTATGTTTCTGTGATTTGAATGTTTGCCACAATATCAACAAAACACTACGCCCAGCCAGAAAATTTTTAATAAATTATTAAATAAATCAAGTAAAAACTAAATACTATGCAAAGAAATATATCAGGGATAAAAGTTACAGTAGCACTATTTGTGTACATGTTCATCACTATCTTTTATGTTTGTCGCTGCTACATAGGCCTACAAACAAAAGTGACATGAGTTGTGTGCTTCAATTTACTGCCTTTTTCGTTGGACTGGTTGTTCCTTCGTTTTAATATTTATTCCAACTATGGCCATCCTTTTTACAAAATAACCCAACACACATCAATAACAAGAGGTTACATACTACAGTTTTTTCCCCACAGTTGTATCTGGGTTAAACACAGTTGCGGCAAAATATTAATGTGTATTATGTGTATTGTGCTATACTGTGTATAACAAAAATATGTTAAGAATGTAAAATAATAACTCTAAGATCTATCATCAATACAGACATTGTTAAAAAGTCATCAAGCTGACCTAAAATGGGTAAAGGTCTAAATTGTGAACATTTGTACATGATGGTGTTTGAAACATGACAGAATTCTTTGAACAGTTGAAAATGGTAAACGACAGTAGCGGAAGGATACGTTATCAGTAACCAATAGTAGAACTTCAGCAGGGCTTCAGAAAAGTGTGAAGTAACAGTGAGTGGCTTTTACTCAACATTGTGCAGGTGCAATATTCTAAAAACAGAAGCTAGCAGCTGTTTTTAAATTGTCAAGGTCAGCCACCTACCTCACTCTCATGAGCCTGTCCATTCATGCTTGAGCAGCACATACGTGAATCTTGAACAAAGTTATTAACCTTAAAAAGTGGATCTTAGTGGCACAGTAGAGCAGGTCTAAGCATGCTCACAAGCTCCATTGGTTATAAAAGGCATGACAATTTTGTTTTTGAAAATAAATTTTTTAAAATAAAATACTGATTAAATAAAAATTTTAAAGCATAGTGCAAAAAAAAATTAAAGTTTAATGGAATCCATTTTTTGTACATTCTATTTCACTAATGTACAAAAAATTAAAATCTGATTTGAAATTAAAAAAAAAAAAGTTTTTGAAAAATTTAAGATTTTACATTTCATACACTTAATTTAAACATTTCCTATTTTACGTGTCTTGATAGCTTACTTGGTTCGGACACATGTCTACCAGCACAACATCTGGCAGTTTGAAGCACCACCTCCAGAGGATTTTTTAAAATTACATTAAAATAAATGTGTATATAGTGGCAAATGACACCTCATCCTTAAAACAGCGAGAAAAAATTTACATGTACAACAGCACCACCTTGTGGGGGACATTCATTAAAAACAAAGATTGTGGTGCAGACTAGCAGTTGGCAGTTAAATGAAGATGAGTAGTTAGGATGCAGGATAACTGATGGAAAAGCACAAATGAAAAACTCAAGATGACTGTCAAGTGGAAGTGCGTAGTTTAGAAATAAGATGATGGCTGATAACAATATGGCAGCCATGTGATGCAATCAAATTTGGCTGATAACTACCGAACCACAGCCTGCAGCTTTTAGGCCCAGATTAGCTAAATCTAGCACTTGCACTAATACATACTCTACTGGACATGGAAACCTATAAACCCATAAGGTGTCATCATCCATTTTCAATAAAATCAAGACCACATATGAACTGCATAATGCAGATGGTGTTGGAGTGACATCAATGAAACATCACTGCAACACATGATATAAGGGACACTTGTGGCTTACACCCAGTGCTTATAAGGACAAGTCAATAGGTAGGAAAGGCAGAAGTATGCAATTTAAGAGGCAGACCAGTATGCCAGCACACCATTGTGCCAACAAAGAATATCACCACCCAGACCCATTTAAACAAGGCTGTAGTGTCAGACTGCACAAAGCCGGACAGTCGGCTTATATAGCCATTCATCTTGGCAGTGCAGTTTACACTGTGACATTATGCATGTAGAGATGGATACATACAGGCAGTGGTGTGTGGCGAAATTATTTTAAGGTTATGCTATGGAAGGATAGTTACACACACACCAACATATATGCATGTATGGGCATGCACACGAACACACATGTTGTTATCTTTTAATAACCAAATATTAAGTTTTTAGCTGTCCCGGCATATACTCTTCAGGTGGAAAAATACAATAAACATGATAAATTCCATAACACAAATTAATTATGTTATAATATACAACTAAAAATTATAACTTATGTAAACATACACTTGCAGTGACAAAATATACAAATATTAAGACACTGCTATATATACAATAACATGAAAGTTTCATTTCAAGCCTATTAGCTCATTTGTAAATTTATCAATATTGTATAATATATACAGACAGTCGAATCACATTATTATGACAACATGCTAATATCCAGATTAAACGCCCTTCACAGCACGGACAGAAGCTAGACAAGCTGTCAGTGACTCAGTCAGGTGCTGATAGGTCTCCACAGGTCTCTGGAGACATGATGTCTGCAGTACTTCCCACAAATGTTGAAGGGTGCATGGCAGAGAGACGGAGAACATGTCAATTGAGGTGGTCCCACAAATGTTGAACTGGATTGAGATTGAGACTGATTAGGAGCCAGGGAAGAAAACTTTAATGTCTTGTTCATACTCTTCCAGCAACGTGCGGACACCTCTAGTCATGAGGAAAGGCGCATTATCGTGCTGGAAGATCCAATCCTCCCGAGCAAAGACAATTATCATGTACAGGTGGATGTGATCGCTGAGGATGGATTCATAACCTATATAACATCTATCAAGACTGCCTTCCACACGGATGATGGGCTTAGAGTATACCATGAGAACATTCCCCAGAATATAACACTGTCCCTATTGCCTTGTGTACGTCCAGCAATGAATGCTGGGTGTCAGTTTTCCTACGTTTCTCACCGGACATGCTGAGTCAATCTGTTCTATGCAGCTGAAATTGTGACCCATTGAAGAAGGCTACCCGTTGCCCATCAGAAGCAGTCCAGTCGCAAATCCTGTCGAGCAAATTCCAGTTGTTTTCGTTGATGCACCTGTGTTAGCATGGGTGCAGTCACCCTCTGTCTACTCCAGAGCCCTATTCACAGAAGGGTTCGCTGAACTGTTATGGCGGACACGTGTCTGGATGCCCCCTGGTTTATTTGGTTGGTAAGCTTCTTCACTGTAGCCTATTTATTGGCCTTCACGCACCATCGTAGTCGACGTTCACCTCGGACATCAATGGTGCGTGGAGCTCCGTAGTTTCCACTATGGTTATTCCCAACGGTGCCATTCATCCACTCACGATACACCTTTACCACAGAGGCACGTGAACAGTTCCCAAATGTCATTGTTCCCAAAATGCTGTTCCACTTGCCCCAAAGCAGATGATCATACCTTTTTGCAACTCAGTTAAATCGCTTTCCTTACCCATGACAGCAGGAAGCGCAATGTGTAAATCCAGCTTCTTGGTCGCATTATTCCTGCTTCACCAGCCCACGTCACGAGCCATATGTCATGGGCTACGCACTGCTAAGATGGTACTTCTAGCAGGTAGTCATAATAATGTGATTCAACTGTGTATGTTTAAGAGCGAGATATTTAGGCAGCGCTGAATGAACAACTGTTTTTCGTGCTGATGAGACTGAAGTGAAATGTAAAAAGTAGCAGTGATGGAATGGAATGGTGTAGGAGGCTAAGGACACAAGGAAACCAACTGGCTAATGGCAACGACCACCACATTTACCTCACACAAAGAATGCACGATGACAAAGATATTATAACAAGAATAGTTTACCACATTACAGATCAGTTACATAATATTTATTTGCAAGAAAGCTAGATTCTTCTTTTTTCCAAATCTTATTGATCATAGTGTTAAATTTCACACAGTAGATCTTTTCAGTTTGACAATAACACCAATTTGATAGTCTTTGATGTTGTTGCGTGTGCAAACTGTACATGTTTTAAATTTAAAAAAAAAGCTGAAAACATTGTTCCTGCACACACACTTGTGGGAATAGTTGATATGAGTTTAAATAATGTAAATGTCATCCACTTATTTTTTTAAATAGTATAGTGTTAAAATGTTTAGAAAAGATTTTCCTGTTGTGGTTATATCTATATCGGAAGCTAATCTCCACAACAACAAAATTTATTTTTTTTCTAACTTAATATAAACAGTAACTATTCATAAAACTTCAAGGAGTGCAGTGATATTGTGCTTCGCTGGTGACTGGTTGAGCATCCCAATCCATTCCAGGCAGCATACGTTGCGGGACTAGCAGCTTGCCTTACAGAGAGACGGTCATCATATAAAGAAAATCACACAGGAAAACACGTATTACCTCAAAAAATAAGAGAAAATATACATAAACTGTGACTACCAATATGATCTATGCATCTTACGCATTTAGCACCCACTTTGAATGAAAGAAAAATTTGATTTATTGTACAAAATTAGCCTCTTACGTAAAAGGTCACTGCTGGTCACCCCATAATGCACTGCAACGTGTACAAGCATTATCATCTACTAGTGTGAAGCACTCACCCAGTGAAGCAGAAAAACCTGCAACTACAGGTTGGAGGATGTTTTCTCTGTATACCAGACCAGTCATGTGACCTTGAATAGGGATGAGCAGCATACCTCCAAAACATGATAGAACCCCCTTGCTGCTGACGACGCTCCTGGATGAAGGGCTGATTCTATCACTCATCTGATCGTCTCCAGACTCGAATGCACCTGTTGTAAGGGTGCAAACGTACTGTCACCTTATCAGCAAAGAGTGTATGCTTCCACTGGTCCGGATGCCACTGACGATGTGTTGTTGCCCAACTCACGCAATATGCCATATGGTGTGGTTGAAGAGGAACCTTTGGCAACAGCCTACCTGCTAGCAATCCCGCATCGTGCAGCCAAATTCACACCACCTGCCCCGATACAGTCACTCCAGTGGCCCTCCGAAGAGCCTGAAGTAGACATAGCAGTAATAAGGTGCGGCCGACATGCTAAAAGCACCATATACCAGTCCTCCCTACGGGTTGTTTTGCTTTGGTATCCTATCTGGTGTCGATCAGCAACAGTTTATGTCTCTTGGAACTGACTCCACACCCTGGAGAAATCACTTTGAATCACCCTAACACGTGCTGCAACATCCACTTGTCATCAGCCCTCTTGCAACAATATTACAATTCACATGTGTTCAGTCATTAAAATGGGTACTCGTGGCATGTTTACCACAGTCCTACTGTTACGTGCTGCAACAGCCATGCTAGCCTGATTGCGGTAGCACAAATATATTGCAAAAAAATAGAGCGAAGCCTTAAGTGCCTCTAAACAAACCCCGCCGGGCAGGCCATGCCCGCCGATTATATTACTGCTGGAAACACAGCGAACGAGGCTTTTGTCGTCGTGTCACTGCACCAGCAAGACGTCCAGAGAGGACGTGCCGTCCGCCAACATGTGTCTAGTCTTCAGCCAACTGCATCATGGACAAGGGGAAGACAGACCATAGTAGACTAGTCAGAGCAGCCATTTATATAATCAAGTAATTTAATTACGAATCACATTAATATCTAACACAATGTAACCAAACACATATAATGAGAGCTCCTCCGATTGAACAAGTAACTAACATTTTGTAACAAGTTGTAAAATATATTGTAACAAAATGTAATTTGATAGTGATTTAAATACACAGATGAAACTGAATATCCTAACATGTATGTTTAATATAAAGCATTTAATAAAGTAAAGTCACAAGCTTTTAAAAGCATAACACTGGTGGAGGCACCATATGGTTCCACCTTTCCGCATTAGCCAAGCAATAACATACAATACATTAAATAAGAAAGTTACATTCTCATGTATTGCAATAAAATACAGAATAACAAACAATATATCAAAAGTGTTACATTGTTTAACGGTAAGTAAAGAATCATTTGGCCACACTACATAAATTACAATTAAATATATATTTTAAGCCAAGTCTAAAATTTTAAATCATTCAGTACAAACTATTTCAAAGGATTAAATATAAAAATAAAGAATATAATTGTCTTATAAGTTTACGTATAGTAGTAAAGTAATTGTCAGATAGTTAACTACAGACATAATGATGTGAACATAAATAAAATGAATAGCACGTCTTGGATTTATTCTTGACAAACTAAAAATAGTTTTTATAATGAGTTGAAACGAGTAAACTAAATGTCTGTGTGCACAAAAAAAAATTATATTAAAGATAATAAGGTATTGAAAGGGATACGCCATATTAAATTGATTACGTGTCATAGACACGATAAAGTGATAGAAATAATTTATTATCTATAAAAGTGCAGTGTTATATATATATAATAATGTGAGTTAATTAGTTGGCAGTTTTATGCATTGTGCACGTGTCACATATAGATAATATGTAATATAAAATGCTTTCATATATTACACGCAGTAAAGCTTGTATTGTTGCTCGTAGGCACAGCCAAGGCGACGCTACGGCGACACACTTACATTTCAGAAATAATGCATAGTCAGTACTCCCCACCTGCGATTCAGCAATATTGTGTGGATGAGCGCCATGGTGTTTACGAACGTGTGCATGAGCGTAAGCTGCTAATCTGAAAATGGGCCATATGTTATAGCTACATACATTTAAGAGTTTCATTAGGTTTAACATTTTCATGCACTTCACTGATTTTAATGATAATATGGAATGGGATGAATTGATTACCATCTAAACAAGCAGTACGGTGATCCGGAAGCTTAGCCAACTTCCGTGGTACCAGACGTACCAGAGATACTCTGGACCAGTCTTTAATTTGATGTGTCGACCGTTGGAACAGATGTGAGAATAGATGACTTTAGTGGAATTATAAGGATTGACGGATTAGGAAATAGTACCAGTGTCACACCAACTTCAGGTGTGAGAGTCAAATACACAATATCACAATATATTGTTATCTGCTGCAGCTGGCGCCGACTCAATTGCCCCGTGCCATAATTGGAGACCCACCTCGCCCCCTCACCGCTCCTGGAAAGACGCGCTCATGGCTGCCCCCCCCCCCCCTTTTTCACACAATCCCGTGTATGCCAACAATGGCGAGACTTGCTGCCATCACAGACCTCCTCTCGCCTGCTAGAGTTTCCGATACGTTTAGTGACTATGCAAGAATGTTCAGGTGAGACTGGCTTGCGCCTCAGCCCTCCGCGACATATCATGTGAGTTGGGGAAGATTTTAGGTGGCGGCCTAAGACACTATATATACTGCCGCAACCCAGCGGCCGGTAGTCTTTGACAGAGGCCGCCTGGCGAGTGTGCGGTAGCGAAGAGAAGTGTGGACGACAACTGTAGATTGCGGGACAATGGCCAGTGAGGTGTTCGTGGCTTGAATGGAGGAGAGGGTGTGAAACCGACTAGTGAAGCCTACTGTGCATGAGGGCGCTTTGAGGACTCTAGAACATTGTGACTGGTGGGACATGGACTGAACTGAGGTGGGACTGAATGGAAGTGTAATACTGATTGGAAATATTTGAAATATCAAATATGGATATATAAATTATAAAATAGTTGAATAGGTTGATACACTGTCTATTGGGACTGATCTTTAATTATTAAATTTCATTGATTTCTTTGTCGTTATTATAAATTATATTAATTGGTGTCAATTGTGAACAGTAAGTGATTTAAATTTATAGTGAGAATTTTAGTTCAGAGAATTTTGCTGTAGTTATTGTAAATAAAATAAGCAAATTATAATTAGTTATTTTATTTTACTAAGACCACCATCCCTTAATGAACTTGGTACAGCCCACTTAATTTCTAGAGAGAGAAATTGTAACAATATCCATACATGCTAAGGCGATAGTAAGTTTTACTCGGGAGGTCAAATATTTTCTTGCTTGAGACGCAGGAAGCAGATCATATGGCAACGTAGTGAACCAACCAACATAGCCCACGGTGTTGCACATGAGTGCAAGACCCAAGGTATCCTTTCTTTTGTGCTCTCGAGGTGCTCCAGCCAAAAGGACGAGATGAGAGGATTATAGAAATGAATTGGACTTAGCTGTGGGTCCGGGGTTATTTAACAGTTAATTCATTGAAGGACTTTTACTGTGGGTCATGCTCATTACACAGTATGTAGCGCATTTACTAAGAGGTCACGTAGCAAAAGGGACTTCCTGAGAGTAAAATCATTGAGTGCAAATTTCCGCTCCTTGTATTTTATTGTTTTATGTTTTTGAAAGTGTTGAAATATATTATAGAAATTTGAGTGTTGTATGTCTATGATAGCGTTATACTAGAGTGTATTTTTATGTATGTGTTCAAACTAGTGTATAATATTGGTAATATTTAAATATTATTAAAAATATGCGCACACAGCACAATGAAGTAATTAAGTGATATATTAATAAAATTAATCAAATGTTTGTTGATGTTGAGAATGAAATTAATTATTAAGATATATATATACTGCATGAGAGATGAGTTTTTCACACATATTAAAAGGCACGGTACACCCCTACAAACATTAAATATGAAATAAATAAAATAAAAACTATAATATACTGTTTATATATATATAGTCGACTCTCGATTATCTGCGAATGGATTATACGCTTTGCAGCTTAACCACGGCATATTCAAAAAGATAAAAATAAATTTAAAAAAATCAACTCAAACACTGCCAGAACGACGTTATTTAATGAAACACACATCTTAAATAATGAAATTCGTAACATGTACTCTCTGAAAATAACTGTGGAATGAAATATTTTTGTTTATTGATGCAAATGCACATCAAATGTGTTCCCAATGGCGCAATGAGCTTAGTAATGCCACAAGACAGCAAACTGATAAAACCGCACAACTCGCTAGGCTAGCTGCCGCCACCTGCCATGTATAGACGGTCCCGGCGTGACCACCGCATTCCTTCTGTGTGTTAGATTTCCACGGTCAGTGTAGTTTTATCTTGCCAGTCAGTAGTTACGTTCGGTTTTGTTTTTGATCATTTTCAGCTGAAAAAGTCTGCAAAACGTAAACGTGTGCTTTTAAATTTACAGCAGAAGCTGGAAATTATTAATAAACTTGAAGGACCAAGTGTAATAAAACAGCTTTAATTTATATACAGAATGGGAAAAACAACAATTCGGGATATACGAAACAATAAATCCAAACTTATTGAGCTTGCGAGCAGTGCAGACTCGACAAGTGGATTGGCAAAAAGGAAAACAATGAAACTATCAACATACGCGGAACTAGATAAGGCTATGCTGGAGTGTTCTGACCATAAATGTGCCGCGGGAACGCCAATGTTGGGTTAAGTGTGTGAAACAAGCCCAATATTTTTTTGAAGAACTGGGAATAGAAGGCGAAACTTGTTTCCTACATAAAACAATGTTTTCCACACGCTGAAACAGCCGGCTGTATGCTGCACGCATTGGACAGTGTGGGAGGTGTGTGTGACACGGGCGACATGCAGTTCGCTTTGCACGTCTTTGTTTCTCCTCTCCAGGAGGGGGGGGGGGAGGTGGCCTGTTGCCTAGCAACCGAGTGACGTGAGCCTGCCTTCCCTCTTACGCAACTTCGGATTTCAGTATCACTCGGCGATAAACACAACACGCATCCTGCTGCGTTGTTTGTATTAATTGTAGCTGCACATTTCTTGTAATGTTCGTGAGAGAACTACCGTGATTACCCGCATATTTTACACACGTTATGCACCCGTTTTGTAAGTTAGAAATCAGGGGTGCATAAATTATGCATTTTTTTAATTTCTTGGTTTGTTAACAAATAATAGGATACGGAATTATGTGAGGCCGTAAAATATGCGCCTAAATACAGTAGTATGTCCAGGATAGGCTAGGTTTCATACTGAAACATTCAGTATTCAGTTACAACCATACGAAACTTAGTGTTGGAAAAACTGTATTTTCTCTTAGTATACAATTTATCTGCTGCAATTGTCCCCTTCATAATTGCGGATAATTGAGAGTCGAATGTATATAAGTAATATGGACAGAATAAATTAAGAAAATTTACTAATACAGTAATTATAAGTTCAAGTGCGGCCGAGAGAAATTGCAGCCAGTTGCATGAAATATCTTATCCATGGTAGTGACGTTGCAGGAAACAACACATCACCAGAGCCCAAGGTCTGTAAAAGATGAGGTTGGCTCAATCGCCTGCTGTCCGCCGAGTGGCTGCCTGCTTATGATGTAGCGTGCTGCCCTGAACCGAGCGCATGGCGCATGAGCAGAATATAAAGAAAAGAAAACCCTGATTACAACCAAACCATTAAAGATAATGGCACAAAACTTGTAGTGTTTACGAAGAAACATTACGGGACACCTATCGGAGTTCTTGTTTAAATTTATCTGATGCACTCCTCTCGCAATAAAATTAATTATTGCGCTGTTTTGTGTGGTCGTGTTATTATAGTTAAAATGTTCTTCAGTTATAAGTTAAGGTTTTGTAACCATATGAAATGCAGCTAAAAATTAAGATTGAAGGTCCTTGCTTAGTTAACAGTCGTAGACGTAACAGATTCGTAAAAACGAGCAAATTTCTTGTTTTCAAAATAGTGCGAGAATTCAGCGACATTTTACTAGCTAATGTAAGAATATCGAAACCGAAATGACTATGGCCATACATTTACAAGGGTGTTACTTTTAATACATTCATATACAGTAACAGAATGTGAAGAGGTAATTTTAGTTGAAATCAAATATCCTTCCGGGGAAATATTAACATGTTTTAAGAATATTGTGTATTTAAAATGTAGCTTTTTCAAGCAGAAAGACAAGACAGACACATAGAGACAGACACACTCAAGGAATGTATGTCCTAATTAAATAAAAACATAATAAAACACAATTGAGTTAACTCATAACATTTATTTAAAGTTACTTTTGAAGTGGATTAACAATAGTGTAACGCCAGCTTCATAAAATATTCTTGTGGTCTGCATTTGTAATTCAAGAGCAGTTACTATATTACTGCAACTTTGCTGGTAATCTGTCTCTAAAAAACGGCACTGTTAAAAATTTCCGTCATCTAACTGAAATTTTTATACAAATTTACCTTTTATGTACGCAAATCAGATACGTTACGATGGAAAACTGAACCAATTTCCGTACTTAACAAAATACGAAGCTATCTGTGATTGTCATAGCTTCGTGTGTTGGGAACAAACATTGCCAAGGATACACTAAGCCTTCTTAACCGCCGTAAAATGAAAAATGTTTGTACTTGTGCCTTTTAAAATAATTGCATCTCAAACGCTGTAATTTAAAACATCACAAGATAGCACAAACACTCTGTAACAGACGGTATCGCTTCAAACAATTCAACCATTCAAAGGATTGAAAATGTTTCTATTGTTTTAAATATTAACAACACTAATGAAGTATCCACATAGGAGTATGGTGGATGAGCAGGGCGCTAGGTTACGAACGTTTTTATTCATGTTAAAATTCCGCTTTAGGACAAAATTGACGTAAAATATTTCATCTATTTCTGTTACACAGTGCAGCATCCTTGTTTAGGCTATTTACTGTAAAGTGAGCACTTTTAAAAGCCCTCTCATTTGGAATAAGTGTCAATAAATGTGTGTTATTTTAGCCCAAGACGTTAACTTCCGAGTACGGTGGAATATATACACTGTATTTATTACTTAGATGGCAATATTTATTTGATAAGTTGGTTAAAGGATAAAAAATGGCAGAAAGAAATAAGTAACTAAGATCTCAAAAGTGCTCACTTTACTTACAGTGACAACAATAATGCCATTTTTATAAAACCACGTCGCTTGTCACTGTAAAATAATTTTTAATGTACACGGAAGGTTCTGTAAATTCAAGGAAAGTCCGTTACTGAAAAGATGTGTGTCCATAATATTACGGAGGTTTCTGGATACATTTTTACCAGTACTTTTCCGTAATTCTACTCAATACTTTAAATCTGGTAGTATTACTTCATTGCTCAATTCGAAAGAAAACAGTTCACGGTCAGTTTGGAATAAAAAACCAGAAGCAGAAAACAATAGTAAGAAACATCATTATGAGCCAGGAGTTGATGATAACAATTATAATGCTGCTGAAAGTTATTTTACTTTCTATTATAGCTGTCCAAATGATTTGGGAATAGTTAGATATTGATACCGGATATATTTGTCCTCCAAAATTTGTTTCAAAACACAAAATTTTTCTTTGAAGTGTTGAGAGCAGGTGTAAGATGTATCTGCGATGAATTTGTCTTCTCTTCTACATTTAAAGATCCATTCTGTTTTCCACGCATCCTTCTGAAATCGGAAATTTATGATAAGAAATTAAATTGCCGTGAAATTTAGTTTTATCTAAACTATAATTGTTGTAAACTGCAACCTCACACCTTGTACCTGGCATCATACAGTCTACTCAGACAACAGAAAACACGTGGCCATCATCAAAACAACAAATAGCTTGCTCACACAAGAACTAATGCCACGTGGAATGCAGGCCGGACTGACTGGGAGGGCTGCAGGCTACATCATGCCTCTGCCCCTCGCCACCCAGACCAAAATTCTATATGGCCCTTCTTGGGCCAACCTCCCCTTTACAGTCCTTGACCAGAGCCCACTAGGAAGGGGGAATGATGGTCGGAGAAACGCCGATCCAGCTGTCCACAAGGCGACGCATCATCAATGCTCGCCAGCAACAACACACACATAACAGCTGAGCTGCTTTAAATATTTACTTCCAGGTAACATTCAACATTTACTTTCACACAACAAAATACACCCTGGCCAGGTACATCACTCAGTTATTCAAATAAACCCATGTTACACAAAATGCTGGATACTTTATACTACAACATAATGTACACACATGTAAACATGATTTATTTGAGAAAAATGTTGAGCATATTGCAAGGCAAATATTAGAGCTCTATAAGAGTTTTAACAAGCCGGCGATCGACGAATAATATAATAACACATTATTTATTTTAAAATATAAAGTAAACAGACACCTTAAGTAAATGTTGCTAGCAAATATACATCATTCAATTTTTTTGTGAAATGAAGTGGTACCGCAATGAAAAAAGTAATAAAAAATATTTTTTTATATCATTGTTTATGCAAAATTGTTAATATGAAATAATCTTAGCAAATTATTGTTTGCTATAAGAAAGATTTATAATGTGAATACTGAAACAGAATATCTTGTATTATATAACACTGTCATAGAAGATCCATTGTTGTAGTTCAAAACATTATTATAATTAGTATTATCACGAAACATAGAAATGATACAAAACAAGGCTACCAATGCCTACAGATATAGTATATTACTTTTTATTTCTCACTAACTATATGAAGTAAAAATATTTATATTATGTTAAGACTGTAGATAGATACACAAGTGTTAAGCTTATAGTCTTATGAAAACAAATGGGGTTTATAGTATTAATATAGTTGTAAGTTAAATTAAGGATTCCTCTTAATCTTTCCTTGCGTATTGAAACATTGTTTTCTATTAAAGTTTTTGACATTTTCATAATTTTTATTATATTTTTATATGACCCTTAACATAAACATAATATACTACGTTTCTATGCAAACTCCATCTACATCCAACAATAATATAGTGGCCACATAGATTTTAAGAGTTAAATGTAGTAAACATATCATATGTTGTTATATGCTGTTTGTTGTGCGTTGTCATGGTATAAAATAAAATTTTTCTTTCAGCACAGGCATATAAGGGTATAAACAATTGTAACAGAGAGAACAATTTATTTTAATTTCATTCTACAACACACTATGTAATTGTTATTTGAAAACTAAATATTAAAATGTAAATGAACTCTTTAACTTTTGCAATTTTATTAATAATTCACACTTTCAAGCCACATATAATGTAGGGCATATGAAGCCTCAAAAAAGGCTGATGGGTAGGTCCTCACATCGCGTGCACAGCCGCGAATCGCGAACAAGACAGTTTGCGTCCCCTTGCAAAAGTGAAGTTCAAGGCCATCCGTCATGAGTACTCCGCACATGTGACGAGCTGCCTCTCCATGCCACGACGCCAGCGGCAGGTTCGCTTACATTTATCCTTTCATGTAACAGCTATCCCATCGAGCTTTAAATTATCATATCCATAGCGAAGATGAATACACCCAGTCCATTTTCTTACTGCGAGAAGAAGATGCAGTAACCAATCAATTGCCCAGGGCCAATAAATTCAAAATACCACTGCCCATTATGCATGTGAGGATACAGAGCTTATCAAAGGAAGGAGGTAATGTTATGTATAGCAACAGGCATGTTAGCCTTATTGTGGTAGCACAAACATATTGCGAAGAAGTAGAGCGAAGCCTTGAGTGCGTCTAAACAAAACCCACCGGGTAGGCCAAGCCCACCGATTATATTACAACTGGAAACACGGCGAACGAGGCTTTTGTCATCGTGACACTGTGTCAGCAAGACATCCAGAGATGGGGGCATGCCGTCCATCAACATGTGTCTAGTCTTCACCCTATGGCATCATGGACAAGGGGAAGTCGGACCAGAGTAGACTAGTCAGTGTGTCCATTTATATAAACAAGTAATTTAATAACGAATTACATTAATACCTAACACAATGTAACCAAGTACATGTAATGAGAGCTCGTTCAATTTAACAAGTAACTAATATTTTGTAACAAGTTGTAAAACATATTGTAACAAGATATAATTGATAGTGATTTAAATACACAGATGAAACTGAATATATCTGAGTTCACCACTGACTACCCCAACATGTACATTTAATATAAAGCATTTAGCACATTAAATTCATAAGCTTTTAAAAATGTAACACTAACCATGCTGTCTCTACACTCCTGACCATACAAGTAATGTTTAACTGACCGAAATGCCATGTAACCCCTATTGGCCACCTGTCAAACCTGCTCATGGGTTAGTTGCATTACGTGCCTCAGACACTCGCCTAAAGTGCAAACGGTAAACAGGTTGAAGGTTCCGCAAGATTAACCGTGTGTAACTGCATGATACGCAAAACTTTTTGTGAGCACTGTATATCTGAAAAATAATTACCATAAAACACACATAGTAATCTAAACAAATTTTGCCATCCTCTAATATATATTATAGATTTCTGGCCAAGATTAAATAGTGAGAATTTTAAATTGCATGTACACACACTCTTTCTAGTAACAGTTGTGTACAGAGGGAAATATGCATCTAGTAAGAAGAGATTACATTTTGTGCAGGGACGTGACCTGCTTACATTTCTGTAACAATGGCAATCATGAAAAAGAAACATCATCAGCCAGCAAGTAGTGTTACCAACCCTACAGCAGTAGTGAATAAAATTTGACAAACCAGTGCATGTGCAAACACTGTAGTGACAATGATAGGCAGTTGCCTACCTACCCATGAACACAATCATTACATTATGTTAGAAAATGTATCACTATGACATACGTACCTTGTCAGCATTGAACATATGAAGTAATCGATCTCTAGATGCTGATGCCAACAATCTGTGCCCAGACTCTGGTCTTGAGTATTGCAGTGTTAAAACTTCTGCATCGTGAGCTTCAATTAAACATAATTCTTCCATAGTATTCAAATCATGGATTCTATAATAAAAGTTATCAGAAAAATGACAAAACATAATTAAAAATTATAATACAATAGTAAACTAAAATGCATTTAAACATAATTTTGTAAAACTATTTAACAGGTTCTTAATTTAAAAATTAATCTGCATTTTAAGTATGACCATAAATCAGGCAAAACTTTATTTTCCAAAATTCAGACTCCTACTAAGAGATATATTAGATTATGTACTTATGATCTGATGGAGAGGCCCAGAAAATTATTATATCATACGACATTTGAATGAAAATACGAAAAATTAGCTAATATTAATACTATGTTATTATTACACATATTAGACAATTGTTCACAGTGGGTGAGATTAACATAAAAATTGCACTCACTGGTGAAATTACTAAATATTATTTGTAAAGATAAACAGTTATATGTTGAAAATAATACCTGTATGCATTTTTATGCCACTATAAAAAAATTAAATTTTGGTCCATTATTTTATCAAGATATCCATCCTTCACAAATCTGGATATACATCAGGCAATTTGTTACATTGGTGCCATAAATGGGAGGAATACCTTAATCATTAACCAAACTATAAATAAGTTTACAGAATAAGATATTCATCAGTATGAGAAAATTGTTGAAAAAGTAATAATATAAGTAAGTTGCAAAAATTAAAAGTAATTTGAGCAAGTATTGCAGTTAATGCTAATGAGGAAATTGTGTGCTGAACTGGAAGCACTGCCAGCATTGGGGGGGCTATGTAGTTGAATTGTTAATGTGAACTTAGGTGTACATCTCTTCAAAGATGATGTAAATAGTCAAATAAGTAGTGTGAATGAAACAGTAAATAGCCAATTAAAATTATGTTGTAAATAGTGCTAGTTGGAATATAAATAATCAAATAACTAACATAAATTATTTAGTCAATGAGAAAATAGTATTGATAAGACAACACGAAATTATGTAAAAAATAGAAATTAGATGGAAAAGATTGGAAGATAGAACTCACTAGTAAGTTACTGAATATAAGAATAGACTATGTAGACAAAAATGGACAGGGTGAGTGAAAGGATGGAGATGTGTTAGTTAAAGAGTGGGCAGAGACAGTACATGCGTAGACAGAGTAAGTGAAAGAGTTGACAGAGCCAGTTACAGAGTGAGCAATGTTGAGAATGAAAATAAAACAGGAGAAGAGTGTTTGAAGAAGTAATTGCATTAACTTTCTAGCAGTGTGGTAAACATGGTAGAAAAAATGAATCCATTATCACCAAACCAATAGAAATGAGGAAAAAGCCATAGATTGTAACCAATGCAGCAACTTCTGAAGGTGGCTGGCTGCACTGCAGACGAACAGCTAGATTACTACCTCGTGGCTGTACTAAGAGGCCCTGCACTGAGCATTCTACAATCCCTGCCAGAATGGTATCGACTGGAAAACTCCACAGTGGTGTCAAACTCAGAGCTTTGTTTTGGTCACCAATACCCGTGACACATCCAACATGTCCAACTGCAAAGCTATATCCAGCAACCGGGTGATGCACTGCAGGAGCAGGATGATATGTAGCTGTTCCATGTCTTCGGAGGGCATAAGGAGGCACTTTAAATGATCACAATCAGTTATTTCATTGATGCTATCACTGATATAGGTGCAGCAAGCGGTACACCTGGCTGTGCCTCACACAATGAAGAATGTCCTAGCTGGACACTGGAGGTGGAGTCTGCAAGACAGGTGTCAGTGACTTAATATCCAGTGCAGGCAAATGACAGCAGCATATGGACCATACTGAAGAAAATGTATACAATCATAAAGGACATTGCTTATAGAGTCTGCACTAAAGATCTTTATCACCATCTACCCAGGGAGCCAGAGTGTTGGTCATTGGATGGCCGGGGCCCCTGAGAGTCTACATTCCTTAAAAACATCACCAATAACATAAACAGAAATGGGAAAGGAGGCAACAAGAGGTAGGTGAGAATGCAACATCTTTGGGAAACTTAAACACACTGATCTTGAGGGGTGAATGTCTGTTATTTCTGGAGGGAAGTCCGCAATATACTTACATTACATATATAATATATAAAACAACAACTCGAATGCCATATCAGTGGTGGGGATTCTGAACTATGAAATAATGCCCTTTGTTAAATGTTCATCAATACAGGAGCAACCATATCAGTGTTAAGGCCATATATCCTCGGGTCTTCCCCCAACGGTTACATGACAGCATGGAACGAAGCTATTTGACTATAGTAGATAGAGATATCACTCCAGTTAGATGAACTAGAAGGGTGGAATTGAAGATAGCTGTCCTTAGCCTAATGCACTATATTGACATTGTGGAAATATTAGATGAATTTCTTTTGGGTCATGATGAATTATATACGCTGGGGTAAGGTATTGACATTAAACAAGGGGTGCTACGGGCACTCAATACCAAGTTGGTAGTATTGACACAGCAAGATCAACCCTCACCAATCAGCTGCCCATTGGTCTGTTGTCAGCCTCCTGTACTGCCAGCTTCTAGTGAAATTGTTATTGCAGACATAAATTAAGTAACATTTCTCAAACATTTAATCCTAACTGAACCATAAAGAAATATGGCATCCTACCAATGTCATTGTAGAAAGAACTTTGGAATTTTTTAACTCAGTTTACGAGTTAAGATAATTAATCATCCTGCACAACAGGGCTGTTCTAATTGAGGAGGGTGTCAATATAGGGGGTTGCAAGAAGATCTCACTGGTACTTCCAAATGTTCCTGAAGCTTTCAGACTGCAAATTATTAAATGCCTCTACCATAAACACTGGGGGAGCTGTGGGTGGGCGGGTGGGTGAGTGGGCGGGCGGGCGGGCGAGTGAGTGAGTGAGTGAAGAGATTTGGGCGGTTCTCAACAGCAAGGTCTTGAGAGCCGATGAGGGTGACTGAGGTGAACATAGAAAAGTGCCAGAATGATAGGGCAGGGGAAATGGGAATCCCCAAGAAAACCCACCGACCAGCGGCATCGTCCAGCATGATTCCCACATGATAAAATCCAGGAGTGACCTGACGGGGATTGAACTCATTTTGCCTTGGTGGGAGGTAGGTAAGCTAACCGCTCTGACACTGTGGCCCCAAACTGCTAGTAAGAATGAGAGAAAACTTTAACTGGCAATGAAAGATAGCTGTGTCAGAATTGCTGCAGAGAAATACGAATATTTTCTCCTATTGGGCAAATGAACTTGGAAGGATTAAATGTTGCATGTCATTGCACAAATAAAAGGGAAAACAGGTTCATAAAGCAATCACCAAGACAAATATTACTAGTTTCACATGAGGCAGTTGAGCGTATTCTCAATAAAATGACGGAAATACATGTGACAGATCCATAGGTCATTACATGGTTTTCTCCCTCTCTACTCGTTAAGAAGAAAGATGTCTCCATGAGAGTTTGTGTGGATTACCATAAGCTTAAAAACATGACAAATAAAGACTCTTATCCATTCCCAAGAATAGATGACACACTGGACAGCCTAGCAGGTTATAATAGTTTTCTACTCTGGATATAATGAGCATGAACTGGAAAAGTGAGGTGCCCCCACAGAACAGGAGAAGACAGTTTTTTGTATCCAAGGCAAAGAAACATGGCAATACAAATTTATGCCTTTTGGGCTATGAAACATTCCTGACAGCTCTAAAAATCTGTTGGCAAAATTCCTTTCCTTGGACACTTTGTCAGTACCATCTAGATGACATTGTGGTCACAGAAACAATATTTGATGAGCATCTAACACATTCAGACTATGCATTCCAGAAAGTGGCTGCCTAGCTAGAAACTGGTTCCTAACAAGTACCACCATTCTCAAAAGACAACAAATTTCTTGGGACACTGTAATGTCGGCCCATGGAAATGAAACAGTGTATTAAAAAAGATCAGCTAAATGAATCCACTTTGTACACAATACTAGAATGGAAAAAAGCTGGATGTGTCTAAAATGGGAGCAGGTATACAGTCTGAGCATGACAGTCATGGCATATTAGACACAGTGGAATTCTCTTGTTATGAAGAATAGCATGATTTAGAACTGGGTAAGTACTGATAGGGAACACATGCTTTCAGTTGGTCTTTTCAGAATACAGAATCCCCATAATCTTAAAGAACTGCATAATACAGCAGCCGGTGGACACTTGTGTAAATAAAACTCTTGAGAGAATGAAACTTAAGATTACACTGGCTAAATTGTAGGGGAAAGGTCACCTCCTAAACTACAATGTGGGATCCCCATTCAAAAGGATGGACGTAGATATTCTGAGCTCCATGTCTGCCATGGAGGGTAATCTATATCTACTGGTGGTTCAAGATTACTTTATTAGGTGGCCTGATGTCATTCTCCTACCAAACCAAGAAGCATGTATTGCATCTTATACATTTATTGAGCATGTTTTCTTGAATTTTGGAGTGCCAATAGAACTCTATTTGGATTAGGGACAAAATTTTGTAGTTGCTGTGTTTCTAGAGGTAACAAACATTCTGGGGATAAAGAAGATTAGGACTACAGTAATTTCAGTTTGAAAATGTTTGACAACGAACGCCAGGAAACCACTCCTAAGGGCAGGAAACCCTTGTGAAGATGGGGTTGTAAATATGAACTTTATTTAATTACACTGAAACCATGTGATATTAAGGGATGAATTTATGTAGGCATGCGAAACAATTCAGTCACTGTAAAGCACTGTAAAGTTTTCTAAAGCACTCAGGACACAGTCTTAGAGTATTTAGGTAAGAATCACTGCACCAACACATGATGAATTGCTAACGATTAAATATTCATGTAATTTCACACTGAGAGAGAGTGAGAGAGTGAGTGAGAGAGTGAGTGTGAGAGAGAGAGAGAGAGAGATGATGAGTGAGTGATGAGTGAGTGAGTGAGTGAGTGAGTGAGTGAGTGAGTGAGTGAGTGAGTGAGTGAGTGAGTGAGTGAGTGAGTGAGTGAGTGAGTGAGTGAGTGATGTGAGTGAGTGAGTGAGTGAGTGAGTGAGTGAGTGAGTGAGTGAGTGAGTGATGTGAGTGAGTGAGTGAGTGAGTGAGTGAGTGAGTGAGTGAGTGAGTGAGTGAGTGAGTGAGTGAGTGAGTGAGTGAGTGAGTGAGTGAGTGATGAGTGAGTGAGTGAGTGAGGGTGAGTGAGTGAGTGAGTGAGTGAGTGAGTGAGTGAGTGAGTGATGTGAGTGAGTGAGTGAGTGAGTGAGTGAGTGAGTGAGTGAGTGAGTGAGTGGTGAGTGAGGTGAGTGAGTGAGTGAGTGAGTGAGTGAGTGAGTGAGTGAGTGAGTGAGTGAGTGAGTGAGTGAGTGAGTGAGTGAGTGAGTGAGTGAGTGAGGTGAGTGAGTGAGTGAGTGAGTGAGTGAGTGAGTGAGTGAGTGAGTAGTGAGTGAGTGAGTGAGTGAGTGAGTGTGATGAGTGAGTGAGTGAGTGAGTGAGTGAGTGAGTGAGTGAGTGAGTGAGTGAGTGAGTGAGTGAGTGAGTGAGTGAGTGAGTGAGTGAGTGAGTGAGTGAGTGAGTGAGTGAGTGAGTGAGTGAGTGAGTGAGTGAGTGAGTGAGTGAGTGAGTGAGTGAGTGAGTGAGTGAGTGAGTGAGTGAGTGAGTGAGTGAGTGAGTGAGTGAGTGAGTGAGTGAGTGAGTGAGTGAGTGAGTGAGTGAGTGAGTGAGTGAGTGAGTGAGTGAGTGAGTGAGTGAGTGAGTGAGTGAGTGAGTGAGTGGTGAGTGAGTGAGTGGAGTGAGTGAGTGAGTGAGTGAGTGAGTGAGTGAGTGAGTGAGTGAGTGAGTGAGTGAGTGAGTGAGTGAGTGAGTGAGAGTGAGTGAGTGAGTGAGTGAGTGAGTGTGAGTGAGTGAGTGAGTGAGTGAGTGAGTGAGTGAGTGAGTGAGTGAGTGGAGTGAGTGAGGATGAGTGAGTGAGTGGTGAGTGAGTGAGTGAGTGAGTGAGTGAGTGAGTGAGTGAGTGAGTGAGTGAGTGATGAGTGAGTGAGTGAGTGGAGTGAGTGAGTGGTGAGTGGAGTGAGTGAGTGAGTGAGGTGAGTGAGTGAGTGAGTGAGTGAGTGAGTGAGTGAGTGAGTGAGTGGAGTGAGTGAGGTGTGAGTGAGTGGAGTGAGTGAGTGTGAGTGAGTGAGTGAGTGGTGAGTGAGTGAGTGAGTGAGTGAGTGGAGTGAGTGAGTGAGTGAGTGAGTGAGTGAGTGAGTGAGTGAGTGAGTGAGTGAGTGAGTGAGTGAGTGAGTGAGTGAGTGAGTGAGTGAGTGAGTGAGTGAGTGAGTGAGTGAGTGAGTGATGGTGAGTGAGTGAGTGAGTGAGTGAGTGAGTGAGTGAGTGAGTGAGTGAGTGAGTGGAGTGAGTGAGTGAGTGAGTGAGTGAGTGAGTGAGTGAGTGAGTGAGTGAGTGAGTGAGTGAGTGGTGAGTGAGGTGAGTGAGTGAGTGAGTGAGTGAGTGAGTGAGTGAGTGAGTGAGTGATGTGAGTGAGTGAGTGAGTGAGTGAGTGAGTGGAGTGAGTGAGTGAGTGGAGTGAGTGGGAGTGAGTGAGTGAGTGAGTGAGTGAGTGAGTGAGTGAGTGAGTGAGTGAGTGAGTGAGTGAGTGAGTGAGTGAGTGGTGAGTGAGTGAGTGAGTGAGTGAGTGAGTGATGGTGAGTGAGTGAGTGAGTGAGTGAGTGAGTGAGTGAGTGAGTGAGTGAGTGAGTGAGTGAGTGAGTGAGTGAGTGAGTGAGTGAGTGGTAGTGAGTGAGTGAGTGAGTGAGTGATGTGAGTGAGTGAGTGAGTGAGTGAGTGGAGTGAGTGAGTGAGTGAGTGAGTGAGTGAGTGAGTGAGTGAGTGAGTGAGTGAGGTGAGTGAGTGAGTGAGTGAGTGGTGTGAGTGAGTGAGTGAGTGAGTGAGTGAGTAGTGAGTGAGTGTGAGTGAGTGAGTGAGTGAGTGTGAGTGATGAGTGATGAGTGATGAGTGAGTGAGAGTGTGTAGAGTGTGAGAGTGAAGGTGAGTGAGTGAGTGTGTGAGAGTGGTGAGTGTGTGAGTGAGTGTGTGTGGAGTTTAGTGGAGTGAGTGTGAGTGAGTGAGTGAGAGTGAGTGTGGTGTGTGTGTGTGTTTATTTCTTGTATGTAAGATCTATATGGAAAACATTTTTCAAGAGTTTTGTATAAATATAATTTTTTCACCTTACATGTTGCATTATAAGAATTGTTTAGTTTTCCTGGGGATGATTATCATATATGACAATTTTAACCTTATATGTTACTTACATCATGAAAAGTATGGAGATTTAGGTAGTTACTTCATTCTGTTTGTGTATGTTTACATTTAATGGATGGTAAAAGTGAATTTTTAGGTAATTTTACATGCATAGCATATAGCCTCTACACGAAACAATAGTGTTTGAGATAGTATACACACCATCTAAGTCTGGTAGGGGAGAGTCCTCTAGTACCAGACACATGAGAGTTAATGAAAATCCCGACAGATAGCAGCATCATGCAGGATGTATCTGAAAGGTTCCTCCAAGTACCAAAAAGCACCACCAGAGTGTGCATGTTACTCAAGCTGTTAACACAGTACACACTTTTTTGTGATTTTCGTTGTTTGTGTACATGCCTCACGTAAGATTTAGCAGAGCAGTGTGTTAAATTAGTTCAGTGCATTGTGCTTATTCTTTGTACTGATCGTAGGTGTGATTTTAATAATATTTTCCCGGAGTACTGACTTAAAATTATTAATAATTATTTAATGGCGGAAACTTTTGTAGTAGTATGTCCATCCGGTAGCACTGGATGGTCTATGTCCTGTAGTATCGGACACATAGGTAACCAGTGTACATTAGAGTAGCCTTGTCTAAAATAAGCTTCGTCTGCGAGCATGTTTTTGCCCCATCTGTGGACATATTCGAAGATGACTCATACAGAGCACACTGTTGCGGTAGTAGAGGTGTAAGAACATACAATTGTAATGTCTGGAAACAAAGATTTCAGAAGTGGAAACAGAGTGCAATTAATCCATAAATTTTATCATTATTTTGTGTAAATGTAATTCTAATCAACACATTCACAATTGAAAGTTATTTAAAAACAAAAACTGCACATTTTATATATATATGACTTTAACTTATTAAGAGTTCACATTGAAATTAATAATTTCGAATATTTATTGCTTTATTGTAATGAAATACAAAAATTCAAGCCTATTTCTGACAAGGCTACTGTCGGACACATTAGCAACTCTTTTTCTATTTTCAGACGTATAAGAAATAAGTTTTCTCTGTTTGCAGATTGCATCACTAAAATAAACAATGTCCGCAATTAATAAAAAAGTGCAGACCAGGGGCACATGGTCTGAAGACGACATGAAGCTTGCTGTGAACAGTGTACTGTCTGGTAATCTCAGTGTGAGGGAAGCTGCTAAAACTTTTAGTGTCCCAAAGAGTACTTTGCAGGACCGAGTAATAAAAATTAAGAGTGGTGGGAAAGTTCAGACTGAACCGAAACTAGGGCAATTTGAGTGGATATTTTCAGAGAGTTACAAGGAGCATTTAGTTGCCCATATCAAGCAATTGGATGACATGCTCATGCCTCTCACCAGGAAAGAGTTCCTGAAGTTCCAGTGGGCTTCAATAAGCCATAATTTGTATTTTTTAATAAGCTAGGTGAATTCATGGAGACTAATTTTTTTCAGCCATCTAGTATTTACAATGCGGATGAGACGGGAATCTCTACTGTCCATAAAAACACCAAAGTGATTTCACTGAAGGGGAAAAGACAATGTGAGAAACTAACTTCTGGAGAGAGAGGTCGCAATGTGACGCGTATGTTCTGCACGAGTGCCATTTGGCAATTTATTCCACCTCTGTTTATCATTCCTCTACAGAAAACAAATGAGAGTTATGGAGTCGCTCAAGCAAATGGCTGGATGAATGCAGACTTTTTTTGGCATGGTTGAAGCACTTCGCTATGCATGCACATCCGTCAGAGCAAAGTCCTGTGCTTCTAATCCTTGATGACCACTGCAAACATAAGGAATTGGAGGTCATTTTATTTGCAAGATCCAGCACATCCACATGATGTTAACACCTCCCCACACAACTCATAAGCTGCAGCCTCTCGACAGGTCATTTATGAAACCTTTTAAAGGGGCATATTCGGAAGCATGGTCCTCGTGGTTACGGAAGAATCCAGGACTACGCATAAATGAATACAACATTGCAGAGTTGGCATGTACAGCGTACACCAAAGTATGTCGCCTGCAGATTGCTCAAAAAGGATTCTCTTGCATAGGCATCCATCCATTAAACTCCGGCATCTTCTCAGATTTGGATTTTCTGCCTTCTAAAATGACAGATGTGGGAAACCCATCAGTCAGCCAAAAAACTGGACGTGATGTCATGCAGTTTCACAGGCCTACCACGCAAGCCAGTGTGGAACCAACTTCAGGTCCAAGTGGGCTTTATGAGCCTCGGGAAATGTTAGAAAAAATCTCACCGGTTCCAGATGCTAGCAAACGTAGACTCCAGTGTAGGAAAAGGAAGGCACAGAGAAGTGAGATTCTTACGTCGACTCCATTTAAGGGAATGTTGCAGGCCTAGCACTATGAAATGTTGAGAAGGAAACAAGAAAGTGCTTCAAGTGCAAGAAACCTCTCAAATTTGATGATGCAACAGTGACAAAATCTAATGAAAAAGAAACTGTCTGTATATTGTGCAAGGAAAATTTTCAGGAAGACTGGATCCAGTATCATAAATGTAAAGAATGGGCACATGAAAACTGTGCAAACATTGAAGGAGCGCCATTATTTTATAAATGTGACAGATTTCTTTGAACACTGGACTTGATCTGTGCGGAGATTTAACATGTGTGTGAAGATACAGGCCTAAATATGTCAAACTCTTTGGAAAAATAATGCATGTTTTATTATTATAGATCACATTGATAATGGGTTGTCTGCTAATATAATATTAAGAATTTTAAGTAGCAGAATTTTCACCACATTTTAGAAATTACAAAATTAAATTTTAAAAGTCAATTTTATATATTTACACTATTTTTACAGTTGCATATGGAACCCCATAATATGTTCATGCCCTTTTAACAGCAAAATAATATAATATTAGCTATTTTACAAACAGAACCTTTAATATTTGGAGGAAATTTGTAACTGTCCGGTACTATATACCATTCTTGATAAGAGGGAAAAAAAAAGCCAAATTTTTAGTTCAATATACAAATTAGCCATGTCACATTTTTTATTTGTTGTATCAGAACTATTGTTGCATGGGTACTAGAGGATATTGGACATGTATAACTTTATGAAAATATGCATACATTGGAGCACAACAGACAAAAAATACAAACTGTCTGGGGCTAGGGGACTGTCCCCTATGGTTATAAGTTAATATACATTGATATTTTGAAGAGTATGTCGATGTGGGAAAATGTTCTCATGAACAATATTGTCGCAGTAAGCCTATTATGTTTCTACAACGTTGTTTCAAATGTTAGTGTTTGATAGTGGTGGTATTGAAAGTATATATTTGTGGTTATTTCTGTATTATTATAAATAATGTTTTAAGGATGTAATATATATGAATGGGGAGACAGTTTTTATTCTTTATACAAAGGTTTCAAAGATTGCATATACACTTTTGTGTGTATTTCAACTAAAAGTTCTTGTGAGGGTATAATGTTTTGAGCATAAGATGTTAATAGCAAGAGATGAATTCTGAATTTTGGGTATAGAAACCATTTTAAAAAATACAGATTAGTAGTGTATGTCACTAATGTTCACGACTTGTGGTTTGTCGTAATGCAACATAATTATAAAGTTAAGAAAGATTAACGAAAATTTGTTGGTTATGGAAATTTGATATATGTAAAAACGGATATTTACTTTTTACATTAGCAATATTGGTTCACATGTTAATGAGAATTGTCGTGTAATGGGTTTTAATATATTTTTAATATAAGTATATAAAAAGATAGAAAGAAATAGTTTAAAAATAGACTTTTTATACTTTTTTTTATAGTTTCATCAAATATGTTTACGGAAATTTTAATAGTAACATTGTGATAAAGTTTACATGTGTGTATATATATATATGCGAGGCAAGTGATGTTGGAGATCGCTACATCCCTCTGTTCGTATAGACTGTTGACAAAACGATCTGTGTCAGTCATTTTCCTGTTGAGACATTTGCATGGGGTGGTGTCTCTTGGACAAGTGGTATAGGAATGATGAGTGTTTCAAAAAAGCTTTATAATTACAAGGTCGCACTGTGGAATGTTGTTTACGCAGGCAGATCACCGCGGGCGGGTTGCTACTGCTCTCCTGTGCAGGTCGGTTGGCCGTCCTCATGTCTACCATTCAAGAGATCATCTCTACAGTGTGGTATAAATGCTATCCTCTCGGGAAGATTGCTAGAGATACATACACTCGCTCTTGTTTTTTAAACTCTTCTATCTGATGGCCTGGATGTTATTTATACCATATTAAGTAAAAATTGACATGCATTTAGTAAAACAGTATACGCATATTCACCAAGTCGGGATTTTAAGCATAGAATGTGATATTATAAATGTAAATACCATTGTAATGTTTGAAGTAGAAATATCTCACATATGTTTTAACTTTTCCGGGGTTTGAACCACTAACTCATCCATTACAAAACTTAGTTTCTATGAGAGATAAAGCAAGGGTTTAAATCATAGTTGTCCACAATGGAAATTTCTAAGATTCTTGGTTGATTAGTAAATGTATGGGAAATAAGGTAAACACAGAAAATTTTTTACTTTCAACACAAAACGATAACGTTTAATTTGGTTTTCAAAGCATATCTCGCAGAAAGTGTGTTTTTAGCTAGTGTAAGGGTTTTAGTGTTTTTTTTTATGAAAATGCTAAAGAAATTATTTTTGAAAAAGAATTTTTAATATTGGTATGCTTTACTTAGGTATATGTTTAATGCAGTTTGTGATATTGTAAACACGAAGACAATGTTTGTGTATCCTTCCCAGTCAAAGCACTCAACTATATATTTTTGGAGTCGTGGAGAAAGTTGTTTTCGTGATGAGTGATGACGACAGACTGGTGTAGGAAGTGTGGGTACATTTAGGTTGTTCTTTGTCATTTGATAACCTGTGGCAAAGTTGGTAAAGTTACTACAGAAGCGATGATCACTGCACTAGAGTTGTAGACAGATTGAGATAGGAAATGGAAAGGGATATTATTTAAGTGTTTGTTCTGTAGTCTGTTTGATAATTACAATATGGTATTCATATAATTTATACATAATATAAAAACTTTGGTCAGTTGGAAGTGAGGACTGGTTCAAGTAGGATGTGTAATTGGGGTGAAATTATTCTTGGTGTTTGTTTATTAAGTAAATGTTAATTATGCATATTAATTAATTATGTTAATAACCTCTAAGTATCCTTGACGATATATGAAACAAGGAGTATCTCCTAAATTTTTCAGTTGTCGTCCAAACTCGTTCGTTTTGTTTCATCGGCTGATCAGTAATTGGTTTCAGCTCAATAAGCACATACTACTTGTATGTGGATAATCATTATGCAAATACTCTAGATAATTTACTTGTTACGTGACTTAAAATAGCTAATTATCCTCTATGGTTGTTGAATAATACGTAAATACTATTTGTGCATCGTTATTTCATTACGTTTAAATAATCTAGCTAGTTAGTTAATATTATTTATTAAGCAACTTCAGTACATATATGTATGCTAGAAGGGTGATGAAGCCGGTTATCAAGTATCCCGATGTAAGCCTATACCGCTTCCCTAGGATAACATTCTAGACAAATTTTTTTTAAGGTTTTTGAAAATGTTCTTTAGGTGTTTTATCCACAAAAGATTAACCTACGCAGATAACAACTAATCACAACGTTCTTTGGAAGCGTGTGAGAACTTATCAGCCATTCACAACACAGTCTTCATAGAATAAATATAAAAAATAAAATGTTGGAAGCATTCCGACTTGTTAGGATTTGCATTGACTTGCTTGATGTGATGTCATCATGCATTTGATGGGATTCCATTATATCGCCTTGGTGTAAAGTCTAAGAATATATGCAATCTCAGGTCATTCACGAGCTGGCTGTCTTAGGAAGAGGGCATGGTTATGCAAGTGAGTATGGAGTTGGTGTTTACGCAACATATAGATTATGCAAGTGTACGAATATTCAATGCTGATTACACAAGTGTGTATGTAGCCATTGCATTATTACATATTCTAATTACATAATCTAATTACACGCAAACATTCTCTCCTCTACGCAGCAACTGCTTTCCCCCTCGAACCTCATCACTTGAGAAGAGGTGTCCGAAGGGATAGCATCTCAGTCTCTCTCCGGCAGGCTGAGTCAACATATGTACTTGGTATGTAACTACCCTCGATGGAGACTCGAACCAGAGATTACCTACTCACCCCTTCCCCTTCCAACGTAGTTGTTATGTAATTTAAAATATTTTCTTTGCCTTGAGGGGGACTCAAAGTAAGGTCCAACACCTTAACCCTAGACCCCCCCTCCCCATTACTTAGTATATTTGTGAATAAAAAAAAAAAATAATTTTTGGCATGAGAGGGGCTCAAACTGAGGTCCGACAACTTAACCCTAGACCCCCTCACCCATACTTAGTCAACTTGTGAATAAAAACATTGTTTTTTTCCTTGAGGGAGACTCAACCGAGGTCCAACACCATAAACCTATACACCGTAGTGCCTGTCTGCACTACAGGGGCAGAGGGGGTAAAAATCATTGATATATGCGAATGGACTTCAGTCAAGAGCTCGCTCATGCATTTCCCTATGCAACTGCATTTCCCCCTCCAAAATCATGTGTTGGCCACATCAGTCTCTCCCTCCAACGATCAACGAGTCAACACATCTTATTAACTGTGCCAAAACAAAAAATAATTAAGTATCCTGTCCAGGTATTGAACTCGGTACCATTACACTTCTCGTTCATCAGAGCTACTCACTCTGGTGGCTCCCCAGCCCACAACATCCACCCAAAAAAACTAATTAAACCTCCGGTAGTTCCACAGGGGGAGGGGGACAGGGAGAGGCTGGTGGGGTGTGTGGAAGTGCATACTACTCCACTTCTCAGTTGAGGCGTGGCAATCGGTGGGTGAATATGTGTTATGCAGGTGCGCAAAAAAAGTAACCTGTCCGGGAATCAAACCCAGTACTAATCCACCCACTGGCAATTCCACACAGCCCGAGGGGGTTAGGAAAACAATTTAATGCCCTGTCAGAGAATTGAACCCCATAGAGATCAAAAAAAAAAATTTAATGTCCTAACCAGGAATCAAACCCCAACTAAAAAAAAAAAAAATGTCCTGTCCAGGAATTAAACCATGTATCAATCCCAAATTTAAAAAAATTAAGTTCCTTGGCTGGGAATCGAACCCAGTACTCCAAAAAATACCCTCACTGGGAATTGAACCGGAAGTACATTGCACTGGAAGTGCATGTGCAAAAATTTACTTTTCAAGATCATGCATGTGCAAAAAATGCTCTTGCAGTGGAAGTGCATGTGCATTGGGACCGAAGGTCAAAGTTATCTCAGAGTCCTTCGATGCCACTACTGCCTTGTCATTGAATTGTGCCCAGCAGCTGATACTTGCTCAATCATCCGTGAAGCAATGCTCAAGGCATGATGCAAATTCTGGCCAAGGTTTGTCAAATCTCTGCCATATACGCCAACAATCATGCACCTCAAATCTCATTTGTTTTTGCTCTGTCCACTCGTCCATCAGCACTCCGTGTTTCACCAACCTGTCTTTGCACTGTCACACAAACTGCAGCAAACCCTAATTTTGCCTCCCAGTAAACTCAGGCAAGGAGAGTTTAGTGGGTGTTTTAACTGCCTGCAGCCAGGCCAGTATGCAATCTACCATTCACATATGCAGATTATACACTGTCCCATTTCTGCTTATCAATCCTCTCTCTCCTCCCACAGCCATCAACTCCGTTATCAGTGGTTTCACTTCCCATTGTTGTTCTCCCCAATGTACATTGCCATATATTTCCCGCTCCATAGCCTCGCGGCCAGATGTCTCTGTTCTGTCACATGAAGACACCCATTAGCATGTTCAAATCCCTCATTCTGTGATATCATGCACACATTTTCTGGCTGGACCACACATCCATTGCCATTATTCACTCTTCTTGGATGCATTGGATTGCTGGCCTTTCATCTGCAGGTGTTTGGTGGGTCTCGAATGCATCCTTGTGAATTTGCACATCCACATCTAGCACCATGTCCAGCTCTGTCCATTACTGTCCAGACCAAGAAGTTGTCAGTTTCTCCGTGCACTGCACAATCATACCTGCTGAACACATGTTAATCTTTGCATCAATTTGCCCCACACTGGGCACAACTTGTTGCCATCCGAGGTGGTCGGGTGGTCTGACCATGTGCCCGCCACTCAAATAAGATGAAAGCAATTAAAATTTTGGCACCAGTTAGCCTCTGCCGACTAACATAACTATGAGCATCACTTCTCAGGGTAATATTCAACATTTGGCCCACGCGGCTGGCGGGCACGAACAATTAATTATATTACTTTCAGCAACACTTGCTATCAGGAAACAATACACACCCAAGATGATGGACTTACACTTTCCTTGTGAGCCAAGGATATTTTTGAGAAGAAAGATCTTAAAGTTATCTGGGCACTGAACTTAACTGGCTGCAATCAAATAGTCATCCAAGCCCCTTCGAATACTTCCCAGTTCTTGCAGGTCATGGGGCTTTCCAGATTGAGACTGTTTGGCAGATTTACAATGAGTCCAGCCATGTCAAGTATGGTACAATCTGCCCACAACAAGGTAATAAATAAATATAACTGCCCATAACTATTAAATAATATTAAAGGTTCCACAAATGATTACCACCTAATCAATAACATATAGAAAATTCCATGTACAAACCATATATTTGTATGTGAAATAAAGCAGACTATATAATAAATTATATGTGAAAATTTTAAATAAAGGTTTCTATCAAAAATCCACTCAACTGCACCATGTTTTACTTAGGGCATGTCAAGGGATGATTCATAATAAAGGATTATGCTGCCAATTTTTACTCTACTTTAAAAACCACACATTGTACATAACCACCATTATATGTGACTGCTTTCCTCATACACACATATACAACATTGCTAATATTTACAAACAAGACCACTAGTCTACAACACTATGATTGCAAAAATTACTGTTAATGGGGTGTATTTCATTTACATTTCCTGGATGATGTTTAAAATCAGCTTATTTTTCAAATGGGCTGAGTAGCAGCATAAAGACGCAAGCTCAAAACTTTACAACTAGCTGGCCCACTGTCACACACTGTATTACTTTAATGTCATATGTGTATTGGCAGTCTACTAAGTTTTTGTAAGAAGTGACACATAAGGGATAGTGTATGCAAAATGAAACCATGTATTTCTAACATTACAAAAACTTATAATAAATTAAAAGGATAAAATGAGTGAGAAGGCCCACCAAAGCATATTTTTTGAGAAAACAGGAAACCACTGTTATTAGAGTTTTTGTAATAGCTGACAAAATGGTTTACAATGAAAACGTTTATAATTGAAACCATGTTTCACAAATCCCTGAGTGATGTATTACTGTAGTAAGCTAGTACCATAATTAATTTTGTTAATGGTAAATGGAATAAAATACAGATGGAGAATTATGCGTGAAAGCTTAGACTAAAAATAGTCTCATTACCCACATATCTTTTATTTGTGACTCCAGAACTATTTAAATTTTCCTTTTATACTAGTGAAAAAGAGATGCACTGGAGAGAAAAAGTTTTAATTTTTTCCCACTATCGATATTTTACTACATTTTTTCTATCCAATTAAAAACATACATCATCTACAAAAGTTCTTGAGGAGACTCAGCAATGGGAAAGAGAGGCAATGGCTGCTACAGAGTGGAATGGGTGATTTTGGTGGAAGAGGAAAGGAAAGAAGAAGTGATGTCACTACCATTGAAAGACTGGCAATGACAAAGATGGTTGTCAGATGAACAGACTTCTATAGTGTGTGAAAATCCATGCAGCTGCCAATTCTCATTTTCTTTCAATGACACATAGGCTACATTTTACACTACAATACAGCAGCACTCCCAATGCAGAAATCTTAATGTATGATTTACTACATCAGCTGATTATATATAATTGTGCATTATCTGTGGCATTTCCCCCTCAAATACTGTGGATTATAGGTAACTGACTGACCAAAAGTAAAATCACCACAATACTCATAGTAAAAACCTATAAAAATGTAACTTACCTTATGTTCCCCATACGATCACCAGATGCCAAATGCTGGCCATCTGGACTTACACAAAGCGAACGCACTCCATTACGACTGTCATATGTTGTAGCATCATTTTTTTCCAAATTATCAGCCAAATCTTGATTTTTTATGAAGCTCAAGGATGAGTCAACATAAACAATCTTCAACAGATCCTGAAAATTTTACAAAAATATCAAGACATATAAATAACGATAAATAAGGATAAAAAATGTATAAATGGCATACAATTCTTTTTCACTACAATGGTAGATTAATAGGAAACAAGCATGCAATTGGCACTCAATCAATTTTATCAGGGAGGATCTAAGGTACACAATTGAGTTATTGAAAACTTTTGAACTGTCCCTAATCAGAAAATCACTTACTTCAATAAGTATACAAGAGCAGTTCTATGCACTGTCAGCTTTTGTAGATAATTCCTTAATCACAATTTAAGGAAATTATTGTGAACACAAAAAGAGTTTAAACTACTCCATACCACGAAAATGTAAGACCCATAACAACTAAGTCACTAAATATGTATGTAGCTCAGTAACAGCTAACTCAAAAATTATTCTAGAAAATACAAGTTTTTAGCACCAAAAAATTGATCTATTTGTCTGATTCAAACTGGGAATTTCCACCCATAAAGCATATTGTATAATGTAGTCAACCAAATTGCTCAATGGCCAGTTGTTATTTCTGAGAAATTTCTTTTAAATTTATAATTAGAAAAATGTTATCCTAAGTTGTGGTTGCTAGAAATACCTAGGGATTCAAAGTATTTATTGAATAAAAATGTTTTTCTTAATCTCCCATACTTTTACATTATACGTTTCCCTGAGATGTAAGATTTAATATGAGGCTGTACAAGCATACACATACGATAGCCTATGAATTTTAGTGTTTGAACCAGAAGAAACTAATATAAAGATGCCAAATTTTAATCGTTAGGCCCCTTACACATGTGTGACTTTAAGTTGCGACAAAATGTTGATGGCTTGATGCTGATTACCCACATTTAGTATTAGCTGCAATGGGAAGTTGCTGAACTCTTTGAAGATGAGCGTTTCGCCAGCAACAGAACAATGACTGTTGCCAGCTATCGCTGATCCCGTCCACTGACGACAGTCGGACCACTGCATTTTCCTTTTCACACACGCGACTTGGTAGCAATTTCTTGGCCAACAATTTCCCCTCTCCTCATCCCCGCCCCACCGGCATTCACAAACCCCTCCAGCATGGTGATGCAGGCCAACTCCAACTAGTAATTTCCTCTGTGTGCTTAGTGTGTACTTGTGGAATACGATGGAGCATTTCAATACACATAGTTTCATAGTGGAGATATATGAAAAACCTGCAATTTAGAACCATAGAAATGATGACTATAGCAACTGAATGGAGAAGATGAAAGAGTGGGAGAAGATTTCAATACAATGTCAAACATTAAATTCATAATTTATCAATTTATAATAAAGTGAACTATTTGAAATAATATTTGTGTCTGAAGATCTTCTAAAGAGTCAGATGTAGATTACGAGGAGCCGCCATGTTGTGTCATCCATGACACATTTCCGAAGATCCATCCAGCTCACCCCACTCCACTCATCTATGCTCATTCCGCCATCTTGAGTTTTTATTCGTCATTTGTCTATACATTACCATCTTGGTAGCTGACGACTATCTTGGTAGGCGACCACCATCTTGGTAGACATTAACAATCCGCAATATTGGAAGCCAATGACCATGACCCTGAGCCATTGACCTTGAAAACAAAAAACTCGTGAAAATGCATAAAAGTCAGCAAGCAAATGTGTTATATTACATACTACTATCATATTAGATGCAGACTACCTTGACCCCACAACCTTGAATAATATTTACGTGTGTGATAAGTATAGTCCCAGTGTGAAAAATCCATACAAGTCAGCAAGTATAATACATAACAGACTACTACTGCCATTTAGATGCATACGAACACAAAAACTCAAGAAAATCTACAAAAATTAGCAAGCATAATACATAACAGACTACAACCGCCATTATAAACCCATTGTGTCGTCAATCTCATTCTAAAATGCTTATAAAATTTCAGTCTTTGTCTGTAATCTTCTCCACATTTTTGTAAAGATCTTGTTCAGTATCAGGCTTTATAACTGTAATATAATGTCTCATTTTTACACTGGTGATTCTAAACTGGTCAGGTGACATGGTACATGAAGGAAGATGAAAATGATGCATATGACCTTGGCATACGTTACTGAAAGTCTGTCTCATGGGGAATGAATTTGATAATGCATTTGTAATTTTCCAAGGTCATTCCAATAACCTTTATCACACCTGAATTTTTGATTTTCACAGTTCCGTTGGGCTGTGTGATATGTCTCGGACCCAATGGCTTCATTAGAAAGTGGGCATCATAATTCTGCAGATTATGAAATACAGCTACAAGTTGGTTTTCTTAAGTCTCGGCCTCTGATTGCACCCGTCAAATGATTACGATCAATTACAAAAGCCTTGCCGAGCGGCTTATTACATATGTGACAGCTTGTCTAAGCTATAAGCATAGCTCTCTCAGCTATTGTCATTGGCTTCATGGGAACATTTATGCTGTACCTATCAACAACCCACTTTGTCAATTCAACTAATTTATCAACCATTTTGTACATGCAATCTTCACCCACAAACTAAGCGAGGTAACACAGTGGTAACACACTGGACTTGCATTCGGGAGGACCAGGGTTCGATTATCGGTCTACCCATCCTGATTTCAGTTTGCCATAGTTTTCCAAAATCACTCCAGGCAAATGCTGGGATGGGTCCCAAAAAAAGGCCATAGCCAATTGCTTCCAAATCCTTCCTCAATCCCTCTTCCCTGTGCAACTTGCACCGCCTCTAAAGACCTCGCTGTCGACCAGACGTTAAGCCAAATTACCTACCTACCTACCTACCTTCACCCACAAATTCATGGTACTGTGACAAACTGGAATAGTAACCACACACGTGCAAAATGCTACAAGCATATGGGACATGCTTGTTTATGGTTGTTGTGATAGTTAACCAAGTGGACATGGGTTTCAGATAAGCTTCAGTATCATACTACATTACAAACACCAGTCTTTGCTGATTGGCAAAATTCTTAAATTCCAGGTACTTTTTGTCCTCAGTTAGTAAAGTACACCTCACAGCATTGTGTTGTTGGCATAACTGAGTGTGGTTTGCGAGTTTCTCTTAACTTCTAAAATTTTGGAGGCAATGCTTGCAAACTAACTTTTTTTGATGATATTTACTCAACTGACTGTGAAGCAGACATGAGAGATTTTTAATTATTCAAAAATGTAAATGGATGGCGAAAAAGTGTTTCACACGAATTGGGAAGTAAAGTTATGTGCTAAAAAGACACTGCACCAGAAAATTGTCCCATCTGGCAAGGGGGAACTCTGCCCGGATGTTAAGAGTGAGTCCGGGGCTGGGGCATGGCAAGGAATTGTTCCAAACAGAATCCATGCAAAAATGTTTGTTCCAGTGTTAGCTTGGAACATTTTTCAAGAAACCAAATGATAACATCAGATAGGGTTCATTTCAAAACTACATTGTGTGTCAAGATGATAAGTTTTAAAGTACAATTGTTTTATGTCACTAGAAACTGTAATCAAATGTAATTATGTTTTCTTTCATTTCAATTTGCTATCAAACCATTTGTAAACTTAATTGTTTTGTGTAACTATTTGTGAATGATCACATTATGTGTTAGAAACTAAATATTAGTATCACGCAATGAACAAATTATGTGAGACAATCAATATGGAATGTTTAACGTTTCGGTTCAATTCGCTAGAAACCATTTGTAAACTTAACTTTCTAACATTATGTTTGCAATGTTTAATTTTATGTCTCATAAAACAAAAGTCTAGCATCACATTACTAGATTCGGGATTATGAAGTAAAATGTTAGTATCTCAATATTAATTAATTTTGTGATGCCATACACATTGTAGTGATAAGTTCACACTTTTCGTTTCAAAATATAAATAATGTGATTGTGTCACAAACTAAGAACAAACCAAAATGTAGTAATTTGAATGTTTAAATTATGCGACACAGAAAGAAATGTTAGTGTAAAAACATTTTTGCTAGAAAACAAAATGTTAGTCGTGTCATCTAACAAAGCGAATATTAACTGATTCCACCAAATTGTGAATCCTAGTAGAAATGAATATTGTCTTCAGAAACACTGTTATTTCTTTTTAAATGTAATGTAAATAGAAGGTTTGAATGTTAACTTCTTACACCAAATTGTGAAACCTAGAAGTATTAAAAGTTACCTTCAAAAACTCTGTTAATTTTTTTAAAATTAAATGTTAGTAGTAGTTAACTTCTTCCACCAAATTAAACAGCATGATTTTGGAAAGGGTATTTTAAATCAGAGAAACAAAAAAAAAAAAAAAAAAAAACCTTTTCAGAAATTTTATTTTTATATAAAAAATTACAAGACATGTACCTGTCACATACACTTTAACATATATTTTTTTATTATACATTTTTATATAACACTAGAAACATACAAGTAGAAATACATTTTTTATATATTATTACATAACACACTTTGACAAGTAAACAATTTGTGATACATTACTCATTTACCTTTTTAACTATTTACAATTCAGAAAAATATAATTTTAATATTTTTCTTTACAGTTGCAAGAATATGTGATTTTTCATAGGTTTCACAAAGCCCACATTTCTTACATGCAGGTTTATTTTTTTTAGCATATCCGAGTACAAACATCCTTGCTAGTGTAATCGGGGGAATGCAATATGATATTTTCCACTAAATCTGGGGAAGTTTCCAGATAGTATGTGAATACACTTTGTCCACACTCACAAGCAAACAGGTAGATGGCATCATATGAAATACTGTGTATCTATGTATCTATTCATTCTGAAGATTGAATTAATTCATGAGCATTTTCATTTCCTAATTGAAAATTAGTGATTATAAAATTATTTATTGAATCACACGTTTTGAGAATTCTCTCAATAGTCTGCTACTCCAGTTGGAGTAGGACACAATAGATTTCCCGGAGCAATGCTAACGTATGGGTTGGCAGGATGGAAATAAGTCATCCTTATGCTACGAACGCAAACTCTCAACTCAGAATAATTTTTTCTCAAACAACATCAAAACTTTACATTTAAAAAACAGACTGAAGAACTTACTAATATTCAATTTACATTTAGATTTTTCAATACAAAACATGAAAAATTGATTTCATCATCATTAACCCGCTACCATCTTATACTGTGATCAAGAAATGACTGTGGGTTGAACTTTATTTTACCTAGGAACTATGCACATTACATTTTAATCAACCAGTGACCAATAGATGCTCATTCACTGCTTCAAAAATATGTATATCCAAACTACAACATTCAAAGTAATACAATGGAACTGTATTACCTGAACATAACATGTTCCAAACTTGTATTACAATATCTTATGAAAATGAGTTCACCTTCACTTTTAAATCCATGTTTTTCTCAGTCATACATGAATATTAACAGAACAATTTGAACTGTCATATTCAGTTAAACTAGAACTCACAGTTCACTACTTTCTATCATGAAACCAGATCCACATGCACAGAAAATATTGTCTTCGCACATATCCTTATATGTGTTAAATGAAAATGGTAATTGATATATCCCCAACCATGTTCTATTAGAGAGTACTTGCAGTTAGGTTGAAACTTCATTCTGGATGAGAATTTGCAACGTCACACGAATAGCTATTACACACATAGGGAAATAAAAGCTTCCCTTGCGGGAAAATAAAAGTGTGTATACCTCCACCGCACACTTCCTTCCAGCGGATGGGGACCCCGTGGTCAGGCCGAGTGATTTGATAGCTGATTTTCAAGTTGGCACATTCTTCTTCCGCAATCACTTTGCTATAACTAGTGACAATTAGGTCTTGTAGTGTGCATGGTAAGTTACTGTCGGGCCACAGGTACCGCATAGTGCAATCTTTGCAAGCTATTGCTCCACCAAATCTGACGCCCTAATATGAATTAAGTGTATAACACCAGTGTTCAATGTCGTTGCATACTTGTACTTGCAACTCTCCGTCATAAGACTTAAAGTACGCATGCCTATAACCTACATGCACCACCTCACAGTCGACTGTAGGATCAAATACGTACACCATGACTGATGCTCCATCAGTCCTTACCCCTCTCTCTCTCTCTCTCTCTCTCTCTCTCTCTCTCTCTCTCTCTCTCTCTCTCTCTCTCTCTTATATATATTATATATATATATATATATATATATATATATATATATATATATATATATATATATATATATATATATATATATATATACACACATATATATATATACACACACACACACACATATATACACAAACAACAGAGGGTGGTAACCATCTTGAATTATTTTAGACTACTAGCACACAACTTGCTTTGGTACACTCTGCAATCCCACATACCAAAGGGAGAGACTAGACGTTGATTTTCACTGAGGAATTCTGTCACATGTTCCATGTTGTCACATTTTTCAGTCCAGATTATAGGATTGGCATAATACTCTCTTTGCAACTTGTATTTAATTTGTTTATATGATGGGTATTTCGTTATTTCTTCCCTTTGAGCATCCCACACTAACTCAGTTAAACTATGTAGCACACCTATATCAGATCGTAAATTATACACAGCACAGCTGCGTCCTGTAAAATTACCAAACTCTTTATATGTATACTCCGGACTAATCAGTGAAAGGTTCCAGTGCTCTTCCCCATTGCATATTTGTATTTGCAGTGGAGTATTATAATATACTCTGAACCAAACTTTTCTGTATTCCGGAATTACACTTGCATACTCGACCAATGAGTTTAACATCTTCATCGCAACCTGCAGCACACTGAATTATTTTTGCGAATTGCCCCTCTATTTATACCTCAGTTTCCCCTCCTTGCCGCCAGTCTGTAATAACCATTGAACTATTAATTTTGTATTCTCAAATGCAGCCTCTGTCGGATTCCCCTCTTCCACCTCCTCCTCACCACAGTACGTTAGCATAGATCATTTGAGCATTAATTTCTAATTTTCACGTATGGAGATGAACAGTGATTCATAAACATACAGTCCACATAACTTTTTAATGACGGCCACTTGTACTCTTTTCTGCATATATATTATTTTATCATTCCATACATTTGCTAGAATAAAATTTTGATTATGTCCACACACAAATATCTCCTCGTCTTTGAGATAATTGTTGCAAATGGCTGGTATGTTCTCATATTCCATACATGAACTCTCCCATGCTAAACTATCACAACTCTATATAACCAAAGTATTTGTTCTCTTATACTTCTAACTTAAATATTTCCACTCAAAAGTCTGTTTGATTGTAAACACGGTCATGTGGTATTAGATTTTGGTAATAGTCATTTCTTTAATGATGAACATACACTGGCCTGACAAAAGTCATGTGATAGCACTATGTAACTGAATAACTCGTGACACCACAGCTGCAGAACAATGTTGCACAGCCTAAACCGGTCACACTTGAGAACAGGTGGTCATGTCATTCAGATTGACTGTTGTTTACATGCTCATGGAAAGAAAACGTGAGTTATCAGAGTTTGTAAAAGGAATGATTGTTGTGGGTACCAGAAGGATGGGACATCCAATTTCAGAAGTTGTGGAAACCTTCACTATTCCTCGATCCATGGTGTCACATGTGTACAGGGAATATCACAATCAAGGCATTACGATCCATTGTAGACAACGCAGTGGCCATCCAAAGTTATTTGATGACCATGACTGGGGGAGGTTGGGTACAATTGCCTGTGCTAACAGATCAAGAACACTTGCTCAAATCATAGCCACATTCAATGCAGGAGGTGTCAGATGTGTATCTAGCAGATCTGTGCAACGTGCATTAGCTTCCATGGTATATGGAAGCAGAAGACCCACCAGAGTGCCCCTGTTAGCTCAACATTGGACACACCACGTAACTTGGGGTTGTGAGGTTGCTAATTCGACCCTGGAGAACTGGAAACATGTGGCCTGGTCTGAAGAGTGACGATACAGGTTGTTTTGGGCTGATGGCAGGGTTTGGGTATGGGCAAACCCAACGAGGCCATGGATCCCAGTTGTCAACAAGACACCGTGCAGGCTGGTGATAGTTCCGTAATGGTGTGGGGTATATTCACATGGAATGGGTTGGATCCACTTGTCCATGTACCCACAAAACTCAATGGTAACTGCTACAAAACTCTCCTTGATGACCATTTGCAGCCATTCATGGACTTCAGTTTTCCTGACAAGGATGGAATGTTCCAAAAGGATAATGTGCCATCTCATTGGGCTGCGGATATCCAGGACTGGTTCGAAGAGCATTCTGGAGAGTTCCAGCAAATGGAGTGGTCAGCACATTCCCCCGACAATCGAGCATTTATGGGATGTGGTGAAGAGAGTCAATCATACCCGAAATCCTGCACCTGGAAATAACTATTCAGATAGTATGGCTTAACATCTCTCCAGAGGTCTTCTGTCTATTTGTGGAGTCCATGCCATGTCGAGTTAAGGCATTTCTTTGAGCTACATGGGGCCCTAAATGTTATTAGATGAGTACCCAATGACTTTTGTCAGGTCAGTGTAATTGCTGCTGGAAATCTTGCATATTACAGAACATGTTTATTCCTCAAGAGTTGAAGAGTGACTGAACACACAATTATTAGTACTTTAAGCTAATTTATCTTGGACATGATTAATACATAAGATTGAGTATTTAGGGGAATGTGTGCATTTGCACTTATTTCAATACACAAATCATTAACATTGTTGGATAAGGAATCATTTTGTTTAATTTTAAATGTTTCAGGATTTAGTATCTGTGCACTATCTTTTGTGTAATACATTTCTTGAAATTGTTTGTACATATTGTAATAAATACGGTACTCTCTATTTGCAAAATATATGTTAAAGTCTGTGTATGGATATGCTTGGCTATTGAGGAATAGTTTAATGTTTTTAATATTGGAATGGTCGAACAATGATCTGTATGCCCTTAAATTATTTTGTCTGTTTGTTTGAAAACATATAATGAAATATTTAGGTTTATCATTTGAGAAATTTGATTTTAGGTTCCATACAATTTTATTGCAGGGCAGCTTTGAAGGGAAAGTCTCCAGACTCCACAATCTAAATTAAAGATATCAGTTTTTTCCTTCTAAATATATTTAAGAAACTTTAAACGTTCACGAGTGTTAATTTCAATATGTGGCATCAAACATTCTACACTACTTAGTTCAAAAGTTACGCCCTCCTCGTCATTGACTGCATCACACATAGTGTTCAAATGTGCATTACTAAACAGAATAACTGTTTCTCGTTTTGTGTTTACTATAATGCATTTATAGACTTCAGTGAATCCCAGTACTATACTTAGTGGTATGACAACTTCATATTTTCCACCAGGATTAATCTGCAGTCTGTAATTGTCAGTGAGATTTCAGTCGTACATACTCCCGGTATTAATGTCGTTTGTAGTACGTGAGAGGTAATTTTTTATTGTGTATGCAAATCCAACAGCTCGAGTTTAGTAAATTTAAAAACCCATTCAGTAAGCTAGCAATTCTGTCTATCAAATGAAGTACACCATGTTGAACTGTTCCCGTAGTTACTGTGTTAGTACCATCGGCTGCCTTTTTAATTCTATCTCTGAACTGCAACGTCAATTTCGAAAGTAAAATTTATCTGTATAGGAATCCGTATTTCTGGCAGTAACGTATATGGTCCTGCTCAGAACAGTTCGTACGCATGTATTTCAGTATTTTTGATAGCATCTTCATAAGATATGGGTTACTCGACATTAAGTACATCTTCCATTTCAATTAACATTTTATCCTAGTTCTCTTAAAAACAATTTCTTGCCTCGTGTTAACCACACGAGGTTCTTATTGAAGTAAGCACATTCCATTGTTTTTTTAATCTTTTTATAGGTAATTTCTTTTGAATGCAATGCATCTATATATGATACCCATTTTTAATGCATTACACACATAATGCAAGTGTTTGTACACTATTCACTTTTTTTTCAAAAGTAAACGTACGGTAACTTCTATGTTTGTAAAGTTTATAAGTTTACAATTTTGATCAACAATAATCACAACTATTTCATCAACATGATTCACTATTACTGGAAGTAAATTACAGTATTTGGTTTTTCAATTTTCTTATATCCTAGAGCCACAGAACACGTGAATTCATGTGTGTTTGTCGGTTTTCCATTTAAAAACGAACCTCCTACAATATTAACATTTACACAACATACATTAACTCATAGAATATTAACTTGTTTTGACAATTCATGTAACTGATTCGCAGAATACACTTTCATTTCATATCCTAACATAGACAAGCTTTAATCTTTTCCGTGAAATCAACAACCAACATTACTATGCATTACGCTAGCTAAAGTGTTATCGTTTTTATGTTATAGACATTTTCCAGTAGCACTGCCTTAATAAATGTTTCCAAGTTTACAAGCTCATATAACCCCACTGGTACCACAATCCTATGTTATTCGGCACCAATGTTTACTGTGAACGTTTGATTGTGTGTATCAATTTTGGGAATACTGTTGTATGTTACGAATTCAATTAAACTCATTTGCCAGTTGCCATCTAAATTCAAAGCTGAAAAATAAACTAATCGAAGTTGGGACGAGTTACCACACTTAATATCAGCATAATTCACATGTTACTAATAAGTTTTAAGGAATGCGTATCTTATATACCGTTATGAATCTAAAATATTAATGTCCACCATTAAATGTGTTTGGTAAATGTTATGTTTCGTAACTGTATTTGGTTTGTGTATTCATTAGATAATTACGGATTTCTAATGGAGGATGTAAATCCCCAAAACTATTGTAATAAATTGAATTAAAACTGTTATGAATTAATGGAATCCAATGTGATACCTTGTTTTGTTTTGGATATAAATTAACAATCATACATTCCCTAATGTACGTTTTCAAATGCAAATCATCTCTCATATATACACCCCAAAAATATGGAATCTTAAGTTTCTTGGAGTACACAAGGATCTCTTTATCTGTGAGCGCGCAATTCGGGAATTTGTTTCAGATTTTCTGCGCTTCTTCCCATGTTTGCAGTTTTTCCCCCTACCCAACTTTGTATGAAGAAATAAACATGTCTTTCCCACTAGACTTAACTGCTCTACTAAGGACCGATGATCCACTCAATAGAGATCCGAGGGCGGATAATGTGGGGAAATGAATGGCAATAGGTAACCTTTCTTGCCTTTGCGTTTCCTCGACTTCTATGGGCCTGCAAACCCCCCATACCTGTTTTGACTTTTGCTTGCATAATATTTCCAATTGTCCAAGCACCAAGTTTCTTTCCAGTTGAATCAGTAGAACTCTTTCTAATATTCTCTACTTTGTCAGCTAAAACAATGTCTGTTATATCACTTTGTTTTAAATTGTCATGCTCTTTACAAGTATTATGTAATGAATTTATTCCTCGATCGTTACACACTAAACATTTTACAAGTTTTGTTCCCGGTCCATAGTAATTGTATTTTGGTACATTTAATTCAAATGGCTACTTATTAATTAATATGTTTAAAACTCAACCTTTATTGATGCATTTAGTACAATTCATTATTTATAACTGAACGTGATCCTATACATACAAGCTTCATATATAGTTTTTACATTAGTACATTACAGTACGAAATTTGTAAAACAAAGTGTTCATCTTCCGGTAGTTGTATCTAATAATGAAAGTATAATTGAACAAATGCAAAAACATGGAATTCTCTTAGTGTCGAACATATGTTGCACTATAATAAGTGGTCCTTCGTCATGTGGAAAAACTTTTGTTATTATGTCACATTTATCCAAATGGACTTAAGTTTGAAAATGTGTACTTGTTTTCCAAAACAATACAACAGCATAAATATAAATGTTTAGTGAATAATTTTACCATAAACTGAAGGAATGCAATATTTCCCATTCAGTAACAAAGATGCCAAAAGTATTTTAGTTTTGGCAGACATTCTAATGTTGATTGTTTTTATCTATTGTAGAGTTATGGTAGAAATTCAAAACATAATTTGTGTGATAATGCAAATATAATTGTTATAAAATGAATACATTTAAACTACGACATATTTACAACAGCCATATTATTAGTGATATGTAATTTACAAAGTTTAAAGACAAGTGTTTTTAATGTTGGAAAGACAAGTATTATTTTCTGGTAATTATTCCTACACTACCCCTATATAAGGGCAGGTATTGCTGTGAATTTGATACTTTTATACATCTAGTGAAGAATAATGAGTATTACAATAGATTTTTTAATAAAAATTGAGATGGGAATTGTGATTTAAACAGTCATATATTATGTAATGTAGGCATTCCAGTGAAAGCTACTGATGCGGTAAATAAACAGTTTGTGGAAAACTTAAACAGCATTATGCTAGACATATTTATTACAAAGGGCTGAAATATGGGAGAAATTATTAAAGTTAAATGAAAGTACTGCAAAAGTGTTTACGATTATTAGTTACATTTTGTAAATTCAAGTGAATGTGTTTGACACATGCTGAATATTTAAACTAGATTACATGCACATTTAGAATGTGCAATGAGTGATTTTAATGTAATGCTAAACACCATTATTACATCACAACTTAAAGAGGTATCGGAAGACTTGTCACAATTTACAACTGGTGAAATTACTAGTAGATCGACATCTTTAGTTACTCATATAGAGATGCAAAAGCAACATGAGGATTTGAAATCACAAATAATTGTTGTTATTAATGATTTGAGAAGTCAAATTGGAAGTAAATTATATGCTGTTTTAAATAAAGTTGACAGAATAGAAAAATTGCAGAGCAATCACGGTAATGTTGCAGCTAGAAAACCAACACATTAAGTTATATAAATATGCAAGGTATATGTGAAATAATCCAAAAATATCTCATGCATAGAGACCTGAAAAAAAGGTGTTATTATTTTCAAAAATATGTGTAATTTTTATGTGTTATTTTTCTCAAAAATAGCTGTTATTTTCTTGCTACAAAAATGCAGGTTTCTGCACGAGAATTGCTCCAATTTTTAATGCTCTTTATAAAGACATACATAATCTGAGATATGTCACTATATTTGTAAAACCTGGAATTGGCAATGTTATTCCTATTAATAAGCTGTGTTTTTTTATCTATTATTTCCGTGCAAAAATTCCTAACTCCCAGAGAAATATAGGCTACAGTTATGGTTTTAATACAGACAATGGTTTATCAACAGACAACATTGAAAACAAGTTCAGATTTTACTTAAGATTTTGTATTCTGCCTGTCACCTGGAACAACAAACGGTCGCAATGTACTAGCAAGGGCATACTGTTTCATGAAAAGAATAATGTAAACAATTTATACACAATTATAAAAGCACTAGTAAACAAATAATAAAAAGTGCCTTGTACGAACAGCAAAAAAATTAGAGAAATCTGCCTATAGGCTTTTGAACTATCGAAACTTTCAACATCAGATTTTTTTGTTAGGCCTGCTGACAAAACTTTAGTTTCTTGAAAACGTCTCATTTTTTACCGTATATATTTACAGAGAATGTGTATGATAAAAATACAGTTTACTGGATGAATACAAGTTTACGATACGTGATCCATTGATTTACAAATATATTCTATGTAAGTAAATGCATATAAACCCATTTTTCACTGCCGCACCGCTTGCTTTGTAAAAAATAAAGAATTGTTGGTTAAAACATGATGATGGTACAATACTAATGTAAATAAGGCATGAATTCCATAGATAACATGGTGCTTGGTGGACGTGAACACTACAATGGCATGTTTTCCTAATGAACAAACTTTTGCAGGGCTGCGAGTAGAATGTTCTCTCAAAGTGATGCATCATCACTTGCGCTCATGTTATCTATGGTCTTAAATACACGTGATGGAAAGTAAATATGTTTTCGTTTAAGGTAATAAATCGAAGAAATATACTGGCCAACTTATGCATGCATTCGTATTCGAATATCCAAAAACACAAACAATATGTCTTAAGAAGCAACTATGTGACATAAAACAATAATAATTCACGAAAATACTACAGGATTTTGTACAATTCATGAATTACAGCTGAAATTCTCAAAAATTGCAATTTTTCGTTTTTTATGTACAAATTTACGTTCTTTTTTCACTTTATCACATTTGCCAATTTTTCAGGTCTCATAATGTTAGTGCGGTGAAGGAGAAATATTTGCAAAATAAATGTGCACGAATGAAATGGGACAATTTAAATGAACAAATATTTAAACCTGTTGCAAGTAAATTAGATATAATACTTGCTGTGGAAAGTACATTTAATGATAATTAGTGGTAATTAAGTTAGAGGTAACTTTAAAGATGAAAAAGCCTGTACACGGCCGACTTTCTTAAGTAATTCGTAAATATTTAGTTTTCAACAGTTATTCGCCTACATGCGACACATCTGGCATATATGACATGTGAATATATGGTTCCTAGGAGATTCAATAATTAAGTTTTTTCCTGAAAATAAGATTCAAGTGAGTGGATATGTGACTTGATGTGACTGAAGGAATGTTTGAATTATTATTGAAAATACTTCCTAATGGATACTCTGAGTCAAATATGGAAAAATATAAGGAACTTTAAAAATGTACAAATGAGCATTCTTGCCCAGTGAATGCGAAGATCACCTGAAATTAAGTTTGTTAGGTGATATTGTTGGAAGTGGAATATATATTGATAATGTAGTGGGTGATCGGTTTTCACCTATAATTGGAACAATTGCAATGAGTTAGTGGCAAGATTAAAATTACTTATTGCATCAAAACACCCTGAGAATAATTCACATACAAACAAAATAGTCTCGATTATTGAAGAATTAACTGAGGAAGGATATATTTATTAAAGATGAAGTTTAATATGATTGCTAAAGAATTACATGCACCCACAAGAATTAACTTTCCTAGAAGAAAAGTTATTACTCTGGGAATGAACAAATTGTCTGAAGATGACTTGTGTCACATGGGTTTACTTTCAAAATGCAATAATGGACATAAGTATATTTTATCTGTAATAGATGTACATTCAAAATTTGCTTTGGGCATACCGATAAAGAGAAAGACTGGAGAACAACTTACCACTGCAATGAAAACTATTTTAAAGGAGAGAAAACCTCAGAATCTCCGCACTGACAAAGGGATGGAATTTTTCAACTCTCATTTCAAGAAACTAATGAAAGAGTATGGAATTAATCACTACATTACATATTCTGAAATTTAAGATGCTGTAGTTGAGTATTTCAACAAGAGTTTAAAACCGCTAATATATAAATACGTCATTTTGCATGGAAATTAGAAGAGCGTTACTGTTTTGCCTGAAATACTGAAATTATATCATTCAAGATACCACACAACTATAAAATGGCACCAATAGATGTGAAAGACAACAGATTATTGAAAATTCTATATAGGGATATGAAAGAGACTGACATGAGAAAACAGAAGTTTTAAATTGGCAAGTATGTAAGTTTCTCCAAAGCCTAAGGTGTTTCTAAGAAAAAAATATGCTGTGAATTAATTGTATGTAATTTTTAAAATTATTTCAGTTGACAATCATTCCCTACAGTATATTATTTGGAAAGCTACAATGGCTAAATAATAAAAGGTAAATTTTATGAATTTTAATTGCAAAATGTTAGTTCCCCAAATGAATATTTAATTGAGAAGGTTACTAGAGTGGAAAAGGATAGGTCACTTGTTTGTTCAAAATGTTTTACAAAAACTCATGAGTCATGGGTTTTCAACAATGATCTTAAAAGCGTAAAATAATGTGGCCTGGAAGCTACACACATATTTTCTACAAGACGATACCTTGAATGATATAGGAAAGAGAGAGTTTATATTTGCAAAATGATAAAGAGTTTCTCAGAGCATTTTGTTTTTAATTTTAAAAAAAGGAAACAACTTGGGTGAGTCATATTTAATAAAATCATAAATAATTATTGAATTTTTTAAATTTAAATAATAATGAGAGGGGAGGGGGTAGGGGGAGAGGGGAGTGAGAGAGGGGATAGGGATAGGGGAGGGGGAGATGAGAGAGGGAGAGAGGAAGAGAGAAGGGAGAGAGGAAGAGGAAGGAGAGGAAAGAGGGAGGAGAGGAAGGGGAAGAGGAGGAGGAGAGGGAGAGAGAGAGAGAGAGGAGGAAGGAGAGAAGAGAGGAGGAAGAGGAAGGAGAGGAGAGAGGGAGGAGAGGAGAGAGAGACACACACACACGCACATGCATGCATGCATGCACACACACGCATAATGCTCTTGCATACATACATCAATTTGTTTTTTCAACACTTACTAAATAGAACACATTATGTTTACAACAGTATTTTAATACTTTACTCTTACCAAAATGTAATGAGATCAAGCACGAATACCATTTACTAAAATATAAATTTACATTATTTTATATGAAGACATTTATTTTTAAAACATAATATTTAGTCTTACTAAAATATACAGTTACATTAGTTTACAACAGTATGTAATATTTTGCTTCATAAAATACACATGAGTTCACCTTACAATCAATAAATTTTTGTTTCACACACAAAAAGGGTTTTGATACACACATTCTCATAAGGCATCACTTTTACAATGTGAACAAAACAATGGTTTCGAACATTGATGTACATTATATTGTTTTACTAATGAATTAAAGTTAGGACCTTCATAGTACCTTCTTATATTGATTAGTCTGCATTAGTTAAAGTTTTTACAGTTTTCTTTTGTGCTTTACCCGAGATGTAAATGGGCTATTCTTCAACACTTACATAATTTAAAAATTGGATTGTGTCTTTATATGGTACAAGGTTATAATTCTACTACAAATCATGGAGTTCCTGTGTTTGCAAATGAAACATACTTCGAATTCCTGGAGTTCAGTCACGGATTGAAAAATAATTCCACATGACCAAGAATATGCATGTCACCAGTAGCACCAACTAATTTCCGATACAACCAAATATGATCACCAAGTTCCAGCTTCATCTTCTTACGTGAATACATAAACACATTACCAAAAACACTAAATACAGCAGTATTGTCTGCCTTGCCCTCATGAACTGGAAGTCTTCCAACAGATTATCCTGTTTGGAACAATCTCACTAATCTCCTTTGGTGCAGGTTTATCTATACATGTGTTTACAGTACGAGAGTCGACTGTATTGAGTCTGTTATGCACATTTTTCTACAAAGTGATCCTATTATTTCCGTTGATGAATACGAAAACAGGGTCTATCATGAGGGTGTTGACCGAGCAGGTGTGGAAGGCAAAAGGAGTGCAAGTGGTAAATCACAATGCTAGGTACTTCATTTCCATCTTGTTCAAGGATGTGTGTTTTAAGTAGGCTATAAAACATTACATGTTCAGTCCTTACTACCTGAGAGGTAACCGGGTAGAACGGTTCAACGAACCTGAAAATGTGTCTTAATTTCCTATAAAACAAAGACTATATGGTGTGGGACTCTGATTAAGAGCTCTTAAGTGTGCGCCATCCATGCATTTTGAGAGTTTATTTGCGAAAATCATGTGTGCTACAATTTATTTCAGGGTTCTATGTATGTTTAATTCAGAGTTCAATGTATTTTTCGTATAATTGATGATTTTTGTACTTGACCAAACAGTCATGGTAATGTTAGATTTTACTGCCATCAGGTATACTACATGCCTGCAATCACTTAATTTGTAAAGAGGGTAATTTTAACTCTCAGAATAATATTTTGTCTGAATTTAATTTGCAGTTTTCAAGAAGAAATATTGTAATTTCTTCTGCACCACGTGGTCCGCTACAAATATTATCCAGAGGCATCCGCGCTATCTAAGCTTGTTTTCACACATGTGTGTTTACAGTGAATACTCATCTCATGCTCCATCATCTTTTAAGGGTCTTTATGTATTTTGTGTAATTTTTCAATTTGTGTACAGTGCCATTACTTCCGTCTTAGCCAGCTCTGTGTATAGGCCATCACCACACTACCCACGTGCTGGCGGGCAAGCCCAGACGAGTTTGTGTTAGTGATGCAAAGTAGTCACACATGTTGAAATGTTTTTATCAAGGGTTTCATTTGTAATTCATCGTAATCTGTCTTCAGGGAAAAACCGTCAGTCCACCGTAGCGGCTGTCAGCCCTCTTTCCTTGTAAAGACTGTGCTTTCATGCACCTCGGTGAGTTCATCCATCTAGGCGTGCGCTAGATTAATTGCGGTCTAGGGAGCACCCGGTCTGGGGAGCACCCAAACGGAATTGGCTAGTCATGACCAAGATAATCATAATTTCATTGCCATGTTGAGGTGTACGCATAGTAACAATAAAATCGTCAGTAACCTACCTCTTTTATTCAGTAGGCTAGGATACTGTCCAAGCCACATGTATTTTATCAAGTGATTATTTTCAAATTGTTGTATAGTAAAAGTTTAGTAATGAAAACGTGTTTGTAATTATGCACGGATGAGACGGACACACAGAATCCACAGCATCCCTGAGAACCCTGAGCCTCAACAGTACAGTAATTGGGACCGCTGGCACCCATACTACCAGTAAGTATTTGTGTAATTGTTCGTCTCGTGTCTCACCCGACGGCGTCAATTGAGGTTCCCAAGTGGGGCCAAGTGTGTTCAACCGCATCACGTCAACTGCGAGACGATGGCGGACATCACGTCTGAACATCCGCGAGAAGGCATCAAGACTTCTGCGTCTGCAACCGTGACACCCACGAGACCCCCAATCGCAAATTATATGAACATACCAGTCGAACGCTGCGTACCCTACTGCAGAGTTAGTGAGATCAATATATTTGCAGAAAATTCATGGGACCAACCCTTATATCAGTGTACATCCGATACCGCTTCTACACCATCAGAGCAATGCCTGTGCACGTGCAACGGATGTGACGGGGCGGGAACCAAGTGTGCCCACTGCCAACAGTGTAGGAAAGACTCTAATTTACGATGCATAGAGCCTGCAGAGATTACCACCTACCACAACGGTGTTATAAACTGTGACTAGTGCTGTAAGACAAACTGTGCTGAGATTGCACCACCGATAACACCTGAGGTGAAATCTACGCCGCCGCCAGTTGTTACATACACACCATAGGGCTTAACCGGGCCAGATCGTAATGTATTATTGGCAACTTTTGCGGGACAAGAGTCCGAAGACACGACCACATTCTTGGCCGTGTGCAAGGATAAGTTGAACCGACACCGTGTACACTGGGAGGACTGGACTGAAGTCACCGCCACAGAACTGAGAAGAAAAGCAGCCACATGGTGGAACCTTGAAAGAAACAATTGTGTGACATGGAGAGAGTTTTTGCGATAGGTTATTGGTAAGATTTGATACTGATGGAGATGCCATTCAAGCGCAAGCGCGGTTATATCACAAACAGCAACATGAACGTGAGGGCATTGAGTAGTTCGTACAGCGTAAATTAGGATTGTTCACGAGTTTGAACCCAGGTCAGACGAACGTGGTGTTTTAGAAATCGTCGACTCATCAACACCGGACATTATGCCGTATATGAGAAGGGCCACAAGGGCAAGTGTCAAACAGTTTATGCATGAAGCATGTTTATATGAACAGGATGAGCAGGTAGGACAGGCATACCAATCCCAGAGATTGAACTTTCACACGTCAACACCTGCAGTGCTGTCAGATGTTACGCAACCGCCACCAATGTTTACACCCACGAGGCAGAACCGCGAACACAGAAACTTTCACCAAATCAACAGGGGAAATAGTTACCAGGGCACCAGGTCAGAAAACAAAGTCAGGAGGTTGGCAAAACCGCACCTGCACCTATCTCACCACCAGGTCATATCAATCCGCCTAATGAAGGCGCAAAAGTGTTCCAAGTTACTGACAGTACCAAAGTACTAAGAATCTGTGCAGAACTTGGGGGAAAAGATGTCACAGCTGTTATTGCCACTGCCACCAGTCACAATTTTGTACACGAAGGACTGATACAAGCTATAACAACTAGAATGCCGTAGCAATGTTTACAATTCCCTACCACACACCAACAGGGAGAAACGAAAAGTGTTATGTACGTAACGTTAGGAATCAGGGAACTGCGTACCAAGTGTGATGTTTACATTGTGCCGGACTTGTGCAAAGAAGTGATTTTTGGACTGCCATGACTTGTTGACAATCAAGCCATGATAGAACTGCACCTGAATCTTCTGCACATGGGGACACATGGCTGATGGACTGTTTACACTGTGGGAGCAACACCACCAACCACAACAACTGCTGTGCCGCTTTCTGACTTCGAGCACGAGGTGCCCGCTATACATCAGCAAAGTCTGCAACATCTGCTGGACCAATATGCCAATGTGTTCCACACTGAGGGGAAGCTGCAGCGCACCGACGTCACGGAGCATGCGATCATCACAACGCACGATGACCGGGTGTAATCCAAGCCACGAGACCCACATATTTTCTTTCGCTGCGTCATCATCCAAGAGGTATGTGAGATGCTCAATGATAATGTTATTGAACCTACATTAAGTCTCTATAATTCACGTATTACCCTTGCTCCAAAAAAAGATGGTGAATGGTGATTCTGTGCTGACTTTCACTCTCTCAATAAAATTACAGTAAACATGCCGCCACCAGTCATAAACATGAAAGAAACTTTGTCAACATTAGGACCAGCTTCAGTATTCACCTCTCTTGATTTAAAATCTGGTTATTGGCAAGTACCTATCTGCCCTCAAGACAGACAAAAACCAGCTTTTACTACTCCAGATGGACTTAGGTTCCAATTTGTTGCTAAGCCTTTGGTTTAAAGTGTGCCCCTGCAAAGTTTCAGAACTTAATGGTAAACATACTTGACGGATACATAGGAGACTTTGTGATGGCGTATTTGGATGATGTACCTGTTTGGTCTAACAGCTGGGAGGAGCATTTGCACCATTTGAGGCTTGCGTTTGAACGGCTCGAATGTAATAAACTTACGTGCAAAGTGAAAAAGTGTAAGTTGGGTATGAGCAGAATGGAGTTTTTAGGACACTATGTAACAGCAAATGGACACGTACCAGAACAACAACACATACAGGACATTAAAAAAAAAACCCACACCCAGATCACGTAAACAAGTCAGGAAATTCTTTGGCTTAATTAATTGGTTAAGGGAATTTGTCCCAAACTTTTCCGTAATCACTGCATCATTAATTGCTTTGTTGTGTGAGAAACGTAAATTTTTCTGGACATCTCAAGCTGATCAAGCATTTAAAGACAACAAACTTGCATTCCAGAACTGTATCGACTCTAGATTCAAACCAGAGTTGCCCACTGTAGTGCAAACGGATGCCAGTCAAGAAGGCATTGGGGCCGTGTTGTTTCAGGAAGGAACACACGAGGAAAAACATACAGTCAGTTACCACAGTGCAAAGTTCGTGGACACAGAACGTAAATATCATGTTAACGAACACAAATGTTTGGTCATTGTATATGCATTGAGGAAATACCGGCTGTACTTGCTAGGAAGGCAGTTTATGCTCAAAACTGACAACCAATGTCTCGTATGGTAAGAGGGCATGCATAACAGGAAGAGCAAACTTGCCCACTGGGTGGTGTTGCTGCAGGAATACGATTTCAAGATAGAACACGTGCCGGGCAAAACCAACGAGATCGCGGACGCCTTGTCCAGGAATCCTTGTCCAAATCTAACGGTAACTGACGATGCGGAGTGAGAAAAAAAGTTACCACCTTGCAAAGCGATACCAACTGCAGAAACAGAAACGCTTGTTGTACGAAGCATTGTTGCCATACCACCGGCGAACTTGTTTCTGTGAATGTATGGGACATGTTAAGAGAGGTACATAATGGACAAGAAAATTCTCCAGATGCTGTGCAATGCCAGCAACACTGCACCACATGGTACACAGAGCACTGGAAGGTAGTGGACAGAGAAATACAAACCAAACCACCTGGTAATTGTGCGCAATGGCGGATGTATGTGCCGAAAGAGAAACTGAAACTTGTATTAAAGTATGCACATGACAGTTTGGAGCATGGACACCCGGGGTCTGAGTAAACACGAAGAAATGTGCAAAATTCCTTCAATGGCCAGGGAATCAGGGCGATATCAGGAAACATGTAAATAGCTGTATCATGTGTAACACCCGGAAGCCCCGGAGAACAGACAGCGAAGCTCCACAATAGTAGCCATCAACATCATGGGCCCATACCCGCATACAGAAACTGGTAAAAGATTTCTGTTGTTGCCACACATTTGTTTACCCGTAGGACAGAGGCATTCCCAGTTACTAACGTCTGTGCATACACAGTTGCACAAGTAATGCAGAATGAGTTTTTTCCGAGATGGGGACATTCCGAGTATTTGTTGATGGACAATATTACACAATTTGTAGGGCGAAAGTGGAGAGAATACTGTACAAGGTGGGGAACAGAACACCGTGCCACCTCAAAATACCATCCCAGGGCTAACACAACCGAGAGACGTAACCAAGACATAAAAATTCAATTACGTGTCCGGTTAGGAGAAGATCACACTAGGTGGGCCGAATTGATCCTGGAGGTAATGTTTTGCCTAAGAAATCAAGTAAATGCAGCAACCGGGAAAACACCCGCCGAGATGGTACAAGATAGCGAACTCCGTGCCCCCGGAGCACACCGCGAAAACCTGCCCAGACCACATGAACAAACTGTCGAACACCAGGCACCAATACATGAGGAAGCCAGGGCGAATCAAATCAGCTACTGTAATGTGTGGGTACTGGAGAGCAAGAGGCCGCCACCCGAACTTGTACCCGGAATGTGTGTGTATGTAAGAGAAAACCAGCTATCAGCCGGGGCGATAAAGTACTGTGCTGGACTGGAACCTAGATGGACAGGGCCAGTAAGAGTGGTGGAAAAGATGGGAAATTCCACGTATTTAGTGAAGTTGGGACCAAGACGTGTCACGAAACAGCACCATGATGACCTGCGTATATCCCAACCACCTGTAGGGAAGAAAGGCAAGGAGACTACGTTACGCTCAGCAGCGAGCTCGAAGAATTTTACCAGGGAGTTCACAGGTAACTGTTAACACGTACACTGAGGAAAACAACAACACTGACACAGGAACACCCAGCCAAGGAAACGCACTGTCATTTAGGGGTTTTGCACCCACAGAACACTCAACACCTAGTAGGGAGGACGTAGAAGCAATTAGTAGGAAAAACTTCATTTCTGGGTTTTTCTGTCAACACCTGTAACCACACATCCAATCAAAGTGATTTTAAGGGGTTTTCAAGTGTACATGAAGAGCATGGTAACCAAAGTGGAGTTGAGTGCCAGTGAGTTGAGTTTTAAGGGGTTTCCCCAAGGCACAAGTGAATCTGGTTGTAACAGAAGTGTAAATGTAAATTTTGAAACC